>JAHTLZ010000017.1:4587993-4634632 GCA_023846285.1 Phrynocephalus versicolor
CATCCAAACAGCTTCATTGATGAAGCTGTTTGGATGAACAGCGAAACGTTTCTATGTCTCAAAAAAGAAGACCAGTAGCCATGACTCAACTTCCAGAAAAAGCAAAGTGTTCTGCTACCATACCGCCCCATAGCGCTTCAAGCACTCTCTGGGAGATTTACAATTTAATTATGCAGGCGACACATTGCCCCACCCCCCAGCAGGCTGGGTACTCGTTTTACCAACCTCAGAAGGATGGAAGGATGGGTCAACCATGAGCCTGCTACCTGGGATTGAACCCCCGGTTGTGAGCACAGTTTGAGCTGCAGAACAGGCATTTAACTAATGCACCATGAGGCAGGACAACCAAATCTCTTGGGATATCCCCTTTAAGAACATCACAGGGACGCTCATGGACCCTCCCCAAAAGATCCCCGAGATCACGTAGCCTTCCTCAAAGGCTTGCAATACCTTATCCCAGAGAGACTGAAGTTCCTCTTGTCCACCGAGATCCCAGAACATGAGCCTGGCTTTGCCCACATCAATTGTGCCAACTAGAAGACAAAAGGTAGACAACTCAACATAAGCATTTAAGTACCAAGACCAACTAAGTCATCCAGAAATGATATTTGCCTGGAATAACTCAACTACGGATATAATTCCCTTCAGTTTTTTTAAAGTGAATCATTTTCAAAATTGTTGTTCGATTTCACCAGAAGGTTATCAAGCATTCCTCAGTGAGAAGGGAGGGCTCAGAAGATAAAATTAAAAAGTGATGGCCTGTCAAGGCTATTCCAGGCACAAAACGTCACCCACCTTATAAGCGGATAAAATGAAGGCTACTGATCACATTTGGTCCACCCAGTAATTCCTCAGAAAAGATGACCGGTTCTCGCTACTTGGATTCCCCATTAACGTGTTACCACAGCATTTCCAGGGTGGTCCCTTGCTTCAGGCGGATAAATTATGACACTCACCATAATTGCGAGCAGACAAAGACCTTTCTCTTCAGGCAAGCTTTCCCTCAGTAAATGGCTGCCTGAATTGGGTTTTTTAAAGTGGATGGCTGAGCCTTACTGCTTTCATCTTGTTTTGGTGTCAGTGTTGTTTTTTGTAGGGTTTTGTTTTTGAAATATAACACTCAGCATAACCCAGTATTGTCACATGGTCACATTCCCAACCTTTACTGAAGAATAAACAAGTAGAATACATACAGTATCTTTAAATACTACAACCAGCAATTTGCCTTCTAAAATGTTTGTTTGTTTGTTTGTTTGTTTTTATACCACCCATCTTCCGAAGGAACTCCGGGCAGTTTACAACAATTACTAGGATTACTAGGACTGAACCAAAGTGGACTGCTTAAGCTGCCCTTTTGCTTAAGCTTGTGGAGTGGGAGAAAGAGGAAGCAAAGTTTAAAAAAAACCTTCTAAGCAAGCACTTTAACACTATATCTTCCTAAAGACCACTCATGCCACCTTTAGCTCTTATTCTCTCTCTTTTTACTGAACAAGATTTTAAAGAAAATAAAGTAAAATAAAATATAAAAGATTCACTTACTGTTCAATCCCACTGTGGTTGTGATTTTGGATAAGCTCATCCCTCTGTAATTCTTGTTAAATCTGGTTTTGGTCTGTTCAAGGAATGTCTGGTGGGTAAAATATGGAGGAAGGAAAGAAAAAAAGAAACCAGCTTGTTTACACTACGCATTTCTTGGAAAACAAGACAGTATTTTCGTAAAACCAAGGTTTATAATTACAAAAAGGATTTTTAAAATGTTGCCATCTATCAATGCAAATTCTAGCCCCAAATTTGGTGTCTAGGTACAATTCTCAACAATAGAACTTCTGATGATAAAGAGGTTTACCATTCTAAACCATGAATGGATTGGCATTGGATCAGGGAACGAGTGCTGAAACAGCACAGAAAGAAGCAATATCACAGGGATCATTTGTCATCCACGCGATACCTTTTTTGCAGGAATTCCACCCAAATTTCATCTAAAAAAACCCTAAATGATAAAAAAATTAAAAAAACCAAAAACACTGGGTATCGGAATGCTAGAAATGTTTAGAACAGGGGTGCCCAAACTTTTTGTAAGGAGGGCCAGATTTGGTGGCTGAGAGTGTGTCAGGGGCCGGTTGCTCCCCGACGCTGCCACCCCACTGCAAGCCCCACCCACTGACCCATAAGCCCCACCCGCTGACCCCTTGCAACCCCACCCACAGGAAGGAAGGTGGGGACCAAGGGAGGGAGGGAGGTAGAAACCAAGAGAGGAAGGAAGGAAGGTGGGGAACAAGGGAGGGAGGGAGGAAGGAAGGAAGGTGGGGACCAAAGGAAGCACAGGGAGCCTGTTTAAAAAAAATGGGGCGAAGGAGGGGGGAGGGGTGGGCCAGCCAGCCGCGGGCCACTCAGAATGGCCTGACGGGCCGGATTTGGCCCCCCCCCCCCGGGCCGGACTTTGCACAGGCCTGGTTTAGAACCTCAAATCAATGGAGACTAAGGATGGTGATCCAGCAATTGGCTGATCACAGCCATTCTCAATGGGACATTTGAAGGAAATATATGACATCTGTTCATGTGTTATCCTAGTTTGCACACAACCAAAGGTTTTCCTTGTCAAACAGGGAACCCTAGAACCTGAGAGGAGCTTCTAAAAGGTCTGTGGCCAAGAAAAAGTTGAGAATGGCTGCATTAAGGCTGATATACAGCAAGCTATTTCCTGCAGGGTCTATCCTCTTTGAATGATCTTCTTCCCTTATCCAACGCACCCATGAAGAAATGAACGGAGGGGCTCTTAAGAAATGAGCATGGGTTCTCCCATGCACAAACACAAGCACACACCGTTTTCCCAGCATTGTCTAGTCCGAGAATCAAAATGCAGTATTCATCCCGCTGGAACATATATTTGTAAAGCCCGGACAGCAGGGTATACATCTTGCTCCTAAAAAGAAAGAGAAAGAAATCAAATAAAACAAAAATCACAACCAAAACTATATTGTCAGAAACAAAGTCTTCATCTCTGCCCCGCCCCCCCCTCCCGGTCTTGGCTCAAGGCCATAGGATGTCGAAAGCATTTACAATTAATTGGGCATTTAAGATATTTAAGATATGTATCCGTATTTAAGATATGTACCTATTCTATTTGTATATTCTTCAGTAAAGGTTGAGAATGTGACCATGTGAGGATACTGGGTTATGCTGAGTGTTATATTTAATGCATTAATTGATGCATTTATGCATCCTCCGCACCAAAGATGTTTTCCTATAAGCTGTGTAAGGGAGGGTGCCTAGTTCTACTGGAACCAGCATAAAAAAGTTGCCTGCAACATACACTGTCAGATGATATTACCATTCATGGGAAAATAAGTATTTAAGTCATTTTGACTTCTAAGCCTCATAGTACTCAAGAACTCTCTGGAAGATTCACAACACGATTATGCAAAAAATGTATTGTCCCCCAGTGAGCTATTTACACTCATTTAACCAATTTGGGAAGGATGGTAGGCTGAGTCATGTTTTAAAGGACTTAGGTCAGGCATGTCCAAACTTCGGCCCTCCTGATGTTTTGGACCACAACTCCCAGAACTCTAAGCTTAGATTCCCAATGACAAAGGACTGTGGGAGTTGTGGTCCAAAACATCTGGAGGGCCGAAGTTTGAAAACGCCTGAATTAGGTAATATCTCAAGGGCATTATCTCCTTCCTCTGAAATCCAGTTCTCATTTCTCAGAAACAGCACCTGTGAACTCCTTCTGAACCATACATATTTATCATTTTGACTTGAACATATTTTTAATAGTAAATCTTTGCAGATCAGAAGCTTCTGGAAATATTATTCTAAAGGTAGGTGGGATCCAATTTCTCTTTTCATCAAAACGGTCCTGGTCCCTCTTCCCTCTGCTAACTGCCATAAATGACGCAATACTTGGTCAAGATCATTTACAAACTAGTCTGTTCCACGTGCACACAATCCCTCAGATCAGAGTGGCCTTGGTAGCCAGATAGGCAGTATAAAAACCAACCAATCAATCAAATAAAAGACCCCTTTCTTGATACCACAGACCAGTAGTGGTGTACCTTTGGCAATCCAGATGTTTTGGAGCACAACTCCCACAGTCCTTTGCCACTGGCAATGCAGGCTTGAAATTCTGGGAGTTGTGGTCTAAAACATCTGGAATGTGGAAGGTTCGCTACCACTGTCATAGACCATGTTGGCACTGAATGCTAAATCACTGCTCAAGATGAGCAACACTACCCATGGTCTGATCACAGGTAAGTGTGTTGAATTCTATTAGCACAACTTGGATAGAGAATTGGGGCACTTTGGTCCCTCAAGTTTTATACTTTAGAAGCAGCCTAGTTTTGTGGTCTAGGGAAATGGAACTGCTGTGATCAGCATGCATTCTATCTATGCTCTTCCCAAATATTAAGTAACCCTTTCTGTCCATAAACCTTTCCATCTAGCTGGCCTTCAGCCGTGCGTAGGCTTGTCTGTGTTGAACCAGAAGGAATTCTGTTGGCATAACGCTTACCTTGCGACGACACATCAATCTCCCTGCTTGAGCTGAGAGAAACGGTCTTCGATTTGGGATGAAAAACCACAGAGCTCGTGATTCTGGGGTACCTCAACATTTATGCCTCAAGAAGAGCAGTTCTAAGCTTCATGACAGCCATGAAGGCACTGTATCCTCTGCCCTACCATAGACCAATGTGATTGTGTGCCATACTCGTCCAGTTGAAAGAACTATATTACATCAGGACGGCTGTGCGAGGAAGGAATTTTACAGTACTTTACAGTAATACCTCTGTCATGATTTGAGCATTCCACACTGCAGATTAAGTTTACTATTCCTATTCCTATAGGTAGTATAGTATGCCTATAAGGTCGGGAAACCAATTAGGAACCAATTACAGTGGACCCTCATATAACAAATGATTTGTATAGCATAAATTCTGTATAACATAAAAAATCCGGAGATAGGGGAAATTTGCTTAACAGAATTGGCTATGGAGCTAATCCGTACAACATAAAAATGGTCGTGATTAGGGATTGCTCTGTTTTCAATGCATTCCTATGGGAAATTTGTGCAAAGGAAGCATAGTTAACGCCATCCCTTCCAAAATCTTTCTCCCATAGGGTTGAGCTCTGTCAGGCCCTTAGTATTTTAGGGAGCTGAAGGCAACTATGCAGATAGGAAGACAGCCCAAAGCGAAGCCTTGCAGTGAATCTGGTCAAACACTAGCTGGAGCTCCTTCTCAATCTATTCAGTGGCTTTAATACCAGCAAAGAAGCCACTCTTCTCTTTGACACCACCACTCCACAGCAAGGGCCGCCCGAAAGGAGCTTCACCCCATTGTTGGAGCCTCTGACTCATCTGATTAAGAAATCCACAGAGGCCCACCACGACATCCTTGCAAAGGAGCTCAAAGATATATAACACAGGTCACTGCTTGACTACCAGGACTGAACCTGCCTGGCCTGAATGCTACCTGATATCATTCAGTTGCTGAGATATGAAAACGGAGCTTGTCAAGTGTAGCTCGCTGTTGCCCCTCTCAGCTCATGCCATCAATCTGAGGAGAATTAGCAGGCTAGATCTAGAAGGCAATAAATACAACCTATTTCTCTGCTGATAAGGAGCACCATGCATGCGCACTCCTGGAAATAGGACATGCTTAATAATAATTAACTGGCGGCTATTTGTTCTTTATTAGGAAAGCTGTTCAAGGAAGTTACAACCATGGAACTCCAGACAATCTAAGATGAGACCGACTTCTAAAGTTCATTTTGATTGGGAACCTCAACATTTTTGGCAGCTCAGCTACTTTTGTCGTATCAGCCAGAAGCGATATGAAAATCCTACTGATTCGTCTAAAGCTCTCCTTGTCTTTAGCATCCTTAATCATGGTATTCATCCTTGCCCAATCTCTTTGATAGGTTGTCCAGAATGGAAACCTCAGAAATGTTGCCAAAATTTAAAAAGGAAAAAAAAATCTCAGAAAAGGCAGATTATTGATACTGTACTTTAAACAGTAACAAATTTATTTCACTCTGAGCTCTCTTTCCTTCCTAGATGGCCAATTCTTCAAAGGGGTCCTGGGGGATTAAATTTGTGCTACAAGGTTCTATTTCAGCCCCAATATTATTTAACATTTACACTTATTTACTAGTGTGGTTTCACCTGCATGCATGCATATTTATGGCTGTGTTCTCTGTATGAGTTACCCTGGTTTACATTAGTATTGAAGAACAGGATTAAAATACTAAGCTAAGATCACTTAGTGGAGCGAAGTTAGAGGGTTAGTCAAATTAGCACTGTGCGTTCAAGGGACAAGGGCAGAGGGTGTGTGGCTGGTGGGGTTATTTGTCCTACAACCCATGCAGTTTTAAGAAAGCTGCCTGGTGCTTTAGAATGCAACCAGAAGGGACCAAAAACCACACCTGAATCCTTCATAGGCAGAAAATCCTGGGAGCTTTGCCATTTCAGAATAAGTACTATTTTAATTATCACAAAGTATTAAAATACCTATTACCGTTGTAATAAAGTAAAGAAAAAAGTGTTCTGCTTATATACTGCCCCATAACACTTTTAAGTAGTCTCTGGGCAGTTTACAATTTTTAATTACAGTGTGCAGGCTACACATTGCCCCCCCCCCAGCAAGCTGGGTACTCATTTTACCGACCTCGGAAGGATGGAAGGCTGAGTGAACCTTGAGCCTGCTACCTGGGACTGAACCCCAGGTCGTGAGCACAGTTTCACCTGCAGTACAGGCATTTAACCACTGTGCCACGAGAAGATTACTTATACTGTCCAGCAATATGAGTGGTGCTTTAAAGTGATAGCATTGAATGATTTCTGAAAGTAAAAAAACAAAAACAAAAAAACAAAAACAAAAAAAAACTAATAGAGACCACTACGATTTTAGATCCCCAGAGCATGGAAAAGGGGAGAATATGCTAATCTTAAATAAAGAAGACAACAGAACAGAGGAGACAGAGAAACAAAGGAAATGCATGCAGCTACCATGTCATTTCAGATCACAGCTACAGCACAGACAGTACAAATGAGAAAAGTGCCACTGGTTCAGTTTAAGGAGGATGTTTAGAAACCATACTGTCAGCACCAAGGGGGAAAAACAATGAAACAAGACCCAGTTGCAGGTGCTGTGGTTTTCTTATTCTATATATAGCTTGTTTGAAAGAGATAACATCAGTGTTCTGATGAACTGGCAGATAAACTTGTGGTCTCTGTCTTACATGCAAGTAAATTCAACATCTGAATAAAGTAGAGTGAATAAAGAGTGGTGGTAAAACATTTCAGAAGTATGAACATCATTGTGAATATGCATCAATGTGATTCAATAATCATTTTATTTCAACTCATCCATATTATTTGTAACGAGAAGTATTTGTTACTCACAATAAGAGTATTTTTGTATCTGGTAGAATCCTGCGTTATTATTTTCCATCACTACCACTCTGAGTCAGGAGTAATTATTAGCATGCACACTGCACTCAAATACTTTTAGATGATCTTCTAGTGGAGAGTGGATTGTACAGGCAATCAAAATATTGGATTAAAATTCACAATTTTAAACAGAAGCTAAAAATTCATTATAGGCTACAATCACTCCTAACAAAGCAAAAGCAAAGTGTGCTACTTATATACTGCCCCATAGCACTTCGAATCATAGAATCATAGACTTGGAAGAGACCTCAAGGGCCATCCAGTCCAACCCCATACCATGCAGGAACCCCCATCACAGTATTTCCAACAAATGGCCATCCAGCCTCTGCTTAACCCCCCCCCCAAAAAAGGAGACTCCACCACCCTCTGCTGCAGCATATTCCACGGCCGAACAGCTCTAAATGTCAGGACGTTCTTCCTAGTATTTAAGTGGAATCTTTTTTCCTGTAGTTTGAAACCCCTGCCCCGAGTGCTAGCCTCTGAAACCATAGGAAACAAGCCTGTCCCCTCTTTGATATGATATCCTTTCATAAACATGGCTACCATATACCCTCATATACCCATCTTTTTTTAAAGCTAAACATTCATCACAGCTGCCTAAGCCACTCCTCATACGACATTTCATCCAGACCTTTATCCATCCTGGTCGCCCTCCTCTGCACCTGCTCAAGGTTGTCAACATCCTTTTTAAACTGAGGCGCACAGGACTGGACACAGCACTCCAGGTGGGGTCTGACCAGAGCAGAATAGAGAGGTACTATCACTTCCCTTGACCTAGTCTGTTGATGCAACCAAGAATTGCACTGGCTTTCTTAAAGCACTCTCTAGGCAGTTTTCAAGTAATTATGGAGGCTACATATTGCCCCCCCTCCCCCAGGGAACTGGGTACTTGTTTTACCAGCTTCAGAAGGATGGAAGGCTGAGTGAACCTTGCGCATGCTTTCTGGAACTGAACCCCAGATCATGAGCAGAGTTTTAGCTGCAGTACTACAGTTTAAACACTTTTCCACAAGGTCCTTTGCAACCATTTGGCACATTCCAGTAGTTTTAAAACTATCACCATTAGAAGACCTTAACAGAAATGAAATGCGTGCGTTTAGCACATTTGAAGTTTTTTTAAGACCACAGAATAGGGACTATATGTAGGTTTGTTGAGAGTTCCATAGCCAAGTTAAGATGCTGGTACCCGAGATGTTCTTACCATTGGCCACACTAAACAGGACTTTGGAATGCTGGATTCAAAATTTGCCTTGTTTTTTGCAGATATCACCACGGTGGCCCTCAATGTGCTCAATATGTCGTGAAATAGACAATCTTAAGCTACAAGAGTCAGATGGTTAAATAAAACTTCCTCAATTCCATCTTCTTAAGGAGCCTCACGGTGCAGTTATTAAACTGCAGCAGTGCAGTCAAGACTCAACTCATGACCCAAGTTCAATCCTGATGGGCTCAGGCAGCTGGCTCAAGACTGACTCAGCCTTCCATCCTTCCAATGTTGATAAATTTATCTGTGGAGATTTTCAGTTGTCCAGGTGACTTTATTTGGAAGCTGAGAAATGGCAACTGGACTTCTTTTCGTGAGAGACTGAAATATTTCACTGCTCATCCAAGCAGCTTTGTCAGTCTGCTTAGATGAGCAGTGGTTGGTAAATTTAGTACCCAGCTTGCTGAGGTGGGGGAATGTAGCCTTTGCAATTACAGTAGGACCCCTGTATCTGTGGGGGACTGGTTCCTGGCCACCCCGTGGATAATGAAATCCACAGATAAGAGCAAACGCTCTTATCCAAGGGTGCTGGGTGAAAGCAGTCGGAGAGCCCGCAAGCACCCCGGGGAACCACAGCATGGCACTACGCCACCTGG
This sequence comes from Phrynocephalus versicolor, assembly GCA_023846285.1. Classification (NCBI taxonomy): domain Eukaryota; kingdom Metazoa; phylum Chordata; class Lepidosauria; order Squamata; family Agamidae; genus Phrynocephalus; species Phrynocephalus versicolor. The sequence continues at coordinate 4,597,304 of JAHTLZ010000017.1, forward strand.
CGTGCGGGCTCTCCCTGGCCGCACAACCTCCTCCTCCACTGCCCTGCTTGGCCACAGCTGCTGAGCTTGCAGGTGGCCGCACGACCTCTTCCGACTCCACCCAGCTATCTGTCAGGCGAGCAGGTGGATGCTCCTAGGCAGTGCGGCCTCGTGCTCCTCTGCTGCCACTCAGCCGGTGAGTGGGCAGGCACTCCAGAGTGGCGCGGCACCACCTCTGCCATTTCTGCTGAACTGACAGCTGGGTGTGTAGCTTCTCCACCGCCGCCACCTTCTCTACGCCCCCTCCTCCTTACAACACCAGGGAGGCACAGCTCATAAACTAATTGTATAAATTGCTAGAAGACTTTTATCACCCTCACCCTCTATTGGTTTAGAGATCTCTGTTAAATGCCAGTGCCTCCATGGCTTGCCATTATCAAGGACAGCTGGCTAGACAATTAGTAATGTACTCAAACTATAACAGAAACAAGACAATGTGCCTTTAAGCTATCAAAATAGAGTGGATCACCCTAATCCAAGAGGCTCCAAGCAGACTGACTAACCAGCTCTTCTTCTTATAGTTTAAATCTTAAAATGGGAGTAGCTTGTTTCCTTACAAGCCAGGTGAGGAATCCTCTGGAGCCAACCTGCAAACAGCCACTCACCTGGCTGGGACAGGTAAGAATGGCCTTCAGGTAGGGGAACTCTGCAGCTTTGGTAGCTGTGACTATCATAGATATGGGACTAAAACATCTAAAGAACATTTTTCACAGATGAGTTTCAGGTTCCTTAGCTAAGATTCTCATTTTAGGGTGTTAGAAGGTAGCAAACACGGGTATATGCAAGTTTTTTTGTTCATTGGGTTATTCACAGGAAGCTAACTCACAATGAGTGAAGAGCATCTAACCCAGTACAGCCAACTATTAACAGCAGCATCAGCTTCCCAAGGTTTCAGGAAGGAAATTTCAACCTTTCCTGGAGTTCACCGATAACTCCTTGGTAGCTAAAGTCAGGTGCTAAGGAGCTCTGATCTTATAGTTGTGAGTTTTTTGGGCTGTTTGGCTGTATTCTGGAAGTTTTTCTTCCTGATGTTTCACCAGGAAGAGAAATAGAGGGGAAACTCTCATTCTTAGATGTCATGGTCATACGCAAACCGGACCTCCAATTAAGATACAAGGTCTACAGGAAACCCACCCACACAGATTGGTACCTACATAAAAATTCCAACCACCAACCACGACAAAAAGAGAGGCATAATCAAAACACTTGTAGACCATGTAAACCGAAACCGTGAAGCTGAATTCCTCAACACTGAACTCAGCCACCTGAATTGGGCACTACAGGAAAATGGCTATTCCAAGAATGAAATCAAAAGAGTCATCAAACTGAAAAAACAACACCAAACTGAAGAATAAAATCAGCTTCCAACAAACTGGGTATTTCTGCCATACATAAAAGGAGTCACAGACTGCATGGACAAAGTGTTGAAAAAACACAACCTACAAACAATAGTTAGACCCACCACAAAAATACAACAGATGCTACAGTCAGCAAAGGACAAAAGGAACCCATTGCAGGGGTATACCGGATACCTTGTAATTGTGGCCAGGTATATATTGGGACCACAAAGTGCAGCATCCATACCAGAATGAAAGGACATAAAAGACACTGCAAACTAAAACAACCTGAAAAATCAGCAGTACCTGAACACACCCTGAAACAAACCGGACATGAAATCCTCTTTCAAGACACAGAGCTACCAGACAACACTACCAGACTACACAGGGAAGCCAATGAAATCCGCAAACATAAGTTTCAACAAAAAAGAAGAAAGTCTAAAAATCAACAACACTTGGCTTTCAGCACTGAGAACTACAGAGTGCAAAAGGTCAACGCTCAATGATTCCCACTCAGCCACAAGCAACAGTGATCAGCTCACATAATAGAACAGTTAACGACACCCATTAACTACCCCTGAGTCCACTGAAATTTCTTAATCCCTTCATCACAATACAGTGACTACCACCTATTCTCCTGCATAGGACAAGCTTCTCTTTCCCACAACTTTAAAACCCCCACAGTCTCATTCACTCTATACCCCAGAGCACAGAGAGAACTCCTAGTTGCCTAAGCTCCTTTGCCCTCTGAAGATACCAGCCACAGAATCTGGCAAAACATCAGGGGAAAAAACTTCCAGAACACAGCCAAACAGCCTGAAAAACTCACAACAACTATCAGATCCGGGCCGTGAAAGCCTTTGAGAATACAGCTTTGATCTTGCTTAGTTACTGAAACCAGATATGTTCAGCGTGATTTTAGATTATTCGATTGGAGACCTGTTGTGACCGTATGCCATCAGGTTGCCTCCAACTTTGGGCGAATTTATGAATTAGTGACCCTGCAAAAGGTCCTATCATTCACCAGACCCTGACTCAGATCTTGCAAGCTCAAGACCATGGCTTCCTTTATTCAGTTGATCCATCTCCTGGCTGGTCTTTCTCTTTTCCTGCTGCCTTCCACTTTTCCTAGTGTTACACAGCTTGGGTCCAGACTACTTGAATGACCATATAACTCCATATGAGCCATCCAGACTAGAGATGGGCACGACCAGAAAAAAATGACGTTTTGAGTTGTCGTTTGTCGGGACGGGTCCGTTTCGGGTTGTTTTCGTTCTTCGCGAAAATTTTCAAAAATTTGTCGTTCCTTTTGTCGTCTGTCGTTTGTACAGGTTTAGGGGGAGGGGTGGGCTCTGGGAGGCACCTCTCTGGGTGCCTCCCTCTGAGTTGACCCAGAAGGGAAGGGAAGCGTAACGCGTAGCCGCTGCCAGTTATGTTGGGTTGTTAAGTGTGCACTTCGCTGTCTCACTAAGAACATTTATAGCCATTAAATAGCTATAGCTTAGCTACATTAGCCAGGGTTGGGGGTAGTGTGTCAGAAGCACCTCTCTCGGCGCTGACTCTGACTCACTAAGAAGGAAAGCATACTGGCGTACTGGCGTACAGGTTACGCTTAGGGAGGGAGTGGGTCTGGAGTTGGAGGCACCTCTCGATGCATCACTCTGACCCACTAAGAAGGGAAGTGTACTTGCGTACGAATCTGGCTTAGGGTTGGGGTTAGGGTAAGGGCTAGGCTTAGGGTAACGGTTAAGGTTAGGGTGGGTTAGTGGGCTGCACCTCTGGGTGCCTCTGGCCCACTAAGAACGACAGTGTACTGGCATATGGGTTAGGCTTAGGGTTAGGGTTGGTGGGCTTTTTATGCCCTCTCTGGCACATCCAGAAGTCTCAGCCAAACCTGGCCATGCGATTGGTGGAATGGCTCCAAAATTTTGCATGGTCCCATCCCATGGCCAGCCCATCATTGCACAGGTGTAAAAAAATAAAAATAAAAATAAAATAAAATAAAATAAATGGAGACGTTTTGTTGCAAGAAAAACCCACTACTGCTATGCTACTATAAAAAAATCAGGCATTTAAAATACCTAATGTTCAAATGTTTCTGTGGTGCTTTGGTGGGTATTTGGACCACGATTTCAAAAAAAATATTGCGGTCGCCATTTTGGATCCCCCCCCCGCCGCGGGGCAAAGGGGGAAGAGGGCCCCCCCCCAGCCTGGTACCACCAGCAGCCCAGGACAGGAGAGGGGGGGAAGGCCCCCCCCCCCCCCAGAAACCACCCCTCGGTAGGTGCCCTCACTGAGGCAGGCATATTTTCGCCTGCTTTTATGGTCGGGAATTCAGGTTTTAATTTTTAAAACTTTCTTTCTGTGCTGCGCCGCTTGGCATCGCGCGATCGCCGCCGCCGCGATGCCATGAACGACAACGACAAATCAGACCCAATTTATCTTTATCGGGTCGGGTTCGAGCTGGAGCGGAGTAATTGTCGTTCTCATTCCTCGTTCCGTAACGAGAACGAAGAACGAGAACGGAAATGAGGATTTCACCGAGTCGTGCCCATGTCTAATCCAGACCCTTAAGATCTGGAGAAGCCCTCCTCTTGATCCCATTGCCAGCATGGGAGTGGTTGATGGGGACACAAGAGAAAGCTTCTCTGTAGCATCTCCCAGATTGTGGAGGTCAGCCTGTCCCCCTCTCTTATGTCCTTCTGGTGACAGCTGGAGACCCTTCTTTTCAGGCAGGCTTTTAACAACCAGAATTGAGTTGCTGAATGCCATGTTCCAAGTTAATTAATTAAATTCCAAGTTAATGTGTAGCCTGCGTACTGTAATTAAACTGGAAACTGCCCAGAGACTACTTGAAGTGGTATGGGGTGGTATATAAGCAGAACACTTTGCTTTGTGTTAAAATTGTCTTTAATGCTTAAGAAAGGTTAAAGATAAAGGTTCCCCCTGCACATGCATGCTAATCGTGCCCGACTCTAGGGGCGGTGCTCATCTCCGTATTCAAGCCGAAGAGCCAGTGTTGTGCAAGTCTGTGGCCATGTGGCCAGCATGGCTGCAAGGAAACACTGTTTTACCTTCCCGCTTTTTACGGCGGTACCTATTTATCTACTTGCATTTACATGCTTTCAAACTGCTAGGCTGGCAGGAGCTGTGTTTAACAGCGGGAGCTCACTTACCTGCTTTTAATTATTCAATTGTACAGTATTTTAATTAGCATATAGCTTGCTATTTAATGTTTAACTAATTGTATTTTCAGTTAGTTATTGTGAGCCATCTTGGGGTGTTCCTTTATTGGAAGAAAGGTGGCCTATAAATGGGGGGGGGGCTTTGGAAAAAAAATGGAGAAATTAGGGTGAAAAATAGTCCCCTCCATTTCCCCCCAAAGTGTCCAGAAATTTTACTGGACTATGTGTGATACCTTCATAGGCATAGTCTAGTCTTGCTTTTGTTTTTATGGCTGCACGGCTCCAAACTTCTTTTTTACTGAAACAGAAATTTTACATCTCTATTGGAGAGCCTATTAGGATAGCCTCAGTTTGGTCAATTTTATTTCTGGAAGGAAGCCAGGCTTTACTTGATCCGGGGTCCACTTAGGGTTGCCTACCCTTCCCTTGCTTATTCAGTGGCCCCTCGTATAACAAAGTTTGTATAACATAAAATCTGTACAACATAAAACATTCCGGAGACAGGGGAAATTTGCTTAACAGAATCGCCTGCGGGGCAAATCCATAAAACATAAAAATGGTCACGATTAGGGTGTACTCCGTTTTCAATGCATTCCTATGGGAAATTTGTGTAAAGGAAAATTTGCTTAACATAATTTGATTTGGAACAAATTAATTCCTTTATACAATTTGATTTTTTGTATTTGTGCTTATTTGTTCCTTTTATTGCTTGATCTGATTATTTGGTTTGATTGATTAGTTTTTAGTTTTTGTTTTAAGTTGTTTAATCTGGTTTTATATTTTGTATATGTTTGTAAACCGCCCAGAGTAGCTTTTTTGCCAGATGGTTGCGGTATATAAATATAAAATAAATTAAAAATTAAAAAAATTAAATATACAAGGTATCATTGTAGTTACAACGGGGGGCTGCTAGAGTCGTTCACGCCACTCCGTCGAGCATGTGGGCCCACCAGAAGTTACTGGACTACTGTTCCCAGCAGCCCCAACCAGCACAGCCAGCCGTGGGGCGACGATGGGAGGTGTAGTCCAGCTACATCTGGAGGCGACGCTTTGCCTCTCCCTGCGACGAAAGCGCAACCCCAAGCCGCGTCAAGCCCGAGCCAGTTGCCTGAGCATGTGCAGAGTGCTCAGTGCCCCTCCCCCCGGCTAATTGGGAAGGGGAGACTCCCCCCCCTGCAACCCGTTCAGAAAGTACCGGCTGGGAGGCTGGACCGAGCAGGCCACCCCCCACCGACGGCCTCAGGCGTCGAGAAGAGCCGGGACGGCTTGGCTCCGCGGCCGCCACACTTACCTTACCTCAGCCCGACGCTCCGACGCGAAGCCAACGACCAACGGCTCCGCTCGCTCTTCCTCGTCTTTTTCCCCCTCAGGCGGCAACGGCTCCGCGGGGCACCTCGGGACACGTAGGCCTTTCTCCGGCGCTGCCTCTCTTTTCTCTTCCCATGCGCCGAGGCGTCAAGACTACGACCCCCAGGATGCCTCGCGCGGGCCCGCCCCCCCTCTCCGCCGCATCGCGTCTTCGCCGCCTTGCCTGATCGGTGGTGGTGGTGGTGGTGGTGGTGGTGAACCATAGAGAGGAGGAGACAGAGAGGCAAGGGAAAGCGGGGGGGGGGGAGGAGGAGGAGGAAATCCAAGTTGGCGGGGGTTTCTTTTGCTTGCGCCGTCCTGTCGCCACGGTCGCTAGGGCCCGTCTAGGAAAGAGTTCGGAAGCGGCCATGGCCGAGCCCGGAAGTGTCCCTGGGATGGGTGCGGGGCTGCGGAGAGGGACGGGGAAGGTTTATGGGGCCAAGTCCGTGCGAGGGGAGACCCTTTTCTGGTGGGGTTTTGGTTTTTTTTGGTCAGGCAGGCGGCTTTGGGGAGCGTGTGCCGGGCCGGATGTAACACAGCGCCCAACCCCCCCCGCACACCCTCACAACAACCCTGCAAGGTAGGTCGCCCCAGGAGAGCTTCGTGAGAAAATCAAGAGAAGAGTGGTGGTGGTCGCGAAGGCTTAGTTAGTTGATAGGTTTCAGCCCCTTAGGCCATAGTTCACCTTAAGGCTAAGGATACTATTGTCTCCCTAACGAGCCTATTCAGGCCATTGTTCATCTTATGAGCCTAATTCAGGCCAGGGTGACAAGAAGTCAAAGCTTTGCACTAGCTGTATTTAGACTGATGAAGCTGTTTGGATGAGCAGCGAAATGTTTCTCTCTCCCAAGGAAAATAAGTCCAGTTGCCATGACTCAACTTCCAGATAAACTCCCCTGGATGACGGAGAATCTTCACAGACTTAGTTAGTGGCTGACGGCTCAGGGTGGGCGACTACAAGTGTCTAAACTGAGTGGAAGGGGCAGGAGCTGTTCTCGATCCTCCCAGGGTGCAAAGGCAGGCAAAGTGCACACAGTCCCAAGATGCCCCGCTGGAAAAGGGGGTGGCAAATAACTGCTAAGTACACTCTGCCTAAAAATCCTGAAAAGTGTTGCAATAAATCAGAAATGACTTGACAGCACACAATTATAGCTAAACCTTTTTACTCCAGTTGCCCCCCCCTTTTACTGAGTAGAAGATTTCCTAGGACTTGTTAACCCTATAGGCGCCACAAGACTCTCTGACTGAAATCCTGTTCTGCAGCTCCATATTGTACATAATTCAGAGTTTCCCGAGCAGTACGGATAAGACCAAAGTGATGTTAACAAAGAAGTTCCAAGCAGCTGTGTGACAAATTATGTACTACCAACTACCCGGGCCCAATGCCTTGCGTAGTTCCAGAGATATAACTTAGTTGTGCTAACTGCAGTACGGTTTCATGCAATTTAGTTTATTGTATAGTATTCTGCTGAAGAGCGTTGTCTTACTAAGTTGTGGTCTCATTTCCCTTCTGCTAATTATATGTCACTTCACCTGTCTTTGTTGCAGTGACGTGTGTCACATTGCTTAAAGAAAGGAAGAAATTGGTGGACAGCTGAGAAACCCCCTTTTCAAGGCACATTTATCATCGGCTTCCTTTGGTGTCTGTTGACCTGATCGTGTGCTGAATTTGAGAAAAGCAGACCAGCATTTGTTTCATAGCGATGGATGAAGAGAATTTAGAAGCAGCAATTCAAACGTACAATGCCCAACTGCAGCAAGTAGAGCTGGCTTTGGGAGCTGGGCTGGACCCATCGCAACAGTCTGATCTGATGCAGCTACAGGCAGACTTAAAGCAGCTGATAGAACTTACAGAATCCAGCCTTGTGTCTGTAAGAAAAAGCAAGCTCTTTTCAACTCTAGAGCCAGACGCAATCTCCACATCTCACCGGCAACTAGATAATCCGGAGCCTGACAGGCAGAGCCCAGATGATGAATATGCAGCTTTTAAGGAAGCCATTGATTCCATTGGTGAGGATAATCCGTCAAGCGCTTATAACGAAGGAGACAGAGAAGCTGGTGAAGAGGAAGAGTTGGAGGAGGAGGAGGAGGAGGAAGAAGAAGAAGAAGAAGAAGCCAGTGGGATGAAAGTGAAAGCACCATACTACAGTACTTGGGGTACCCTTGAGTACCATAATGCCATGATTGTGGGGAGTGAATCTTTGGAAGATGGAAGCCGTGGGGTCAGAGTACTGTACCTTTATCCCACTCATAAGTCTCTGAAGCCATGTCCTTTCTTCTTGGATGGAAAATGCAGATTTAAAGAAAACTGCAGGTATGAGGATTATTTGTTCTAAACCAGGCCTGCCCAAAGTCTGGCCTGGGGGCCAAATCTGGCCTGTCAGGCCATTCTGAGTGGCCCGCGGCTGGCTGGCCCACCCCTCCCTCCCCCTCCTTCACCCACACATTCCCCTATGTCCACGGCTCCCTGTGCTTCCTTTGGTCGCCACCTTCCTTCTTTCCTCCCTCCCTTGGTCCCCACCTTCCTCCCTCCCTCCCTCCCTTGGTCCCCACCTTCCTTCCTGTGGGTGGGGTTGCAAGGGGTCAGTGGGTGGGGCTTATGGGTCAGTGGGGGGGGCTTGCAGTGGGGGGCAGGGTCGGGGAGCAACTGGCCCCTGACACATTTTCAGCCACCAAATCTGGCCCTCCTTACAAAAAGTTTGGGCACCCCTGTTCTAAACGGTTAAGCAATTGAGGTGATGGTTCCTAAGTCTCCTGGGAAGTTCCACAAGGAAGAGAACAGTTTTTGAAATCCCTATGGAATCGTAGAGTCATAGAGTTGGAAGACACCTCAGGGGCCATCCAGTCCAACCCTTGCTATGTAGGAATTCCCACAATAGTAACCCTGACAGATGGCCTACCTGCAGAAGGCTGATGACATCATTAACAGAGGCAATCATAGAACCACAGTGTTGGCCATTCAGTCCAAACACCAGCCATGCAGGAACCCCCATCACAGGACACCTGGCAGATAGCCATCCAGCCTCTGCTTAAAAACATCCAAAGAAGGAGACTCCACCACCCTCCTTTGTGGCAGCCTATTCCACTGCTGAAGAGCTGTAAATGTCAGGAAGTTCTTCCTAATATTCAAATGGAATCTCTTTTCCTGTAGTTTGAAACCATTGCCCCGAGTCCTAGTCTCTGAAGCCATGGAAAACAAACCTGTTCCCTCTTCAATATGACATCCTTTCAAATATTTAAACATAGCTATCATAATCCCCTCTCACCCTTCTTTTTGTAAGACTAAACATTAAGACTAAATTGAGGAGCACAGAACTGGACACAGTACTCCAGGTGGGGTCTGACCAGAGCAGAATAGAGTGGTACTATCACCTCCCTTGCTCTAGAAACTATGTTTCTGTCGATGCAGCCAAGAATCGCATTGGCTTTCTTGGCCGCTGCATCACACTGCTGACTCATGTTCAATTTCACTCTTCCAGCCTGCATCTCATAGGAATCTGTTTCCATTTGGGCATTCTGCATTTTGTGGTTTACTACAAGGGCTTTTTAACATATTGTCTTATATGGAGGGCTTGTGCCCCTTGTAGTGACATTTCCCCATGTCCTTAGACAGCCAGTTCTACAAGATTTAAACAGGCTCCTGTCCCTTTTTTCCCTAAAAGGTGGATGTGGTTTAAATGTAAGATGAGTAGGTGGAATGCTACAGCCATTTATCATTTCCTGAACTTGAAAATAGCACTGTCTTCAACTGAAGGAGCCAGGCACCACTTAAGAAAAGAATGATACTCTCTTTTAAAAAGTGCAGACAGTGCCCAGGTGTAAGGCCTCTGGTTTTGCAGAACAAAAGGACTGCGGAAGTTGCAGTGAAATTTAGGTGTTCAATCTTCCGAGATTGATGGCATGGAGGAAGAACCCTGCTATCGGCATCTTTGTCCCCTGCATGCTGAGTGTGAAGACTGTAGGATACATATTAAAGTTGTCAGAGTGTTGTGCTATTTAATCAGCCAGCGGAAGCAATACTTATTGAATAAGTTGTTAGCCAGAGACAGAGTTTTTCTTAAAACCAAACAGCTATATTACATATATACAAAAATATATCACAGAACTTATACAAAGTTCAACAGCATAACAGCATTCAGTACATATGACAGAATATATGACAGAGAGACAAAGTGGGTGCCTTACCCACAGAAGGCCCAATGTACAATGATTTACAGAACATTTTTGTACATGTATCTGCCCAATCATGAATGACATTACCTCATAGCTATTGCAACCCCTTGCAACAGCCAACATTCATTATGCTCATTCTTAACATCTGTACTCCATTAGAAAAAAACTATACATTGAGTCACTGTGACTTTGCACCTTGACAGACTCCATCTTTAAATCAATTAAATACATATCAAATATATATAGAACATCCTGTCTAATACATGTATTTCACTAACTAATATCTGACAAAGGTTGTTCAGCTTGGGCCTGTTTGCATTCCTTTGTGCAATCATGTGAAAGTGGAGACAGTTTGAGTATTTGGAAGGGCTGCCAGTGGTGCCACATCCCCTCCATGCACTTTTTTGAGATACAAGAATCAATTTATATTCTCTGAGTTGGTATGGGCTTGACTCATCTTTCAGTACTCAGGTTTTTCATTATCCCAGCTAGTGAAAAACTAAGGAACAGAAAATAGAATAAAAGATAAACGATATCTATTTCAGAATGTTTGTGGAGTAGAATAGCTCTTGTACATTAGAGTGGAAATGAAAAGAAGAAATCAAGATGGGAAACTCACAAGAAACTACACAAGAGTGATAGCTCTCTCTTGTTCTCTGGAAGCTGAGTCGTGGCAACTGGACCTCTTTTCTTGAGAGATGGAAATGTTTCGCTACTCAACGAAGCAGCTTCGTCAGTCTGAGGAAACTTGGTGGCAAGTCCTCTAGTTTATAGTTCACCTTGATTTCACATCTATAAGTTGGAACTATAAATTGGAGGACTCGCCACTAACTTTCCTCAGACCGACAAAGACGTCCCGTTGCCATGACTCAGCTTCCAGATAAACTCACCTGGATGACTGAGAATCTTCAGAGACACTCTCTCTTGCTGTAATCTCCAGCCCCAAGATTGAGCATTTGATTTGAGAGGCATATTTTAAATTACTAATAAATGCTCTTTTGTTTCCCGTTGCGTTGGTGCTGCCAATAGATTTTCCCATGGGCAGGTGGTCCCTGTGGAGGAGCTCCGTCCCTTTGAGGAACCTGACCTCAGTGGATTAACAGTGGGCTCGGCTTGCTTAGCAAGACACCAGGATGGGATCTGGTATGCGGCCAAGATCACAGGTGAGGTGTCTTTCATTTTAGGTGTTTCATTTTACAGGGGGCAGAAAAAGTGACATCATGGCTGTCGAAATGATGGCTGGACGCGAAAAAGTGACACCACCCAGTCTGTTGCCTCCGAGAGACTACATTGCCACCCTTGCCCCCCCAGTGTGTCCAAGGACTATCCAGCCTAGGCTGGTAAGAAGTGGAGTCCCAGGTAGGGTGCTGGTTTGAGTGAGGCTAAGCTGAAGTTTGAACATACATGAATGATCACACGTTTTTTTCAGGAATCTCCACGTAAAAGCAATTACAGAGTGAAACCTGTAAGTTTAAGTGCTGATTTTTTTAAAAGCAGCTAGTTTATTCCAGCTGCTGATTCATCTGAGTCAGTGGTATTGAACCTTGGGTCCCCCAGATGTTCTTAGACTACAGCTCCCAATAATCTTGGTCGGCATGGCGAGTGGTGAAGGCTTCTAGGAGTTTTAATTCAAGAACATCTGGTTGGGAACCAGTGGCGTAGTGTGGGGGGACGGGGGAGGCACCAGAGGGTGTGTGTGCACCAGGGGCAATATTTTTAGTGGGTGCAGTCTGGCCTTTCTCTCATGCACCCTGGGCAACAAGAAGTGCTTCTTGGGCATGCCTGGGCTGTTTGATTCCTCCCTTCCCTTCCCTTCCCTTCCCTTCCCTTCCCTTCCCTTCCCTTCCCTTCCCTTCCCTTCCTTCTCCTCTCCTCTCCTTTCCTTGCTGTATCAGTCATGGCTCAGTAGCTCAGAACCAAGGGACTCCACTAGGGGAAATCAGCAAGGCCCGGAGAGGCCCAGAGATGCCCCTGGCACCTGCCTAAAGCACTGCTCGTCCCAGGACTGGTCCTACACCAGCGAGCAGTGCCTGGTTTGTGCTGGTCCGCCCAGTGCCTGAATCCAGGAGGCTGTTGGCGCCAACAGGAAGTGGGTGAGGCAGGGAGGGGACGGAGGGGATAGGGGGTGGCTTGTGGTAAGAGGGGGTCTAAATTGTGTGGAGGCTCAGCCCCTGAACTCCCATCATGCCCTTTTCTGCAGCTCTCCCTCAGACTAGTCGTGATTCATGCTGGGAGAAGGGCTCCCCGACCCAGTAACGAGTCCAGCTCACCTGGCAAAGAAGCCCCGCCAGTTTTTATATGCCGGGGACACAAATTTGCTGCCAATTTGTGCTTTCCCCCCCCCCACTTAACCCTTCACTCTGCCCTTTGCCTACATGCCTCCAGAGAGCCTCCAGAGCAGAGGGCGCTGTGTAGTTGTGATCCAGACTGGTTTGCTTCATGGACTGCAGCCTGCGATGCTTAACTATACCCTATTTGGCCTCCTCTTTGCTAAGGAAGGGGCTGAGATCAGACCTTTGTAAAGCGGCTTACACAGCGACTCAGAGGGGTGCTCCCTTCTGTAGCTGCAGCTCTTCCTTCTTCTACCTTTAGACATCGACAGCGGTTACTACACTGTGAAATTCGATTCGCTGCTGCTCAAGGAGGCCGTGATGGAGGGAGATGGCGTGCTGCCCCCCCTGCGCGCTGAAGAGAGCTCGTCCTCATCCGGATCAGACGAGGATGAAGTCGAGGATGGGGGATATGCAAAAGGTAAATCTATGGGGAGCTCAAGCCCTCCAGAGCATTGGAAAGTTACTTTCCGTTTTCCAGGTAGGGAATAGGATGCCCTGAGACTGTATTGCTGGCCCAAGGCTACCCAGGCTGGCTTTTCTCCCGGCGAGGGCAGGGGCCACAGTGGGGAACCTAACTCCCGCCCTCTGGCTCCATAGCAAGAGGCCTGAATGGCTGAGCTAACTCAAGTAATTCTGTCTTCCATTCTCGCAGTCCTGGATTCAAGCCCCCTGGAGAACGGCGAAGGGTCTTCTGCTTGCAGTTCCTCCTTTGGCCAGTGGGAGGCGCACACCCGCGGCATTGGCTCTAAACTCCTCGCTCAGATGGGGTATGAGCTTGGGAAAGGTACAGTGCCGGTTTGTTTACCCAGTGGAAGGGGTGGTGTATGGCTTGCGCTACTGTAGTTCTTGTGCTCCAAACTATGTGTATTTGCAAAGGGGCGGTTTGTTCCATGATCTTAAATAAAACATAATAGGATTTTTTTTGGGGGGGGGGTTGTTTTGGCTTTTTTTTTGGTGGAGGGAGGAAGTTCAAAATCTGAACTTGGAAAGCAGGAGAAGTAAACATGTTGGCAAGGAGGGGTTCGCCTTGAAAAGCGCCAACTCCTTGTTTAACCACTACCTCTTCCTCTTTTTCTTTTTTCTTTTTTGTCTGGGTCTTCTTTTAGGTTTGAACTAGTTTAGGAAAGTACAATATGAGCCCCCATGCTTGCAAGTATACTTTTTACATTTGGGAACGGCAGCAACAGGGCGAAAGCCCTCTGTTTCAGACCTCTGCTTTCCTCCCAAAGTGTGGAAAAGTTGTTTCAGTATACAGCGGTACCTCGGTTTAAGTAATTAATTTGTTCTCTGTGCCATTTCGTATTGCGAAAAATTCTTAAACCGAAACACGGTTTCCTCTAGGAATGCATGGAAAACTAGAGACGGGCATGAAATGCTAAAATGGCATTGCGTTTCATTTTTGTTTTGTTTTTCTTTTTATCTAACCACTGACTGTGGTTCCCCCCATGGAATAGAATAGAATAGAGTTTTATTGTCATTATGCATACACAAGATATGCACAACGAAATTACAGTGCTGTTCCACTACACACTCTAAACATACAAAACACATAAAACACATAAAACACCATACAAAATATTAAAAACTCTTAAAATTGCTTACAAAATTTAAAACACTACTTAAAAACTGATTAAGATGGTGCTAAAACTGTCACATTTAACTTGGATACCCCTCTGTGATAAAAACTGTTCTTTAGTCTATTTGTTCTTGACCTAAGAGTCCTGTATCTCCTGCCAGACGGCAACAGTTCAAAAAATTTGTGGCCAGGATGCGAAGGGTCTCTCAAAATTCTAGATGTCTTCCTTGAACATCTGGAGTTGTATAATTCTTCCAAAGGAGGAAAAGGACAGCCCACTATCCTCTCAGCAGTGTTTATGACCCTCTGGAGTGCCCTTCTATCTGCCACTGTGCAACTGGAAAACCAGACACAGAGGCAGTAAGTGATAGTGCTTTCTATAAAGCCCCGGTAGAAGGTTACCAACAGTTTCTTAGACAGTTGTTCCCTCCTGAGAAGTCTCAGAAGATATAATCTCTGTCGAGCCTTCTTAACCAGTGCTTCAGTGTTGGCACTATGGTTCAGTCATCACAACTCTTCCTCCCCCCCCCCTTCAGGCTTGGGGAAGAATTCGGAGGGCCGAGTGGAGCCGGTCTTGGCCGTCGTGCTGCCCAAAGGCAAATCCTTGGATCAGTGTGCGGAGATCCTTCAGAAGAAGAGGGAGGGGAAGCTCGATCCGGCAAAGTCCAGAAGGCAAGGAGGAGCCAAAGGGAAGCGGGCCAAGAAGCCCTGCAGGCCAAGCCCGAAGCCCCGCAACGTCTTTGACTTTCTGAACGAGAAACTTCAAGGCCAAGAGTCCGGCGAGGGTGGCGAAGGGACGGCACCCTTGGAGCGGAACAGCAAGGAGATCTACCATGCCAGCAAGAGCACCAAGAGAGCACTCAGCGTACGCCTCTTCCAGACCATGGAAAAGATTGACCAAACCCAGAAGGACATCCGAGGAATCCAGGAGGCCTTGGCCCGCAACATGGGGAGGTAAAGAGAAGGCCTCGGGTGGAATGAGACAGGGTTTGGTGGCGGGAGCCCACTGGGAAACATAAGGATATAAGAAGAGCCATGCTAGATCAGGCCAAAGGCCCATCTAGTCCAGCTTCCTGTATCTCACAGTGGCCCCACCAGATGCCTCTGGGAGCGCACGAGACTCGATCTCTGTCTCCTGATTCCACTCCCCTGCATCTGGCCCTTTGAAGTACCCTGGTTTTAAGCCTGGAGATTACACATCTCCATCATGGCTTGTAACCTGTGATGGACTTTTCCTCCAGGAATCTGCCCAATCCCCTTTTGAAGGCATCCAGGCCAGATGCCATCACCACATCTTTTGGCAGGGAGTTCCACAGACTAACAACGCACTGGGTGAAAAAAAATATTTTCTTTTGTCTGTTCTCACTCTCCCAGCCCTGAATTTGGGTGTATGTCCCCTAGTTGTGGTATTTTGTGAGAGGGAGAAGAGTGTCCCTCTATCCACTTGACTCATGCCCTGCATTATTTTGTACGTCTCAATCATATCCCCCTTCAGGCGCCTTTTTTCCAGACTCAAGAGCCCCACATGTTCTAGCCTTTCCTCATAAGGGAGGTGCCCCAGCCCAGGACTAAAATCATTTTAGTCGCTCTCTTTTGCACCTTGTGCCGTGCAGTATCTCAGTTGGAGCAAAGGGACTGCATTGCTGGCTGGGAGAACCAGGGACTTGTAGGCCAGAAAAACAACTTCTTTGAGAGGTCACTTAGCTCTCAGGCACTTGGCCTGGGTGAGGCAGGAAGGCTTCTGTTTGACTGTTAAGGCCTCCATTCCTTCTCTGCCAAGGGCTCTGGCAGTTTGCAGAGGGGAGGGCATGGTGGAGATTCTGGGGTTGTTTTTTTTGTTTTTTGTTTTTTTTGTAGCCTGTTGGATATCAGGGCAAGGAGAATCAGTGCAAAAGCTGGTCTTGTGCCGGGCTGCTTGTGAGTACTGTAGGCAGGAGGGCATCCCAGCAGGCCACCTGGTAAGGAGGCCTGCTTGTACGCAAACTCTTTGTAAGAAGACTGCCACTCAGGGGTGTTGCTGGTGGGGTTGGCTCCTTGCGGAAGAAGGCGGGGCTCAGCACAGCCTTTGGCATTCCAGATGTTTTGGACCGCAACTCCCAGAATTCCAAGCCTAGATTACCAATGACAAAGGACTGTGGGAGTTGTGGTCCAAAACATCTGGAGGGCCGAAAGTTCGCCACCACTGCTCTAGGAGTTGTGCAGAGGAGGGCATTTTCACAGCGGCCTTTTGCGGGACAAAGGAGTCCTTGCTGCAATTCTGTCTTCTGAAAAGCAGTTAAAACCAGACATGTCCTCAGGTCATATACATGGACTCCTAGGGCAGTAGTGGCCAATCTTCAGCCTTCTAGATCAGGGGTGCCCAAACTTTTTGTAAGGAGGGCCAGATTTGGTGGCTGAGAATGTGTCAGGGGCCGGTTGCTCCCCGACCCTGCCACCCCACTGCAAGCCCCACCCACTGACCCCTTGCAACCCCACCTGCAGGAAGGAAGGCGGGGACCAAGGGAGGGAGGGAGGAAGGTGGAAATCAAGAAAGGAAGGAAGGAAGGTGGGGAAAAACGGAGGGAGGAAAGAAGGAAGAAAGGCGGGAACCAAGGGAGGAAGGAAGGAAAGTGGGGAACAAGGGAGGGAGGAAAGAAGGAAGGTGGGGACCAAGGGAGGAAGGGAGCCATGCGTTCCTCAAAATCTTTCTTTGCCTCCCTTATCATCTTCTTACATTTCTTTTGCCAGAGTTTGTGTTCCTTTTTATTTTCCTCATTTGGGGAGGATTTCCATTTACAGAAGGACCTCTCCTTGTGCTTTAGAGCCTTTCTAACTCCACTCGTTAACCATGCCGGTGCCCTCTTGGACTTAAATGAGCTCTTCTTTCTTTGTGGTATGCACTTGTGCTGGGCCTCTGTTACCGTTGTTTTAAACAGGTTCCATGCACTCTGAAGAGATTGGATTCTTCCAACCTTTCCCTTCAATTTCTTTCTAACTAGTTTCCTCATCTGAGGAAAGTTTGCCCTTCGAAAATCAAGGGTTTTTATGTCTGTTTTGGTTGACACTCTTCCTCCGACATGCATGGCAAAGGAAATTGCAGCATGGTCACTGTTCCCCAGAGCTCAGTGACATTCACATCCCCCACCTTAGGTCCTTTTCTCCTTAAAAAGGACCTAAGGTGGCTTGTATTATTAAAAAGAGCAATATAAGCTATAAACAGAGCATTAATATTTTATAAAGAATTAAGTATTTTATTAATGGTAAATAAAATCAATGCTGAAACACATTTAAAACAGAATCTGTGAAGATTCTCAGTCATCCAGGTGAGTTTATCTGGAAGTTGAGTCATGGCAACTGGAGTTCTTTTTCTTGAGAGATTGAAATGTTTCACTGCTCATCCAAACAGCTTCGTCAGTCTGAGGAAAGAGAGTTGGAAGTCCATTGTTCATCTTATGAGCCTGTTTCTGGCCAGGGTGACTTGAGGTCAACGTGAATTATAAAAAATGGAGGACTCGCAACTCGCTTTCCTATTTCTGACCAAGCTTTTTGTATGAGCTGTGAAACGTTTCCATCTCCCAAGAAAAAGAAGTCCAGTTGCCATGACTCAACTTCCAGATTTAAAACAGAGCATAACAAATCATTTCTTGTTGCTGGTGCTTGATTGGGAGTGAGATGACCTTCTCCGGTTTGCCAGAGCATCGTTTTAATTCAGGACCCCTTCCTCATTTCCTGCCTTGGCTTTCAGGCACACCATCGCCACGGCCCAGCTGGAAGAGAAGCTGTCCGCAGCCCACAAGAAGCTGGGGGAACTCCGAGCTCAGGAGGCCAGTCTCCAGCGCGAGCAGAAGAAAGCAGACACTCACAAGAAGATGACCGAATTCTAGTCTCCCTCCATCAGGTCTGCAGCAGGAACGGATGGACGGACGGCTCAGCCGTCGCTAAGCCCGGACCAGCCCTTCATTTGGGGAGCCCCTTTAGCCACCGTTGCCCAGAAGGCCGCGTCTGGGTCCGAAATGGCAAGCGGGTTGGTGCAGGCGGCTTAGCTATCTCGATGCTTTGTGACCTTGATGAGGAGCTACCGGGGGGGAAAAAACACCCCAGCCAACCCCAGCAAGGTTGGGGATTGGGGCTCTTAGCACAAGTTCTGCCACTTCCCTGGCTGTCCTTGGAGCTCTGGCTGCTCCAAGCATCCCTCAGAGCTGTCTGGCGTTGCTTGGGTTGGCCTTACCTGTGGCGGAGTAGAAGCCCTGTAAGAGATGGCGAGGAGGAGTTAAAACAGCGGGGCTGGATTTTCTCATATGCCCGGTCCTCCTAGTTAGCTAAAAGCAGCATTTGATGCTAGAGTCGCATCAGTTTTCAGGCTGATGGAATTTCTCTGCTCCTCGGGGTCTTTTTCTGCGCAGCTCTGGGCATTGCATTTGACAGCTCAAAAGTACCTTTTGGTTTCGTTGTGTCTTGGCTAGGCTGAGGCCCCCACTCTTGGTTCTTGGACACTCCAGGTGGCTCTCGCATCAAATGTGTGCAAATCTGACAAGGAGGAATCTTATCTCTTAGTAGGTGGTGATCCTAAGTCGTGTGCAGCACTGATCTTTTGTTCCCACCTGACCTGGGGCGAGCCAGCGCAATCCTGTTCTGGGAACTGCCCTGAAATCTCTGGAATTAGGGAGGGTTTAGGCTTACAGGCATTAGGATCCACAGAACAGGAAGTCGCAGGTGCTGAGCTGTTCAGCGCGGGCAAAATCTCGTTTTGAAGCCGGCGGCCTCAGTCGCAATTGACGTACGATCTGAAGAGAGCTGCGCTCGCGGTTTGCTAGCACGGTTGCAAGCGGGATGGTATCAGAGCACAGCAGATGGCATTTCATGTCAGGAAGAACGAGAGGGTTGCTGGTGAGACATGTCAGAAGGACGGGGCTGGAGTCTGTCTTTGTGAGCAAGGTTAAGACCCCTGTGCTGCTTCCTGTACCTGCTCCCTTTCACACTGTAATTTGAAGTCCTGAGTTAAAAGAACAGATGTTGGATATATGAGTCCTTTCTCTCTTTCCTTCATTGGGAGCTCCTGTGTAGTTCAAATTTCACTAGAAACTGTAAAAGCTCAAGAGTTTGCTGGTTCGCATGCAAATGAGTGCTCTGCACGACGAAAACTCCGGTTGGAGCAGAGTTTGCATGACTTAATTTCCAAGAAATTCAGATGGTTTCTTTGTTGCCTTTTTTTCTAGTGGTGCCTTTGTACCCCTGATCCTTCCTCTCCATAACTTTATATCTGATATATAAATCAGTTTCTTTTGTTTTAAGTCCTTTTATTCCTTTTCTGTATATCTTGGGCTCTTAGCTTCCGGTTGCAAAGCTGGGGAATCTTCCCTAAGTCTTTCCTGAATTTGCTTGGGCTTGCCCCCAGAGGAAGCATACACACAGGAATGAGCTGTGCAAAGTCTAGGCTAGAGATGGGCAGGAAAACATTTTCCCCCTGTTTTCCCCCCCCCAAAGGTGCTGTTTTTGTTTTTTGCTGGAACTGTTGAAAAAAGAAACCTAAGTGTGGCACATGTTCTTTTCCAATGATAGAGAATATGTCTATGACATGGTTAAAAAAAGGTAAAGTTCCCCCCGCACATGTGTGCTAGTCATGTCTGAATCTAGGGGTGGTGCTCATCTCCGTATTCAAGCCAAGGAGCCAGTGTTGTGCAGGTCCGTGGCCACGTGGCTGGCATGGCTGCAAGGGAACACTGTTTTACCTTCCAGCTTTTTACGGCGGTACCTATTGATCTACTTGCATTTACATGCTTTCAAACTGCTAGGTTGGCAAGAGCTGGGGTGAACAGCGGGAGCCCGGGACTCAAACCGCTGAGCTGCCAACTTTGCAGCCGACAGTTTTCAGTGCTCTAGCCTGCTGATCCACCACACACCCCTGTATGACATGGTATTCAAATAATATAACATTAAGACCTTAATGAAGGACTTCTGAAAGAGACTTCCATGGCTTCAGTATTTCTGAAGAATTTACATCTCTAGTCCAGGCAGATGGCCCTGTTGTGCTGCCCCGGAAGCAGTTGTGTGGCCGTAGAAATATGAAGGAATGAGCCTCGTGGCGCAGTGGTTAAATGCCTGAACTGCAGGTAAAACTGTGCTCACGACATGGGTTCAATCCCCGGTAGCAGGCTCAAGGTTCACTCAGCCTTCCATCCTTCCGAGGTCGGTAAAATGAGTACCCAGCTTGCTGGGGGGGGGCAATGTGTAGCCTGCACTCTGTAATTAAAAATTGTAAACCGCCCAGAGACTACTTGTAGTAGTATGGGGCGGTATATAAGCAGAACACTTTGCTTTACATACCAACTTTTTCCTCCCCGGCTCCATCTTTGAACCTTAAGCAAGTTACTCGTCTTCATGAGGAAAGACATTTGGGCAAAGCTCCAAGCAGCAGGAAGCGGAGCATATATATCTTGGACCCTTCACATTTTTTTTCATACAAAATGAAAAGCTGACTTTAGGTTTGCCCATGAAAAATGTGGCATTGAGTGGTCGGATTAGATGTTAGAGGGAACTTGCGTTCCACACCATCAATTTGTTTTCTTGCTCTCAATGAGATTCCTTTGTAGAGAAAAGCATATTTGTTTACAATTTTTCTTTGCTTGGGCAATCAGACTGGGGAAGTTAAACTCATGTTTACTTTCCAGCGGCCACTCACAACATGCAGTAAATGGACTAGGAGAATATCCCATGCAAAGAGGCACAAAAGTCTTTTATCACTGAAGTACTTCTTCAAGAAAGAAAGAAAGAAAGAAAGAAAGAAAGAAAGAAAGAAAGAAAGAAAGAAAGAAAGAAAGAAAGAAAGAAAGTTATCTTTGGTTCAAACTGTCGTACTGCTTTGACAGTTCTCAGGATTGGCCTTCCAACCTTTGGTAGATCTGTTGCATGGAATACCAACACAATGAGTTGGAGCCCTGATGATGGTGCGGATCAGTGGTAGTGAACCTTTGGCACTCCAGATATTTTGGACCACAACTTCCAGAATTCTGAGTCTCTATTGCCAGTGACAAAGGATTGTGGGAGTTGTGGTCCAAAATATCTGGAGTCCAAAGTTTCGCCCCACCACCGATGTAGATCTCATTGCATCTACTTCTCAGGTCACGGAATCAGAACTGTTAAGTTGGAAAGGAACCCAAGGGTCATCCAGCCTGACCTCTGCTTTTGCATTAAATCCACAGCTAAAGCACCTCTGGCAGATACCCATTCCACTTTCTCTATAAACAAAAAGTGTTCTGCTTATATACCGCCCGATACCACTTCAAGTAGTCTCTGGGCGGTTTTACAGTTTAATTACAATATGCAGGCTACACATTGCCCCCCACCCCCAGGAAGCTGGGTACACATTTTACCGACCTCAAAAGGATGGAAGGCTGAGTGAACCTTGAGCCGGCTACCTGGGATTGAACCCCAGGTCGTGAGCACAGTTTTACCTGAAGTACAGGCATTTAACCACTGCGCCACAGGGCAGAGAAGGAGATTCCACACCATCTGAAGGCATGCAGTCTGCTCTCTCTACCAGCATGAAAAACCTTTCTAACTTTTAGTTGAATTGTCCTTGTAATTTACACTCAACTGATTTCAGTTCTAACTTGTGCAGTAGCAGAAATCCCTCACGCTACCTTGCAGGTGATGAAATTATTGAAGATGGTTCTCCTTACACCTTTTAGCCTCCTCTAGTTCTAACAAGCTCCTTTGACTCGTCGCCAGCAGCATGCTCCGCTTCTAGGCCCTTCTTTTTTTTGCTTTTTTGGCATTCGGTTTTGAAAGCGTCACAGCGTCGGGTGTTGTGGGCAGGAAACCGATTCATGGCAAAGCGTTGCGCTCAGCTTCAGTTCACAGAGCTCTCCCCACCTCTTTGGGAACGCCGGCCGAGCCGCAATTGTCTGCATCCTCTGAGCAAAGCAGCAAATGCAAACGGAGGGCGGTCGAGACCAACCATCAGTGGATCCCATTTTTCCCCCCTCACAGACGGATCACAGGAATGGATTCCTCCTTGCTTCGTTTCTCAAAGTTCCTGAGCTACTGAAGTAAGTCATTTTCAGAGCCATAATTCTGAAACATTGCTATGTGAATTCAGTCATCCTTGCTGCAAATCGCAATAAATGTGTTTGGTACCTGGGGGGTTGGAGGGAGATATTTCCAAGCAGGGAAGCTCCTGAAATACTACTATATTTGTAAAAGGAGTCAAATCTGTGGATCACTTTATTTTTATTTTTATTTTGAATTTTTTTTACCCTGCCTTTTTCCTTGGAAAAGGACCCAAGGTGGCTTACAATAATGAGGAACAATATACAGTCCAGAACATTTAATACATATTCAAGTTAAGAACAGGTGTTTGAAGAGGCATCTTAGAACATTAAAAGGTAACAGCCTAGTAGTTGATGTACTTCATGTCTGTTCTCAGATAAGTAATTGTAAAAGGAAGCTAATTTGGATCACATCAGAATGTAGATGAACTTGGTAACTTGTTCCTACAACTTCCCTAAGCAGGATAAGAGACCATTCTCTTTATGTGTGCACACCATCTCGGGGATAGAATTTATCCTTCGCAAATTTATCTAAACCAGTGAAGGTGAACCTATGGCACGGGTGCCAAAGGTGGCACTCGCAGCCCTTTCTGTGGGCACCTGACATCGCCCCTTCATAGCCACCTGTATACAGGTTAAATTACTGTATTGGCACTTTGCAAAAAAAAATAATTAGTGGGTTTTGAATTGCAGTTTGGGCACTCGGTCTCTCAAAGGTTCGCCATCACTGATCTAAACTGTTCCTGAAACATTCATCTTGGCAGCCATCATTAAATCACATAGCAGTGGGTTTCAGAGTTTAATTCCGATGGGTGGCCAATAGCAATACACTTCATAAATTGAACAGCGCGGGAGGGAGAGCTAGTTCAGTTTGGGCTCCTGATATATTTGGAGAATTTGCATAGTTAACTGGAGGGAACTTAGGGTGACAAGGAAAAATGTGAAACAAATGTACAGTATTGTATGACATCAGTTAGAAATAAAACAGCAATACTGTGACAGTAACTTAATTTTTTATTGAAGCAAAACAAGTTGCGGAGCCGTGTAGCTATCACAAAAACCAAATACCAAAGTGGAACAGATGATACCTTTAGACTACTAGAGAATTAACAAAAACGTTGCTAATATTTCAAGGGCGAAACCCCCTTTGTCAGAGCAGTACCAGGAGGTTATAACATGGCAAAAGATGGATTTGCCAGGAGTTATTTCTTAGATGTAAGGTCCTTGGCAAGATGGACCTTATTTAATAATTTTATCTATCCAAAATAAAAAGGCTGTGTTCCATTTTTCTGAATTGCATAACGAAATGGAGAGGGTTAATCATTATGTAGCTTGCAAACTGATAATGTCCACTCCGGAGACCTTCTCTAGTGTGTACGTAAACTCCAGTCCATTTCTAGCTACTGCATAACTTGCTTAGAAGTGGGATTGTCCTTCTGTGCAGTCTTTGTGGCCTCGGTGGCGAGACCTTGCCTGCTACAAGACTCACTGTTTTACAAAATACTGCTCAGAGGAGTGATCTAGTTCAGAAATTAGCAGTCAGAAAACATGTTTCTACCTGAGGTGCAAACGGTTTAAGTTACACACTCGCTTTGGTGCGGATTTTGTGACGACACACTGCCATCAAGAGTTAAGCCTCCCCAGGAGAATGCTTGAATGCCCAAATCAGAGACAATCCTTGCAGATGTAGTGGAGAAACACGTGGCCATGCAGGTATTGCTGGATTACAAAGCCCATTATTCCTGACCTGATGGAGATTTGTACCTCACAGAATTTGGGGACTAGTGTTAGGTGTGACCGAAGGCGCCTGAACTGGTAACAGGTTTAATTAAATCTGCTCAGCGTTTCTGTCAATTTTCCAAACCCTTATCGTCGCCTGCCTGGTTTCCTCAGGAACTTAATCAACTAGATTCAGCACTAGTTGAGAATTCAAGACACATGTTTAAGACTAAGAGAGATTGGCCTTAATTGTCTTCTGCCTCTGTTACAAAAATTATGTCATTGTCAGCAACAGATCGCAACGGTCGCAGATTCCTTAAAAGACGAATTGCACTCAATTTGGTCTCTTTGCATGTACAATAATCCACACATACCCCAAAACTTAAATTTTAATTAGTGGCTACCTGCCACTGGTAATTACATCATTCACATTATACAGACAGGTTTGCAGCAAAGGATTTTGGCAAGATGCAACTAATAACAGCAGGTTCTGGTGTTAAAATGAAGAGATTGTCGTAACCAAACAACACATTAAAAGCACATCAGAAGAAAAAGAAAAAAGAAAACATGGCAACTTTGGTTAAAGTTCCTTTCACTGCAGTCACTTGTCCAAAACCAGATTGAAAGAAAAGGACTTGGCTTCTTGACCAAGAAGACCAACAGAAAAGATCAACCTAGCATGCCCTGGAAGAGAATATCAGAAGCCACCAAGGAGTTCACAGAATAATGGCGTTAGAAGGGCTTATATGTCCATCGAGGGGAACCCACTGCTCAATGCGGGAATCCAAATCAAAGCAGATCTGACAGAGGATTGTCCAGTTTTCCCTTGAATTCCTCCAGCGTTGGAGTGCTCACTGCCTCCAGTGACAATTAGTTTCGTTGTTGTACTGCTCTAACAGTTAAGAAGTTTCCCCTCATATTCAGCCTAAATCTGGCTGCCTATAGATTGAGAGAGGCCTTCTCTTACATCTTCATCAATTGTTGCTCAAGAGCTGATGAATCTAAGAAGAGGTCTGCCCTTGAAGATCTCAAAGCCTGGGTGACTTGACTGGAAGAATACAAGGTTGAGATTGTCTGAACCCAAACTTGACGAACTTTATAAGTCATGACTGTGACCATTACTTTTGAGGAAGCTTTCCCAACACAGAACCTGTGTGTACCCATAACTGGTTCTAGCTTGGTCATCCCTGCTGTCTGCTCCTTGAACTGGTTTCTGCTGTTTCCTCTGAGCACCCAACATGGTCTGGTGTTTTGAGTCAAAATCTCAGGGGCACCCTAATGTCCATCAAGGTTTTGCTAGGACTGTATTTACAACATGAAATCATGAAATGGAGAACCCAGACTGTGAGCCTGGATAGTCAAGAAAAAGAAGACTTTGCCCCAGCCAGCAACCCCCAAAGAGAGGCCCATTTGGTACTGCTTATTGACTTTTCTTGTTTGAAACATTTTTAACGATTTGGCATGGTTGGTGAACCTGTGCAATCCTTCCCTAACTCCAGGTCATTTATGAACCAGTTTAAAAGTAGGGGCCAGATTTTAACTGGTGTTGGTGTAAAGTCTATGTAAGTTGTTGAAGCTAATTTTCAGGGGTATCTTGGTTGGGTGCATGAGCTAAGCTGTGTCCCTGCAGCATCTTGTTAATTAGCCACAATTAGCTGTGGCAAGTTATCCAAACTGTACTGAATATCAATAGGATTCTGGCTGCTGCCTCCAATACAGATCTTCAAGGGACACCACTCTGTACAGGCAGCATATTTGTTAGATAACAATTTATTGTTGTAATTCATTAAGCACTCTTGAGGGAGATACTATCTGTTTTCTAATGATTATTTTCAGTCTACTGGTGAGCTCTAGAACTTTGTTTCTTGTCTTGTCATTTGCCTTGCATCTTCAGAGTTCATTTCCTGAACTCTGTCACTTCAGGCACCCCTGTCTGCTGTACATCTTCTCTTGCGAAGACAAAGGCAAATAATTCCTTCAGCTTTTCTGTAACCCCCTTACCTTCCTTTCCATTCTGCTGTTGGTTTTTATTTTATTTTATTTTTATTTTTATTTTTATTGCTTCTGATGGGCATTGTGCAACTGGTGTGCAATCCACAACGTGTGATCGGTCCATTTGCAGCAGTGACACTTTGGCTAGTGCAAGGGGATAGATTTGCCCTTGTACAAATGCTGGGGAAAGAACCAACCCCTCCACAAGACACTGTTGCACGCACAGTGCAAAACAATTGGATCCTGTCCAACGTATGTCAAGGACACTGTTAATTTATTAAAATATGTGCTCTTCAAATCCTGTTCTGCACCACTTCCTGTTGCCTTGTTGGGGTGTGCGCGCCAATTTGTGTCTTTTTAATTCTCATTTGGGCATGGCTTTCTTTTCTTTTTTTAAAGGAAGCCTTTTCCCGAATAGCTTCCTATGCAATGGTTGATCATGATGGCACTTTTTCTGACAGGTAACTCGGCAATTGTCATTCCGGTGTGGTGTTACTCCTGAGCAATCTAAAGAAAATGGCTACTATTCAGGTTCCCTTTTGGCTTCCTGTTTTGCAATCTGCAGCTTTTCTCCTGAGTGAAAAATTAAGTATGACAACACCGTGCCTGCTATTTTCAAATAGTTTAAACATATGTAGGGATACGTCTCTGTGTGATCCACCTCCTTCAAGAGATGGGCACACATATTTCTATCCACTGTTAATTAGATATCTCGATATAGCCCCCCCCCTCCACACACACCCTTATTCAGCACTGGTTAGGTCTCATCTTGAGACCTGAACACTTGAAGAAGGAAACCAAGTAGGGCAGGCTCAGAGGAAAGCAACAAGGATAATTTGGGGACTGGAAACCACGCCCTTAGAAAAGGAAAATTTTAAGTGTTTTTTAAGCTGCATTGTATATCTGTTGAGGGGGCGACATGACTTTTTAAAATAATTGCATTTGAAACTTTCTCCTGAACTAGCCTGCCCTCACACTAGCGTGTACTTGAATGTTTGGGTTTTTTTTCAGGTTGTGGATGGCAGGATCACAGGTTTGCAGCCGTGTCAAGGTTATTTTAATATGTTTTTATTTCTTTCAAAGTGGGATAGCACTATTCCGCCTAGAGGACAAGATGGAAATCCTCAGTATGCCGCCCCAGTGTCTGCATGTGGGGATGTTCCCTCTTTTTTGGGTGGGCGGGGGACTTTCTCTGCCAAGGTTCAGCTACATAGCTTGGGTGCCCTCTTGGACGCAGCAGTCATCGTTGAATCCTAGCTGATGTCTATGACCGTTCCACCCATTTCCAACTGCGGCAGCTTGCCCAGCGAAGTGCCTACCTGGACACTGGGGCCCTCACCATGATGGTTCATGCACTGGTGGTCCTGAGATTAGACTATTGCAGTGCTCTCTATGTGGGGCAGCCCTTGAGGCTAAAGCAGAAGCTTCAGCTGGTGCAAAACACAGTGACCAGATACTGGGGTGAAACAATGCCATCGCGTCACCCCCACATTAGCCACTCTGCACCGGCTACCAGTTTGCTTCCACACTGACTTCAAGATGCTGATGACGACATACAAAGCCCTAAATGGTTTAGGGCCTTGATCTCTGTCAGGACGGCTTCTCTCACAGAGAACTGCTTGAGTCACTCGCACTTCCAAGGCCGGACATAAGAACATAAGAACATAAGAACATAAGAAGAGCCATGCTGGATCAGGCCAAAGGCCCATCTAGTACAGCTTCCTGTATCTCACAGTGGCCCCACCAGATGCGTTTGGGAGCGCACGAGACTAGATCTCTGTCTCCTGCTACCACTCCCCTGCATCTGGCCCTTGAAGTACCCCAGTTTTAAGCCTGGAGATGACACGTCTCCCTCATGGTTTGTAACTTGTGATGGACTTCTCCTCCAGGAATCTGTCCAATCCCCTTTTGAAGGCATCCAGGCCAGATGCCATCACCACCACCTGTGGCAGATTGAGGGTCCCAACCCCAAGGGATGTTCAGAAAGTAACAACCAAAAATGGAGCTTTCTCTGTGGTTACCCCTTTGGCTATGGAATCAGCTGCCCCCTGATATCTGCCTGATCCCCCCCCTCACTGGGAATATTTAAGTATGCATTGAAAAGGTGGCTTTTCAAGCAGGCTGTCCTTAAGTCCTGATTACAGGACATCATTTAATGCTCTAAAAAGGTAAAGGTCCCCCCCCTGCACATGCGTGCTAGTCATGTCCGCCTCTAGGGGTGGTGCTCATCTCTGTATTCAAGCCAAAGAGCCAGTGTTGTGCAAGTCCATGGCCACATGGCTGGCGTGACTGCAAGGAAACATTGTTTTACCTTCCTGCTTTTTACGGCAGTACCTATTTATCTACTTGTATTGACATGCTTTCGAACAGCTAGGTTGGCTGGAGCTGGGGTTATCAGCAGGAGCTCGCTCCACTGCATGGCACCCAGGATTCGAACCGCCGAGCTGCCGACTTTGCAGCTGACAGTTTTTGGAAACCTTAGTCCACTGAGCCACCACGCCCCAGAAAACGCATTGCTTCTCCCCGTTGGGGAATCGAACCCCGGTCGCCCGCGTGACAAGCGGGGATACTTACCACTATACTAACGAGGAATGCTCAACATCACCAGATTTAATCTTCCTTTGCCTCTTAACTATTCCCTACTCCTTCATTTGTTTCATAGTATCTTGTGATCGTATGATTTATTGTTTATTTATAAGATGGTTTATTTGTAAGCAGTTATATTTGTCATATCTCTTGTACACTGCCCAGTGCCCAGAGTAGCCTAGCTGCTGGATGGGTGGGTAAAAAAATAAATAAATAAATAAATATGTATTGCTGATAGAAAATACACACACACAAACACACCAGATTGTAATGCAATGTTTACCTGTGGGCCAAAAAAACTGTGATCCTGGCATCCATTACTTAACAACCCACACAAAGACAATTTACTCTGACACCAAAGCCAGAATGATAAGAAAAATAAATTGTATCTAGAATTGAGTTAAAATAAACAGCCCTCTCGAGGCTGCTTAAAATACCTGGCTCCTGAAGAAAACTAAAAGCTTCCCGGCCCAAAAATGTTGCAGCTGTACGTCACATAAATGGATATGATTAAATCTATTTCAGGCATGCCAAACCCGATGCAAACCCAGAATTTTTTCCAACATGTAATCGCACCCTTTGTTGCAGTTTAAAATTGTGTCTGGTCTATGTATCCTGAGGGGAGGCAATCGTCCGACTCTTTCTGTCATCTCTTGAGACATCTGAGTGAACAGAGGGAGGCTCTAGTAACCTTGTAGTAGCTCCACACAAGTCGACTCCACCCTTTGTAAATCAGGTTTCTCGGTCGCATGCAGAGGCTATACAGGGAAGGAAGTTTCTCAGTTTTCCAGACAGTTACATTTATTCTTCAGGTGCCAGGTCCTCGTAGAACGTTGGCAATCAGTAGCCTGAATTGGTTTCTATCTAAAGCTATTCTAAACAGAGCAGCTGTACTCACTGTAGACCATTGGCTTGAGTTCTTAAGCCAGAATGTTCTTCTACACCCCGGGCCACGCTTCCGGTCTATTTTTCCTTGAAGGATACCCTGCTGCAGATGGTATTATGTTTCCGAAGTATTGTAATTTTATTCTTTTTACGGTATTGAGGATTTCTAGCTTTTTATTCATGCACTGTAATACAGCCACATTAGTGACTCTGGCTGTTCAAGGTATCTTCAGAATTCGTCTGGACGTCCACATTTTGAATTGAGTGCTGGGAGATTAAGAACTGACAAAAGAAAATATTTTTTCACCCAGCGCGTTGTAAGTCTATGGAACTCCCTGCCACAGGATGTGGTGATGGTATCTGACCTGGATGCCTTCAAAAGGGGATTGGACAGATTCCTAGAGGAAAAGTCCCTCATGGGTTACAAACCATGATGGAGATGTGTAATCTCTAGGCTTTAAACCAGGGTACTTCAAGGGCCAGATGCAGAGGAGTGGTATCAGGAGACAGATATCTAGTTTCATGCGCTCCCAAACGCATCTGGTGGGGCCGCTGTGAGATATAGGAAGCTGGACTAGATGGGCCTTTGGCCTGATCCAGCATGGTTCTTCTTATGTTCTTATGTTCTTATGAATCCTTCCAACTTCCGGCATAATGTGTCTGTAAGGGTCCAGGTTTCAACACCATAGAGAAATACAGTATACTTAATACATAGGATCAAAGTATTTGAGTACCAAGTCTGATAGATAAGTCCCAGTTTGTCAAGACTTTGCTCATTTCCTGGAAGCAATTTCTAGTTACATTTCCTTGACTGAAAAAGCTGAGAGAGTGGATTATGTCTACTGCACTGCTTCTAACCTGTGTGGATGACTAAATAGGACTAAAGTGCCCTATTAGGAGAAAATACTTCAGCAGGGACTCTCCCCTTGCTCTGGACATGCATCACCTTTCTCTACCATTCAGATATAAAATAAAATAAAATAAAATAAAATAAAATAAAATAAAATAAAATAAAATAAAATAAATGTGTTTGCTGATAAGACATGATTGATGGGGACAAGACAAAAACCATGCTTTTCTAAACGTGATCACGGCCTAAGCCAAGAACAACAAAAATTCAATTTCTATTCGCAAACATTAGCAGGCATACAAAGAGGCAAGGCACTGGATTCCTTTGCTGCTTCTGTGATTCTACAAATGAAACCCAGTGGCGTATTTTCAGTGATAAGCATGGTCCTTCCACTCAAACGCGTCGGCAAATCTGGCTTGTAGACATTACAGTTTATACACGTTTGCAACCAACGGGTTGAATGGCTGCTTGGTTACGGCAGACTTCCAGCATTACAGAAGAGGTTTCGAGTTGATCATGGAGCATTTGCTGAATGTAAATATCCCTCCCATTGTCTACGAATCCTCGAACTTTGACATTATGCAGTACAAG
The DNA here is from genome assembly GCA_023846285.1 of Phrynocephalus versicolor. NCBI lineage: Eukaryota > Metazoa > Chordata > Lepidosauria > Squamata > Agamidae > Phrynocephalus > Phrynocephalus versicolor. The sequence goes on from JAHTLZ010000017.1 coordinate 4,627,944, forward strand.
TGAGAGAAAAGCTGTCCTCTAGGTGAACTGAAGTCAGTGGTGTATTTCAGAAATCCTTTTGATGTGGTGTTTTCTTAATAGAGCCAGGTCAGGGAGGAAGTGATATAGTGTTCGGTGCAATCCTGTTATGCAAATAGTATAAAGAGAGGAAGGCAAGCTAAGTGTGGGGAGAAAAAGGCGGGAAACCAGTCTGCCCTTTGCAATTTGGCTGCACCAGGTTTGCAGGAGAGAGAGAGAGAGAGAGAGAGAGAGAAACAGGACACACAAAGGCGCAAATAGCAAAAAAAGGGTAACATGCCAGCTACACCCATACACTGATCAATATAAGAATATATATCCTCCAATGAAGAACTGGTATACATGAATATTAATGACTGGGGTATTGGCAACACGCATCTCATTTTTTTGGTGGCATGGCAGAATAGGTCAAGGCTTGAGTGAAACACAGACATGGACTGTAAAGGCACCGGTCCGGGATTCAAAATGGAAGTAATTGAATTTCACAATGGAGTAATGAGGAATGCAGGAATATTATTCTCTTCAAATAAAATTTCAAAAGACAGCGACGTCCAGTGGACCAGCAATACATTGCGTTGAAAAAAACCTGTACTCTGCTGCCACCTCCTGGAGTATACAGGAACCATAGGGTGAAAATGGGTACTAATACAGTGGTACCTTGTATAAAGGAATTAATTCGTTCCAAATGAAATTATGTTAAGCAAATTTTCCTTTATACAAATTCCCATAGGAATGCATTGAAAATGGAGTAATCCCATTTTTATGTTGTACGGATTTTCCCCATAGGCAATTATGTTAAGCAAATTTCCCCTATCTCCAGAATTTTTTATGTTGTACAAATTTTATGTTATACAAGCTGTCTGTTATACAAGGGTCCACTGTAATTAACAAACGAAATAGGGGAAGAAGAGAACTACTGCTTTTAATACAGCATGATACTTTACCGGTATGCCAGTATACATAAAGTTTTTAAGCAAGCAAACAAAAAAAAAATGCAGTGACTGAAAAATTGGGCAAAGGGGGGGGGAAGCAACTTTGAGTGTCCACTACATACCATGATTCGCTAAAAAAGGTGGCTTGGTCAGCGGAGCAGAAAAGTACAAACCCCAGTGGTCATCTCAGAAAAATGCACTCCAGTGGGCTAAAGTGGGCGCAGCCGGGGGTGCCAGGTCCTCGTAGAGCATTAAAGGAAGATTTAATCTGGCCATTAGGACATTTATTTTGGAGGCGCCTTTATCAGCGGAAAAAAGTGGTTTGCTTTGCAGCAATAATGAGGTAGTGGTTTAGTAAACACAATGAAGTCTTTTCCGCATCCCATTTTCCCTGGAGGGTGGCCTATTGACTCTTTTTCCGGCATGTTCCCCATTTGAGTCTCCCCACCCCCCCACCCCCACACTAGCTCCTTGCATCTAGGTATCTTCAGGAGAGGTGCTGCTGAGCTATAAGACGTTTCGGATTTCTGAAATGTTGGGTGGATCACGGCCTAAGGTGCATGAAAGTCTCACCAATGCATCCTTTCCCAACACCCGTTACGTATGGGTCGTTAGCTATGGCCTTGCTGGTGGAAGTGTGAAGTGCTTCTGATTTGTCTGGGGACTGATGAAAGGGCTGTTTGATGAGCACGACCCCTAAGATCCGCTGGCCACTTAAATTCGGACCAGAGATCTTGGGGGTTTGTTCCTCTTCCTGTGTCCCCACCCCTCCGCACTTCCTTGATCCTGTCTGCATGAGGGGAGGGGGAAAAAAGGGGACAAAAGAATGCAGGCTCACCTCCGTTTGCCGCTCCAAGCCTCCCCGCCCCCCGTCATCGTCCTGATTCCTTCTCTTAAAGGGGCGGGAGGCAAAAAAAAAAAAAAAGAAGCGAGGAGAGACGGGCACTCACTCCTTTACAAGCAGATCTGGGGATTTTCACCCTCCAAGAGCAGGTACCTGAAAAGTGCGCTGGGACGCGCTTAGGTGGGCATGGCCGCACTTAATTTTCTGTAAACTCCAGAGCTGGTGGGGAAACAATTTTAAGCTCCGGAGCTGGGAGCCATTTGCCGCGGAGTTTAGGGGTCGTGTACAAAGCAATAAACAGTAATGAAGTTATGCATTGCTCAGAATATTGACAATAAAAGAATTAAAAAGAAATCTATTTTTCTGGCAACGCCTTTATATTAGACCAACCCAAAGGGCAGAAAGCAGTGTGGAAGCAATAAAACAGATTGCACAAGCAAAGCAAAAAACTATGGGCTATAGTCCTTTCTTCAGGTAACAGAAAATGCTGCTCATCCCCCCCCCAAAAGGGCCCAGGGCTCTCACACACTTCTGAGCAGAATGTTGACATCTTTAAATATGCCTTTTCCAGTAGTCTAGTAGGAGTTTCTATTGCACCAGCTACAATGGCCCATCGTACCAGAAAAGTGTCAAAGAAAGCAATCCTGAGGTCTGAAAATGGATTTTGATTTTTTTTCCTATGAGAAAGACATCCTCACTGTGTGCACCAGATTTCTCTCAGCTTGGTTCTGTGTTCCAATCACAGAAGGCTGTTGCATAAAATCATTTCTTTCATAAATATATGTGAGGATTTTGCAGCACTTAAAATTCCCTTTTAAAAGTATTTTATTCCCAATATTTGTTGTATTGCCTTTTGCACACTGCTGTAAATCTGCAGTCTGCAAATGCAGCAATCTGGTACCTGCTTGTTGCATTCCTTGTGATATGCCATTTTCACTTTCTTTCTTTCTTTCTTTCTTTCTTTCTTTCTTTCTTTCTTTCTTTCTTTCTTTCTTTCTTTCTTTCTTCTTCTTCTTCTTCTTCTGGTGTTTTAGGAGTGGGAGGATCTTAGGGACTGATAACAGAATGGCATAACTATTCTTGAATAACTCAGGAGACATTGTTTCAAAAATGCACTTTAAAAGTAACTATTAAAATAGTTTAAAATGTTGCTAAATGTGTAAATAAAGCAGCTTTCTCAGTGTGTGTAATGCCACTTTTGATGCATTTGGTTTATTCCCGGTTAGCTCCTGACTGAAATATACCATAGAGCTGAGAAAGTAACTCTGGCTCAGCTTCCTACCTACTGGAGGTCCATGTCTGTCTTAGCTAAGCAGAACCTCCATGGTCAGAGGAAGTTTACCTCTGAATAGGAGGCATTGGGACAACCAAGAGGGACTACTGCCTTTGAGTAGCACTAGGATATCCTAAGCACATCCAATCTCGCCTGATTTCAGAAGCTAAGCAGGGTCAGCCCTGGTTAGTACTTGGATGGGAGACCACCAGGGAATGCCAGGTGCTGTAGGCGCCTGGAGTAGGAACTGGCAAACCACTCCAGTAGTCCTGCCAAGAAAACTCCATGGACATGGAGTCACAAAGAGTCGGTCACGATTGTAATGACAGAACACACACAGACACAGAGGATAATTTTTTTTTTTAGATTAAACCCCCCAAACCATGGTAATCTTAAAACAGTGGTGTCCAAACTTTGGCCCTCCATGTACTTTGGACCACACCTCCCACAGTCCTTTGTCATTGGCAATATAGGCTTGGAATTCTGGGAGATGTGGTTCAAAACATCAGGAGGGCCGAAGTATGGACACCCCTGTCTTTTAAAAAAGAAGAAGAATTTGAAATGCAGACTAGGAGATAAATTTTGGGTAGGGGCATCACGATGAGTGTTGCTGTCAGTCTACTGTTTCGCTTGCCTTGAAGCATGGCCTCACATCACAGAGTGTTGGCTGTTGGTCACGTGCGCATCAACCGAGATTTTGGCAGGATGGTGGAGGGATTGGCTTTGGGAGTGCAGAGTAACAGGTTTCTCAAACCTTCCGCCCCTGCAGGTTGGATGCACCAGAAGCCGGCTGCACCCGCTGAAGCTCTGGCAACGAGCGCAAAGAGCTACAGCCTTCGTTCACTCAACGTTACTCGGCCTCCGTTGGTGTGTAGACGCAGCGCTCTAGCACTCAACTGTTGTGCTTTGGTGGCATTCTAAGGACAGATTTCGCACTGGATTATCAAGTTCTTCTGACACAACTTAGCAGGTGCCCTCCATATATGTTGTATTATGATTCCCACAATTCTAAGCCATCATGCTCGTAGGTAGGGTATTAGGTTAGAGAAGAGGGCTTTAAAGAAGGCTCGGGCAACCTGTGATTCTTAATCTTTTTCCATGGTTGGCCTACAAGCCCCATTGGCCCTGGAAAGCACTGCCAATGATAAAAGATGGGCTGCAACCAGAAAACATTGGGAGGAGCGCAGGTTTCTTAGCCTTGTGGGGTAATGAACCATAACTTCCTTAGATACTAATATATACATAAGCTGTTGTGTGTTTCTCTGTGGCCTGAAGGCCAACTGTTTCCTTAGTGCATTGTTGGTGAACCTATGGCACGGGTGGCAAAGGTGGCACTCGGAGCCCTTTCTGTGGGCACCCGACATCACAGCCACCTGTATTCAGGTTAAATGGCTGTATTGGCACTTTGCGAAAAATGAGTGAGTTTTGAATCACAGTTTGGGCACTCGATCTCTAAAATATTCACCATCACTGCCTTAGAGGTTTACTTATTCTTTGCTTTTTGCTTTCTTTGCAGCATCCTGGGGAGGAAAAGCTGTCCATGGCTCCGATCTTTGCAGAATGGACAGCCGGAGGCTTCTTCCCTGCTATCCTGGCAGCATCCCTCTTTGCTACCACTGCGTCTTTCTGGGCTCTGTGTGTTGTCTGCAAAAGGTCGGTGCCTGAAATCTCCCTGGTAGTTAAGCTACAATCCAGATCTTACATAAGAACATAAAGAGCCTAAGAAGAGTCATGCTGGATCAAGCCAAAGGCCCATCTAGTCCAACTTCCTGTATCTCACAGTGGCCCCACCAGATGCGTTTGGGAGCGCATGAGACTAGAGATTTGTCTCCTGATACCACTCCCCTGCATCTGGCCCTTGAAGTACCCTGGTTTTAAGCCTGGAGATGACACATCTCCATCATGGTTTGTAACCTGTGATGGATTTATCCTCCAGGAATCTGTCCAATCCCCTTTCGAAGGCATCCAGGCCAGATGCCATCACCACCTCCTGTGGCAGGGAGTTCCACAGACTAACAACACGCTGGGTGAAAAAATATTTTCTTTTGTCTGTTCTCACTCTCCCAGCCCTCAATTTGAGTGGATGTCCCCAAGTTCTGGTATTTCGGGAGAAGGAGAAGAGTGTCCCTGTATCCACTTTCCGCGGAGAGGTGTCGGGGAATGATGAGGGTGGCTGGCCCCAAACATCCTATGGCTTGAAATGGAGCGAGGAATGATACCACTCCATTGCAGTTTCTGATAAAAACTGATAGGAAAATCTCTCAATGGCTGTTCCACTCAATTTATCATTTTTAATAGGAGCCAGGATATCTGGATGCAAATCCCTGCTCTGGCAGAGAAATACATTGGGGTGGGTGCCAACAAAAATATTCAATATATCACATACTTAGAAAATCCTCCAAGAGTCACTATAAGTGGGATGTGACTTGACAGCATAAAAATAAAAGCAAAATAAAATAAAATAAAACAATAATTTTATCCTAAAAATAAAAGCAAAAAAATAAAATAAAAAATTAGAAAATTAAAACAAATAAAACAAACAAATAAAATAAATTTTAAAAAGGCCTGGATTTGTTGCAACAATAATGTATGTTTGCACTCCAAAAAATGTATGCTCCCCCCACCCCTACACACACACACACTTCTTGTAATCTGGACATTAAGGTCCAATGTCCATGCATGCTTTTTTCCTAATCTACACAAAGGTGATTTTGTTTTGCAAACAATTTCTTCTCAAGCAATGCTATTGTGTGTGTCATATATTGTATGTTTATGTGTTGCCTTTATATGAATTTAGTGATCCACAGAATTCGAGGCTTCCCCTCCCCCCTAAACACACATACTTTTTCCTCACAACAACCTTATGAGGTAGGACAGGCTGAAGAAATTGGTAAATTAGCCCAAGGTCACCTAGAGAGTTTCAATGCTGAGTGAGGATGTTAATTCAGATAACTTGAATCAAATACTGGCCATACTACTCCACACTTTCCAGGTATTACTTGGCTTAATGCATGCATTTTTAAAAAGCCATGCCTTGAGGGGGGAACAGAGATTAAGCCATTGAGAAAAGTGTAAAGCCCAGTAGCCATATGGATGATAAGAACATAAGAACATAAGAAGAGCCCTGCTGGATCAGGCCAAAACCCATCTAGTCCAGCTTCCTGTATCTCACAGTGGCCCCACCAGATGCGTCAGGGAGCGCACGAGACTAGATCTCTGTCTCCTGATCCCACTCCCCTGCATCTGGCCCTTGAAGTACCCCAGTTTTAAGCCTGGAGATGACACAGCTCCATCATGGTTTGTCACCTGTGATGGACTTTTCCTCCAGGAATCTGTCCAACCCCCTTTTGAAGGCATCCAGGCCAGATGCCATCACCACCTCCTGTGGCAGGGAGTTCCACACAGACTAACAACGTACTGGGTGAAAAAAACATTTTCTTTACATGATGGCTCATGTAACTTTTCTGAGCTCTGTTGTCTCTCATTTATTTATTTATTTATTTATTTATTTATATATTTATTTTGAATATTTATACCCCACCTTTCTCCTTGGAAAAGGACCCAAGGCGGCTTACAGTAATGAGGGACAATATACAGTCCAGACATTTAAGACATATTCAAG
>JAHTLZ010000017.1:4655991-4669796 GCA_023846285.1 Phrynocephalus versicolor
TAGCCCATCTGAAAATAATTTTTAAAACCCTATTTTGGGACATGACACTGCTGACTCCCCTTCGCCCGGCTCTCTGCACAGAGCACGGTGGCGTGCTCTAAGCAGAGGGGGAAGTGCCGTGGCTGTGAGGGGGCGATGTCGTGTGCCCACAGAAAAGGCTCTGTGTGCCACCTTTGGCACCCGTGCCATAGATCCGCCAACACTGCTCTAAACCCTTGGATGCCACTTGTCAACTTTTCTAGAATTCCTTGAGAGTCCAGGTTATGGAAAGTAGGAGGGGAGAGGATAGGTTACGTCCTGGAAGGACCCCTTAGAGGGAAGGTAGAGGAGCAAAAGAAGTCCGTCTCTGAAACTCATCTCTACTCATTCCCTCCCTCACTTGCCTCTCCAGGGCTGCTGTGGTGTCCAGGCTAATGTAGTCACGTCCAAGTACATGGCTAGAGTCTCTGGTGTTCAGCTTCTATTAGCCCAGCTAGTAAACGGCCTCTTCTATCCAGGGGTGTATCTGGGGAGGGGGCAGAAGGGTACATCTGTCCCTGGGTGCAGAAATCTGGGGGTGCCTGGAGGGGGAGGAAGAGAAGTCTTGCGCCCTCCCGCCGCCACGTGCCAGGCGAGCAGCAAAGCAAGCAGGCAGGCAGGTGTGCGAACGTGGTGGCTGTGGCACCCTCCTCCTCCTCCTCCAACTCTTTGGGCACTTTTACATGACCCCTAAAATCCGAGGCAAATGGCTCCCAGATGTGCAGCTTAAAATTGTTTTCCCACCAGCTCCGGATTTTAAAAAAAAATTAAGTACGACCACACGCCCACCTAAGTGCATCCCAGCGCATTTTCCAAGAACCTGGTCTCCGAATGTGAAAAATTTCTGATGCGGATTGCAAAGCAGTGAGTGCCAGGCTGTCCTCGTCTTCTGTTTGTTTGTTTGTTTGTTTTGCCCCCCACCCCTTTAAGAGACTGCAATGCTTCCCAGGTAGCTCCCGCAGAGCGGAGGTGAGCCTGCATTTTTTCTCCCTTTTTTTCTCCCTCCACTCATGCAGACAGGAGCAAGGGAGTGCGGAGGGGTGGGAACACAGGAAGAGCGACAATCCCCCAAGATCTCTGGTCCGAATTTAAGTGGCCAGCGGATCTTAGGGGCCGTGTAAAAGCGCGACACACATGCCCACCCGTGCACCCCTGCTTGCCCCACGCCTGCAGGATTGCCCCCCTTGCTGGGTTGATGCGATGGGGTTGGGGAGGGCCGGAGGGGCGCAAAAGCAACTTTGTCCCCTGGCGCCCCAAAACCTTGCTACGCCACTGCTTCCATCCTTCCCAAACACCAGTCCTCTACTTTCTCATTCTGACCCTTTTATTCTCCTTATCTCTGCGTCTCCCAGCTGTTTCTCATCAGGGAACTGCCTCTCCTTCAGCAGTGTGGACTCCCTCCCATCAGCCTGATCCTTAGAAAACTAGCCTTCCACCTCCGAGGTCCCCACAAGTGAGATGCTGTATTTCACGAATGGGTTTTACTCGTTCTACATCCCAGTGAGTTCCCATGGCTGAGTGAGGATTTGATCCCAGGCACTGGAAGGGGTGTGATGGCTCAGCAGGTTAGAGCACTGAAAACTGTCAGTGACAAAGTCGGTAGCTCAGCAGTTCGAATCCCGGGTGCCAGGCAGCGGAGCGAGCTCCCGCTGATAACTCCAGCTCCTGCCAACCTAGCAGTTCGAAAGCATGTAAATGCAAGTAGATAAATAGGTACCACAGTAAAAAATGGGAAGGTAAAACAGTGTTTCCTTGCAGCCATGCCAGCCACGTGGCCACGGACCTGCACAAGCTCTTCGGCTTGAATACGGAGATGAGCACTGACCCTAGAGTCGGACATGAGTAGCACACATGTGCCGGGGGAACCTTTACCTTTACCTTTTACCCTGACTATCCACTCCATCACGTTGGGTATCCCAGTCATTAAGGCATAGCAAAGTAACAGGCAAGAATAAATTCAACGGTGCAATCATTAATAAAATGAAACTGAACCTAGCAATCCTTCATTCTAGCTATGCTTTGTCAACTTCTCTTTTGTTTGTAAGGAAGAAGGGTGGTGTAAAAATCCTACAGGTATTCATACACCCATAGGCCTGTGTTAGGCTGATGCTAAAGGCAGAGGAGCAGCACCACAGAAAAACATGGCAACCTTACCCATTTTCCAAGAAGGCTCAGTTCACAAATCCTGGGAATATAATTGGAAAATCCCCGACTGCCCTGCTCTTGGTCTTTTAAAACCATGTAATGCTTTAAGAGGGGAGGGAAGATGTCTAAACAAGACCTTTCCTTTACCTGCCTCTTTCCTCTGGCCACAGGCTTGCAGTGTTTGGCCTGCAACATCTCTCATTACACTCTGAACAGAAAGGAAATGAGGAGAGGCACACGGCCAGCTGCATTCTATAGCCGACTGAGAGAACTCCAGCCCCCAATGCGGATCCCATCCAAGTTTCAGGTTTCTCATGTTTTTGCACCCTAAGACTCAAGGAATTACCGTCTGTGGCTGGAAGTTAAGGGACCGTTTCTGTGTTGATGATTTAATAATAATAATAATAATAATAATAATAATAATAAATTGCAAGTAACAAATTGCGAGTAACACAGTGACCTCGAACAGGTTGCTATATTTATTTTATTTTATTTACAGTGGACCCTCGTATAACAAATGGTTTGTATAACATAAAATCTGTACAAAAAAAAAAAATCCGGAGATAGGTGAAATTTGCTTAATAGAATTGCCTATGGGGCGAATCTGTACAACATAAAAATGGTCGCGATTAGGGATTACTCTGTTTTCAATGCATTCCTATGGGAAATTTGTACAAAGGAAAATTTGCTTAACATAATTTCTTTTGGAACGAATTAATTCCTTTATACAAGGTACCACTGTATTTACAAGATTTTTTAACCGTCCCACTACCAGGTGGTCTCTGGGTGGCATACAACAATAAGTTAAAACTATAAAAAAATAAAATGTCATGACTATTAAAACTATAAAATACAATATAGGTTAAAACAATTGACATACTGTACAAATTATAAAACACCACTGCTTGTGAGTCCAGCTAATTTATTTATTTATTTATTTATTGAATTTTTACCCCGCCCATCTTCCAAAGCGGAACTCTGGGCGGCTTCCAAATAGCTGAGCAAGTCAGCGAGCAGTACAATATAAAAGAGAGAAATAGAGCAACAATACAAAATTAGACAACAGCAAAGATAAAACCAACATTTTAAAACAACTGGGGCATCTTAGAATCTTGACTTATGGTCACAGCTCAGCAGCAATAATTGTTTGCAGGCGTGTAGATGGTGGGGGGGGGGGAAGCTAAAACACTATCTAATTAAAATATTGGCAGAACAAGAGGGTCTTTGCCTGGCGCTGAAAAGCCAAAAGTGTCGGTGCCAGGCGGATCTCCGTAGGGAGGGCATTCCAAAGTTTGGCACTGACAGCATCACCCCCACTGCCTTTTCAATGGTAGCACAAGAAGTGGAAACTGGGTTGGTCCTTAAGAAAACAAAAAACAAATACACCTCTCTTGGCTCCTAAATAATTTTTGCCTGAAGCACAATCAGCAGCCAAAATAAATCAGTGTTATAACAGGAAGCATGCATTGCCTTAAAATATACTACATTGGTACCTTGTATGAAGGAATTAATTCATTCCAAATGAAATTCTGTTTAAGCAAATTTTCCTTTGTACAAATTTCCCATGAGAATGCACTGAAAACAGATTAATCCCTAATCGCAACCGTTTTTCTGTTGTACGGATTCGCCCCATAGTATTTATTTATTTATTTGTTAGATTTGTATCCCGCCCATCTTCCCAGAGGGAACTCTGGGCGGCTAACAATGATAAAAAAAGAAGTAAAAGAAGTAATTCTGTTAAGCGATTTCCCCCTATCTCCAGAAATTTTTTCCTTTAAGTGGATTATCTGTTAAGCAAACTGCTTTTTATGTGAGGGTCCACTGTACCTCATTTTAAGCCTTTTGGTCTCAGTAGAATTTGTATAATAGGAAGTTAGTTAGAGATACAACAAAACAAAGAATAGAGTGGCAAATAATATGACTGGGTTCAGCACTGGTGGTGAGTGCCACCAAGGCGTAGCTTTGAGAACAGACAAAAGAAAATATTTTTTTAGCCAACCTGTTGTTATTCTGTGGAACTCCTTGCCACATGATGTGGTGATGGCATCTGGCCTGGATGCCTTCAAAAGGGGATTGGGCAGATTCCTGGGGGAAAAGTCCATCACAGGTGCAATCTCCAGGTTTAAAAACAGGGTATTTCAAGGGCCAGATGCACGGGAGTGGTATCATATCTAGTCTTGTGTGCTCCCAGACACATTTAGTGCGGCCACTGTGAGATACAGGTAGCTGGATTAGATGGGCCTTTGGCCTGATCCAGCATGGATCTTATGCTCTTATTTTAGTTTCTTACATAAGTGTGTGTATACACACACATACACACATATGTATGAGGTTGGTGAACTCACCCAATGTGTTTGGAAGGTCTATAATTCAGATAGAATTTTATCATCTTTAGAGGAAGGAGGAAGGAAGTGAGCCTGAGAGAAGTGGTCTCCATACTGAGTGCTTAGAATAGTTACAGAGACACAAGATCATCATGCTTTGCTTATCTAGCTGGCTATCGCAGCACCAGCAATAAACAGGAGCACATACTAAACTGTGCACAACACCCAAAGTCCAGTTAAAGAGATCAATTAGGAAATGATGGGCGAGCGGCAAAACTTAAGACACTGAATTGCTCCTGACAGAGAAAACAATGCTGGGTAAAAGTGGTGTAGTTGAACCAGGGAGCACAAAATCAAAGCCACAGGACTTTCTGAGTACCAGGGGGTATGGTGTTAGGGTTAGGGCCATCAGTAAAACATGTTGCAAGCCACCTATGTTGAAATGTAAACTACAATGGGGTGGCTTGAACCTTGAATTGATCATTAAGCAGCCTTAGCTTTACAAAGACCTGTTTCTCATTTGTCAGTTAGGGCTGATCAAGCTGCCTTTGTTTTCAGAGCCTTGTTATTTATGGGGAGAGAGCTGGATATCGGGACAGTCGTGATGAAGGCCTTCACAATTTCCCCTTATTTGGTGTCACTTTGTAAAAGGTAGTATGTGCAAGAGGGGTCCTGCAGACCATCTTAACTGCTGCCAGTGGTGCCGTCAACTTTCAGGCTGCCCTTTGCTATGTAACTCTTGGCATCCCTTTTTCTGCTAGCAAGCCTTTTCACACAACCCCTAAGATCCGCTGGCCACTTAAATTCGGACCAGAGATCTTAGGGGTTTGTCGCTGTTCCTGCATTCCCACCCCCTCCGCACTCCTGGCTGCTGGCTGCGTGAGGGGAAGGAGAAAAAAAGGAAGAAAAGAATGCCGCTCACCTTCGTTCTGGGGCGGGGGGCAAACAAAGAACAAACAGAAGCAAGGAGAGCCCGGCAGTCACTACGTTATATCCGCATCAAGAATTTTCACCTCCGGAGAGCAGGTACCTGAAAAGTGCGCTGGGACTCTCTTAGGTGGGCGTGGTCGCACTTAATTATCTGTAAAGTCCGGAGCTGGTGGGGAAACAATTTTAAGCTCCGGAGCTGGGAGCCATTTGCGGCGGAGTTTAGGGGTCGTTTACAAATATATAGGCACCATATTGTGCCAGACTTGCCAGGCCATTTCTGGGCATTGTGACTCATAGATACTGAAGCACAATATCCCACGTTCATAAATAATTGAATGTAAGTACTATCTGGGCTCTTCCCCATGTGATCTTGTACCTAGTGTACCTTTTGTCTAATTGGTAGGAAAGCTGGGAATTAGATGGCCAGGTCCCACCTGCCCAAACAGTATTTATTTTATTTTTATTTATTTTAGAGTATTCTTACCCCACCTTTCTCCTTGGAAAAGGACCCAGGGCGGCTTACAGTAATGAGGGATAATATACAGTCCAGTACAATTAAGACATGTTCAATTATTTGAGAACAAGGAATTGAGGGACATCTTACAGCATTTAATAGACAAATATTACATTAAAACAACACAGTTATAAGCAGTCATAAACACAAAGTCTATGTGAACCCATAGATTCATATAAAATACACATGGTAGTCCCTCATTCAGGGAACGCTTGCCTGAAGAGAAAGGTCTTTGCCTGTTTCTGGAAGGACAACAGAGATGGGGCAGTCCTGGCCTCTAGTGGGAGGGAGTTCCAGAGTCTGGGCGCAGCAGTCAAGAAGGCCATTTCATGGGTTCCCACGAGATGTACCTGTGAGGGTGGCAGGATGGAGAGAAGGGCCTCTCCATCTTGGCATTTAAGACTTTTTTTGGGATTCCTGTGACTGAAAGTTATTTTTCAGGACTACGACACAGAATCCCCCAGCTGCATCAAGGATTCTGGGAGTTGTAGTCCAAAAGATATTAACTTCCCCACTCCCTGCTGCTGACTGCACTCCACCTGGGTGATGCCAGAAGCTGGTAGGACCTGGCAAATACTGGAAATCAAATGATTGAGAGAAGGGGCAGAAGAGGAGAAGGGTATGTTGTTGATCAACAGCAGAGTACAGGACACGCAAAATTGGCCTCAAGTTACAGGAACGCAGATTTCGGCTGAATACCAGGAAAAACTTTCTAACTGTTAGAACAGTGCGACAACAGAACCAATGACTTCATGGAGATGTGATTGCGCCAACGCTGGCAGCATTCAACAGGCGCTCTAGCTTCAGTTGGCCACGCCCAGGGAGGCTAGGAAATCGGTCACCCGAAACCGGGCCTTTTCTGTGGCTGGCCCCTCGCTCTGGAACCATCTGCCAATTTGAGCTGGGCCTAGCACCGTTTCTGCTGGTGTTCAACTAAGCTCTCAAAACCTTGCTTTTTAGAGAGGCATTTGGCGACCATTAGTGTGTGTACTTTTTTTTCCCTTGTGAAATATTTCTACCCTCTTTGGTGCTTTTTACTTTTATTTTATCTTTTATTTTGATCTTGTTGTTATTGCTGTATTATAACAGTTGTGAACCGCCTGGAGTTCCGTTGGAAGACTGGCGGTATAGAAATATAAAAACCTGGTGGATAACCTTAGGGTATTTGTACACGACCCCTAAACTCCGCCGCAAATGGCTGCCAGCTCTGGAGCTTACAATTCTTTCCCCACCAGCTCCCGAGTTTGCAGGAAATTAAGTGCGGCCACGCCCACCTAAGCGCGTCCCAGTGCACTTTTCATGTACCTGCTGTTGGAGGGTGAAAATCCACAGATCTGGATAAAATCTGGTGAGTGCCCGGCTCTCCTCGCTTCTGTTATTTTTTTTTGCCTCCCGCCCCTTTAAGAGAAGGAAGAGAAAGAATCAGGACGACAAGGGGGTTACGGCTTCGGAGGTGAGCCTGCATTTTTTCCTTTCTTTTTTTCCCTCCCTCCCCTCACGCAGACAGGAGCAAGGAAGTGCGGAGGGGGTGGGAACACAGGAAGAGCAACGAACCCCCAAGATCTCTGGTCCGAATTTAAGTGGTCAGCGGATCTTAGGGGTCGTGTGAAAAGGCCCTTATTTATTTTAGAGCTGGGTATCATCAGCATATTGGTGGCACTTAACCCCAAAAAACCTGATAATCTCCCCCAGTGGTTTCATACAGATGTTAAATAACATAGGAGACAGAACAGAACCCTGGGGAACTCCGCAGGTCAGTGGCTGTGGTGTCGAACATAAATAATCTAACACCACTTTCTGCGTTCTTTCCTGCAGGAAGGACTGGAGCCACTTTAATGCAGTACCCGCAATTTCCATTTCAGAGGGACGAGTCAAGAGGATGCTTAGAGATCTAGCACAACCAAAAGGGACACCGATGCCCTATCCATTTCCCTGTATTCCTTCTTTGTATTTCTGCTTTGTTTTTTTTTTTAATTTTAAGAATTTTATTGGGTTATTAAAGGAGGGACAAAAGGAGAGGGTATGGGGGAGAGGAAGAAAGGGGGGATAGAGTTTTAAAATTTACATTGAGTATATCAAGCAAAGTAAAATAGTAATTTAACATATTGATAAAGTTGCCAAATGTTATCACAGTGCTAATAAATTTGTTACTTCTTGCCATCTTTTTCCGAGAGATCTCATCATAGTCTCCCTTTAGATAGCCGGAGAGTTTGTCGATTTCGATACATTCTCTTATCTTTTAGTGAAGATTCTTCTCTGTTGGCGTGTTTGGTTGTTTCCAGAATTTCACATACAGTATCCTTGCAGCAACAATTATATGGTGGAGTACATATCTCTGATCATAAGAAATATTTATATCTACTATATTTAATAAGAATAGTTATGGTCTAGACTCTATCTTAATTTTCAGAGATCTTTCTAAAAAAAGTTTTACCATTTTCCAATATGCCTTTGCTTCTTTACAAGTCCACCACATATGGTAAAAGGTACCACAGTCATAATTACATTTCCAACATTTAGGTGAGCAATTATACATCTTAGATAAACGGTGTGGTGCGAAATGCCATCTATAAAACATCTTATAGCAGTTTTCCTTAAACGAAATAGATTTAAAGATTTTAACTGTATTCCACAAAGAGTCCCATTTATGAATAGTGTAGCCTAAGTTTTCTGCCCATCTTATCATAGTGTCTTTAACCAGTGTATCAGTCATTTTTTCATTTAACAGTATTGCTGCTTTGGAGAGGGATGGAAAATGAGGAAGAAGGAGGAGAAAAATGGAGGGGGAAGGAGATTTCCAAGACAGATTCCTGGAGGAAACGTCCATCACTGGTTACAAACCATGATGGAGATGTGTAATCTCCAGGCTTAGCAAACCAGGATACTTCAAAGGCCAGATGCAGGGGAGTGGGATCAGGAGACAGATATCGAGTCTCCTGCACTCCCAGAGGCATCTGGTGGGGCCACTGTGAGATACAGGAAGCTGGATTAGATGGGCCATTGGCCTGATCCAGCATGGCTCTTCTTATGTTCTTATGTGAAGAAAGCAAACCATGGTCATCGCTTGGGTTTGGCTGGTCCTCCGCTCTTGTGGATCAAGGAGCACCACTGAAGTATCTTCTCTTGTCTGGCGGCTCTCTCACAATGTAGTCGTTGGGTCTCTGATGCTCCGTGCGGAAGTTGAAGAAGGGCCACTGCACAGGTACTTCTTGACCGGAGTGACGGAGGGTAGGTTAATTCCTGGGAAGGTACTGACCCGAGCCCTTCAATAGCAGAACAGCCGGTCCTGAAGTAAAATCTGACTGTGGGAGAGGATGGAAGGAAGGGGCCCAAGAGCTTGCTCAAAACAAGAAATAGCATCGGTTTTGTGCGCAAGTCAAGGAACAGCTCTACAGTACGGAGATAATACTACTTAATCATTAACGCGCTTTTACACGACCCCTAAGATCCGCTGGTCCCTTAAATTCGGACCAGCGATCTTAGGGGTTTGTCGCTCTTCGTGCGTCTCCACGCTGGCTGCTGGCTGCGTGAGGGAGGGAGGGAAAAAAAAGGACAAAAGAAGAAAACCTTACCTCCCTGGTGCTGGTGGGAGCTGCCGGGCGAGCCGCCGGTGACTTCCTGGTTGCTCTTAAAGGGGCGGGAGGCAAAGAACAAAAACAAAAAGAAGCGAGGAGAGCCCAGCACATCCGCATTAAATATTTTTCACCATCAAAGAGCAGGTACAAGAAAAGTGCAGCTGGGTCGCGCTTAGGTGGGCGGGGTCGCACTTAATTGTCTGCAAACTCCAGACCTGGTGGGGAAACATTTTTAAGGTCCAGAGCTTGCAGCCCTTTGCCACGGAGCTTAGGGGTCGTGTATAAACGCCTTGTTCGCAGAACTCCATCCTTCTGAATTAGACAGACAGAGAGAGAGACTGAAAGAGACAAAGACAGAGAGGTATTTGAAAGAATAAAATAAAACCCAAATATGACTGATGCAACCATACAGTGGAATCCCTCCCCCGACCCCATGTTTGGCTACCGATTTTTCAAGGCAGAAACGGATATTCTAGGCAACCCCTGAGTAGAGATCTTTGACTGTTGGTTGTCTTGGTGCCAGCAAAGGGCTTTCTCTCAGTTCCCTAAGGGTGCACATGGATTTGCTCAGTTTTCTCATTAGCCCTCAGAATGCAAAAAAAAGGGGGGGTGCCTTTGAAAAGCTGCTTTCTCCAACCTGAAAGGCTGCCTAAGCCAAGTCTCTCCAACACTAATCTACGCCTTCAGCTCTAATCGCAAGTTACCACGGGCATCTGTCCCCACCCTCCATTGCCCAACAAGGGTGCTCTTCCCCCTTGTAAGTTTTTGAGAATGTAAGTATGAGTATGCGGATGGAGTACAACGCTCTCCAATTTTTAGTCTTCTTTTTCTTGCTGGTCATTCTGGAGTCTTTGGGTAAGTCCTGCATGTGCACATTTGGAGATGTTTTAAGTCTAAGAACTCGAAACAAGGTCTTAAACTTGAGTACTGTGTACATGGATTAAGAGAGACCCACTGATTAATGTACTTGTCAATGGCCATGCTGGCTTGGGGTTCTGGCCATACCTGTCAAGTTTTGGATCTGAAAATAAGGGATCATGGTCACAGTAACTCCACCCCTACCACCTAACGAGTATGCTTGATGCTTCGAGTGTGCTCAATAGCTGTCCCCAACATGGCGGCACCCATACCTTTCAGAGGATTTTAAAAAAATTATATAATCCGGGACATTTTCGGGAAAATAATATATCCAGGAAGACAGCGGGAAATAGGGGTAAAAAAACGGTATTTCCCAGTGAATATGGGATACTTGACAGGTATGGTTCTGGGTGCTGTAGTCTAAAATATAACTTTTCCACACAGCCCCTACAGTGGTAGGGAACCTTTGGCACTCCAGATGTTTTGGACCACAACTCTCAGAATGTAGGAGTTGTGGTCCAAAACATCTGGAGTGTCAAAGGTTCCCCCGCCCCGCCACTGGTTGCTTTGCACCTGGGAGGATTGCCAAGTCTAGTGTTGCCTGAGCTGATTGGCTCCCCCTGGGTCCTAGAGCAAGCAGAATTTCATACCAGATCCTGTCTTGGTATCAAATGCCGTTTGTATTAACTACATTTCTTGTTTTTCTTGGCTAGTGAAGGAGGTGGATCAAACTGTCAAGTCCTAAAAAAAATTGGACAGCATATCGGTCTTACAAATGCACTGATTTTTTTTTTGGGGGGGGTTAAGAAGCAATGTAGCAGCTCTTGGCAATTGCTTTAAATTTGTAACCAAACCTTTTAAAAAGAAATATTATCGTTATTCCTCTTGTAGATGCCTGAGGTCATCTGGAACTTTGTAGGAGGCAGTTGTGTTCTCTGCTGCAAAACAATTCATGCCCCCCCCCCCCCAAGGTTTGCTTTCAGGCCCACGGCTTGAGAAAAACAGCTCCCACTGGTTTAACAATGTACACTTTCACGTTAGGCTCTTGCATATAATAATCACATCAGTAGGGAGAACTGATCTTATGGATAACCCGCCACCACATGAAGTTCCTTAAAATGCTTAAATCATCAGACTCCTTTTAGCTAGTAGACCAAAGGTCAGCTTTGCAATTAAAAGATGAGCTGGCTTAAGCAGTTGAGCATGTGTCATTATCCTCAAATGGATGCTGTAGCTTCACAGGTTGCATATTAGCTTGCCTTGCCTGACTATGGATCAGCAGGAGTCTCCTCGTTTGCTTATTTTCAAAAACGGCAACTTTGAAGATGTCCGTGTGCTCTCCCTTCTCACTGCAGTGCTGCCCAGCTGTCTGCTTTGACCCTGTTTTCTCAAGCATGAAAGACTGCCTGAATCACCGCTCTCCAACACTAGGCCTTCATCTCTAACCATGGTCTAATCTGCAACGTTGGCTTCGGCTTTGATTCAGAACAATTGTTGGCCCTACATTTTGCAATGCCAGCTTTTATTTCCTACAGAAGGACAGAAAGACATCACTTTCCCCAGACCCTGTAAAGTTTGTAGGACATGGCTACCAAGCCACAGGCATAGTCACCAGCCACAGGTCCCCCCCTTTCAAATAGTTTTCTCCTCCTGGGCCATAGTCACGCCAGACCTTCCTCTACTCTTCCAGGGGGTCCATTTGTCCAAGTCACATTCTCAAGTCCCGGTTGCCCTACCTGCTACTATTGCCCCCATCATCAGAGGCTGCTGCCTCCACCCTCCACTGGCCAGTCTTCACCCCCCCCCCCCACACACACACCTCCCAAGGTAGGGAGGTGAAGACCCAGATATTCACACAGGACTTGAGACTGAGTCCCAAAGACGTGCCAACATCTTGGGTGGCCCAGATGTTCTTGAACTGCTGTTCCCAGAAGCCTTCACCACCAGCTGTGCTGGTCAGGGGTTTCTGGAAGTTGCAGTCCAAGAACCACACACACACATACACACACAACCAAATGGAATAGGTGCCTGAGGCATACACATCTACAGCAATAAGATCATCTAACCATGTTCAAAACAGATGGTGAGCACTGCATCTCTCCAAACTTGTGGATTTGTGAGAGGTAGCCGTGCCAGTCTGTGCAAGAATTCCAGGCGAAAAACCCAAAACAAAACAAAACAAAAGACAAAATGCATGCAGCATCTGAAAGACTACCATAATTTAATGTAAGCTTTCGTGGACATGTCCACTTCTTCAGACATACTGCTACTATATGTCTGAAGAAGTGGACGAGTCCACAAAAGCTTACATTAAAATATAATAGTTAGAAAGAAGCTTTCACCACCAGACCGACATCACATGCTACAGAAAAACACGGCCTGAATCCTTTTGATGTTTATTTATTTATTTATTTATTTATTTATTTATTTATTTATTTATTTATAGACTGTGCCAATGAGCCTGAAAGCTACTCTGCATCAAGTCTGTATAACTAATGATTGTACAGCCAGGACATGGTCCAACTGTAATAAAACTCGGGAAACTCCGACAGGATTCCAGCTGTTACTACATTGTCACTTCTGGCCTCAAGGGCCTCCTTTGTTTTTAAAAAGGCAACAGTGGCACCCAATATGTCTGAGATATTTCATTTTTTCTGAGAGGGTAGCCATGAGAGGGTAGTCTTTTCAAGAATTTCAGGCAAAAATCAAAGAAAAACAAAACAAAACAAAACACACAAAACGTGGCACCTTAAAGACTAACTTTCCTATTTTAATGTAACATTCCGTGGACTACATGTCCACTTCTTCAGACATAGAACAGCAGAATGAGGTGAGCAATATAACATGGGATGGGATATGTATTTCATACTACAGTGAAGTGTCCATCCCATATTATATTGCACACCTCATTCTGCTGTTCTATGTCTGAAGAAGTGAATGTGTAGTCCACAAAACATTACATTAAAAAAATTAAATACTGTAAATAATTCAGCAACTGCAAAGCAAGCCAGTTACAAACAGCAGCCGTAAAGCAAGCTGTTGTCATAAAACAGCAGCCATAACACAAGCTACTGTCACAAAAGAGCAGGGTTTTTTTTTGGGGGGGGGGTGTTCCCTCTTATCTAGTTTTCCTTATCCACAGGAAGGCCTGGAACCAATCCTCAGATGGGTTCTTCTGTCATTCCTAACTATACTTTCGCTATCCATGTTGGGGGTGTGAAAACTGGAAGGTAAAGAAAGCTGGTGGTGGTGGTGGGGGGGGAAGATTCATTTGAAATGTGGTGCTGAAGGAGAGCCAGGAAAGATAACAAGTGAGTCCTAGAGCAAAGAAAGCCTGAACTATCTCTGGAGGCTAAAATGCTTTGGGGCACATCATGAAAATGTGGGATTCTCTGGAAAAGGTAACCGTGGGAAAGGTGGAAGGCAGCGGTAGCAGAAGAA
>JAHTLZ010000017.1:4677631-4697087 GCA_023846285.1 Phrynocephalus versicolor
TCTATCTATCTATCTATCTATCTATCTATCTATCTATCTATCTATCTGTTTGCACCTTGAGAGCATCTTGTTTGAACTGCTGCAACCGGGTCTGATCTTGGCCAGTTTGGAACTTGATTTAATCTCTTCTTGCTCTTTCTATAGAAAGGAAAGCAGAGCCTCACGGGTTCTGTTCCAAAGAGAGATTTCCCATTTTCCCTCTTTGTTTAAAAGAAAAGAAGAAGTGGGTTTGTTTTATCATTGTGTGTGTGATTTAAATAGACATGTGAGCTAGAGGTTATTTTGAAAACATGGCAGAGAGTTGAGTCCTCTGCTCAGATGGCTGGTTTGGCACACTCATACCATTTCTCTGTAATGTGGTTTGCAGTGTTTGTGTGTGTGTGTGGGGGGGGCATGTAATCAGACATCCCCAGGAGAGCGACTAAAATGATTACTGGGCTGGGGCACCTCCCTTATGAGGAGAGGCTCAAACATTTGGGGCTCTTTAGTCTAGAAAAAAGGTGCCTGAGGGCGGGGTATGATTGAGACGTACAAAATAATGCAGGACATGAGTAAACTGGATAGAGGGACGTTCTTCTCTCTCACACAAAATACCAGAACTAGGGGACACCCACTAAAATTGAGGGTTGGGCGACAGAGAACAGAAAAAAGATTTTTTTTTAACCTAGCGTGTTGTTAGTCTGTGGAACTCCCTGCCACAGGAGGTGGTGATGGCATCTAGCCTGGATGCATTCAAAAGGGGATTGGGCAGATTCCTGGAGGAAAAATCCAGCACAGGTTACAAACCATGATGGAGATGTGTCATCTCCAGGCTTAAAAAAAAACAGGGTCCTTCAAGGGCCAGATGCAGAGGAGTGGTATCAGGAGACAGATATCTAGTCTCATGTGCTCCCAGACGCATTTGTTGGGCCCACTGTGAGATACAGGAAGCTGGAAGCACTCTATAATCCTATGATTCTATGTATGGGCTTTTGGCCTGATCCACCATGGCTCTTCTTATGTTCTTATGGCGCACTGTGGTCAGTATCAGGACCTTTAGGGCTTCTGAGACCAGTGGAGAGAGAGACGGTCTGGAAACAGTAGATAGATTTATAGCTAGTGTAAAAGAATCCGCGTTCTAAGCATTTGTAAGTTCAAAAGATGATAATAATCGTCTTAGAAAAGCAGAGCTGGAAGGAAGCCCTGTATAGAGGATCAAATCCAGACCCTCTCGAGGAGGTACAGCCACTGGTTCTGCAGCTGGAGACCCCCCCAAGGGAATTGCCAAAACGTTGAGCCGGGTTTAGTCGGTTGCCAAAAGGCCAGCCGTGTCTGATGGTGCCTCAAAGAGAGTAACCCAGTGATTCTCAACCTGTGTGTCCCCAGATGTTCCTGGACTGCAACTCCCAGAAGCCTCCACCACTTGCTGTGCTGGAAGGGATTTCTGGGAGTTGCAGTCCAGGAACATCTGGGGACCCACAGGTTGAGAACCACTGGAGTAACCCGTTCCCTTTGTGGTCTGACGGGAGTCCGGTTTGCCAGTGGCTTAAAACAGAAGGGAGGCTTTGAAGGTTGTGGCCCCAGGTCTTTCGCTGGCAGTGGTTTACCCGTTCAGTTGCACAAGGAACCCTCTTGGTCGTGCACGTTGCTTTTGCTGGTTCTTGGTGGGCGCTGAGATTTCTGCTCTATCAGGGGCTGGAGCATCAGACTCCATGTTAAGACTTGCTTATCAGCTTGGAGAGGGTGTTTTCCCCCCCCCTCCTTTGCTGGCGTGGGATGGCTCGGATGGAAGTTGGAAGCAACAGCAGCAGCTTTTTCCAACAGTTTTAAATTGCACCTGCGGTGTTTATCTAAGATAAAGCAGGGGCTCCGGAGGCCTGAGAGCTGAGCTAAGTCCTTCCTGTCTGCTCACAGTTGCTGCTGGGGGAGGTTTTCCTTTTTCTCTTTAAGAACCCGCTCAAGCTGAAAGGGTGGCATCCCAGGAAAATCTGTCTTTCATGCCAGGCCGGGCAGAGATCTTGGCAGGCTTTAAGTGTTCATGTTGCTCCAGAGCGTTTGTTTGTCTCTCTTCCAATAAGCTGGAACTGCAACTCATTCCTTTTCTTCTGTACCTTCCTCACAGCCCTGCACATTAGGCCAGGCTGAGGCGGTCTGACTGGCCCAGCGACTTTATTACATGTGCAGGGATTCGAACTCGCGTTTCTTGTATCCAGGCCTGGAATCCTAACCTGATACTGTTTAGGCTGAAAACGTTCTCCAAGTCATTCCTGCCCCCCCCCATGTGTTTGCCTGCAAGTCCCATTGTCCCCAGACAGCAGCAGCATGGGCAGGGGAGGGACTGTAGGTTCTTCTGTTGGAATGATGGGATTTCACAGAATCATAGAGTTGCAAGAGAAAAGAGATGTCTCTTCCAACTCATATGATTCTATGAGACCTCAAGGGCCATCCAGTCCAACCCCTTGCCATGCAGGAACCCCCATCACAGGACTCCCGACAGATGGCCATCCAGCCTCTGCTTTAAAACCTCCAAAGAAGGAGACTCCACCACCCTCCTTTGGGGCAGCATATTATTCCACTGCCGGACAGCTCTTACCGTCATGAAGTTCTTCCGAATGTTCAAATGGAATCTCTTTTCCTGTAATTTGAAACCATTGCCCCACGTCCTAGTCTGTGAAGCCATGGAAAACAAACCTATTCCCTCTTCAATATGACATCCTTTAAAATACTGTATTTAAACATAGCTATCACATCCCCTCTCAGCCTTCTTTTTGAAAGGCTGTCAAGCACACTTCTAGGGAGGCTGGTTCCAAGGAATTGACAGCTGGTTAAGCTGTGGGTGTGCCAAACCAGCACACAACCACCGTGGCATAGTGGTTAAATGCCTGTACTGCAGCTAAAACTGTGCTCACGACCTGGGGTTCAATCCCAGATAGCAGGCTCATGGTTGACTCAGCCTTCCATCCTTCCAAGGTTGGTACAATGAGTACCCAGTTTATGGGGGGGGAGCAATGTGTAGCCTGCACACTGTAATTAAAACTAAACGGCCCGGAGACTACTTGAAGTGGTATGGGGCGGTATATAAGCAGAACACTTTGCTTTGGCTTTGTTAAGAGAATCTTTATCCCTTTGGAGACCTTTGGACTACAGGTCCCATAATCCCTGACCATTGGCCACACTGGTAGGGGCTTTGAGGTCCAAAATATCTGGAAGGCCAAAAGCTCCTCCTTTCCTCCCAATGATGGCCAACTCTTCTTGCTGCCTTTGCTTCTCACCTGCTCTACCGACTCTTTGTCTCCTTCTAGAGTCCCGCTCAAGTTGAGACCGAAGTCTTTCTGGGCGAGGCCGTCTCAGCCAAAAGCCGCCTGAGGCACTTGTCGGATCCTTTGGTGCTGAAGCAGCCTGAGGAAGAGGCGGCAGCGCTGCGGCTCCTGGACCAGACCCCCCTGCACCATTCGGCCCATATTCCAGTGCCCCGGCAAAGGTAGGGGAACAGGGTTTGGGGTGGGGGGTTGTTGCTGAGTTGCTGCATCTGTGTCTAACAATGCCTGGTGGAAGATGAGGGGAAAACGGCACAGCTGTTTTCTCTGGCTCCTGGTTTTTCCATGGGTCTGGAACAGGGGCCCTTAAACTTTTTAAACAGACACTGTTGTGGGCCGCACCATTCCAAAAAACACAGCAGGCACCTGCCACTGCTTTTGGAGCCCCCCCTCCCACGCGGCGTAATTCACCTGGATCCCCCACCCTCATGTTTCTTTTACCTGTGCCAGATTGGCACACCCACAGCTTAACCACCCAGCTGCCATGGGCACAGCGCTCTGCCGGCCACCCGTGGGGAGATTCCCCCCAAAAACACTTGGCCCGAGGCCTCGCGGACCTAGCCAGGCCCGCGTGGCCTAGCCGGAGGCCTAGCCTGGACCGTACCACTCACCTGGTGGCTTGTGCCCATCCTGCGACTTCCCTTTTCCAGTCCTGCCTGCCTGTTGGGGGGGGGGGAGGAAGGGAGGGCCTACTGGATACCCTCCACACCATGCCTAGTGCAGCCTGTCCATCCCAACGGGCCCAGGTGGTGGCTCTGGTGGCCCGCGCCCCATAGCTCCCAGGTGTGGCTCTGAGGAGGGGGAGAGGGAAGACCCGACCTGCATCACACCCCCCCCCCAGTCCAGTGCTGCTCTCCTTGCCTGCCGGCCCGCTCGGCAACCCCTTTTCCCACAGCTCCAGGGGGGGGGGGTAAGGGAGGGCCTGTCCTCCTCACCCCTCAAGGCACTATGGCAGGCATGCCTAAACTTTGGCCCTCCTGATGTTTTGGACCACAACTCCCGGAATTCTAAGCTTAGACTGCTAATGACAAAGGACTGTGGGAGTTGTGGTCCAAAACATCTGGAGGGCCGAAGTTTGGGCATGCCTGCGCTACGGGCAACAGCAGGCTTTGCCCTCGCCAAAAGGAACCATTGAAATGGGGAAACACAGACACACAGAGACACACACCCTTTCCTTCCTCCCCCTGGGAACCGGCAGCCAAGGCGCCCCATCAGCTTCCCAGCCCCACTAGGCACTCAGAGGGTCCTCCCTCTCCCTCCCGCTGGCTGCCCAAGCCATTGGGAGCCATGCTCTGATTACCAAGCCTATCCCTAATCTGGCGACTCGCTATTGGCAGCCATTACACAAGCTCAGCAATGGAAGGTGGGGTGAGGTAACTGTAATGGAAGGCTATGTGCTGCTCATGACTGTGGTAGTGTGGGTCACGATGCTACAAAATGCCCCCCATGTGCCATGAAAGCTGTGCTGGTGGCTGCACAGTGCGTTTTCGGCTCAAGTGGGGGGCGGGGCGTTCTGCAATGGCCAACGGGCCGGATTCAGGACCCTGGTGGGCCTGATCCCCCCCCCCCCCCGGGCCATAGTTTGAGGACCCCCCGGTCTGGAAGAATGCATTAAAATTGTGCTTCCCAACCTCGGGTCCCCAGAAGTTCTTGGACTACAACTCCCAGAGGCCTTCGCCACTCGCGGTGCTGTCCAGGAGTTCTGGGATTTGCAGTCCAAGAACATCTGGGTAACCAAGGTAGGGAGCCGTTGGACTAAAAGTTAGGTTCACATTCATTGTTTACAAACATGGACCCACAACGTTAGCATCCGTCTCGGATCTCATGAGGTGTCCGTGGCACACGGGGTCTTCCATGACCTGCTCCTTGCCAGTTCCCCCAGGCAGCTGGAACTCCACAAGTATCCTGGTTGCTTGCCTTCCTGGTTTCCAGGAGGTCTGTAGGCTGCCGCCTGAGACTGCATTAGGGAATGGTCCTGTTCAGTCGACCACCTCAACCCCCGGTTTCCTCCCGTGTGGTTTTCTGTTCTGCAAGCTCTGTGGTTGGTGGGTGCCCCATGCCTTCTACGCATGCATGAGTTTCACTTACCTTTTGTGGAAAAATATCTTTGGGATGGAGGCATCAGCGTTGGGGAGGGGCACTTGAAAGAGTGCTATCTTATCTGTCCTTAGTCTTCTCTCAAGGCAAAAGTGGACCTGGTCTAGCAGTCTTCCCCCATAGGGCCTGGTTAAGCAGAGTTACCTCTCCTCCAACTCCTCCTCCTCCTCCTCCTCCTCCTCCTCTTCCTTCAATTTCTATACCGCGCCATCTGGCAGCACGGCCACTCTTTCCTTATTGGTGGAAAAATGCTGGCAATCAGATTTTCCAGACCAACCCACGTTACGTGTTGGACAGTGGTGGCGAACCTTTGGCACTTCAGATATTTTGGACCACAGCTCCCACAGTCCTTTGTCATTGGTCATACAGTCATGGAATTCTGGGAGCTGTGGTCCAGAACATCTGGAGTGCCTAAGGTTCACCACCACTGGTAGGAGGACTAAGGTAGAACAACTGCTGTTGTGATTCCATGGAAGATACTGGCTTTGATTGCTGATGGAACACAGTTAATTACCTTGTTTATGCTGCCCTATATCAGCTGAGATCATCTGAATTGTCCCAGTCATTAGGTGTGGAGTGGATTCTTTCCATCCCAATTAGGATATGAGTGGCATTCACTCCATGATGGAATTTATCTCCTTGGTCACTGCTTCAGCTACACCAGTAGGAGGCGATGCAGTGCCAAGGTACCGCCTTCCCCTATCCCTGAACACGATGCTCTGATGTACGCCATTGGTGAACCATGTGACAGTTGTAGTAGAATCTTTCATATAGCACACTTAGCATTCGGAAGGAGCCGTATGTGTTATATCATTGCAATTCTTTTGTTGATCTTGTAAGACAGGTGGAGACTAGACACTTTCAGAAATATAACAGTGAAGAGTGGGTGCCCCTTTCTCTGAAATAACAGATTTTGGGGGGTGGGGTTGAAGTATGCTTCTCACTTCTTCTCCTTTTGAGTCTAAACATAATGTGAGAAAGCTCCCTTATGTGTAACAGGCATGTTTTGGCTGGGTCTTACTGTTTTGTTCAGTCGATTTTAATGGATGCTTCCAGCTGATGATTTTATTGTGGAATCTTACAGTGTGTCGGATTCTCATGCTTTATCATTTGAAACTATCCATAGTTTCCTGATTTTATTCTTACTGCCTACATCCCCTGATTGTTTAAGTGTTGTTGTTGTTCAGTCGTTCAGTCGTGTCCGACTCTTCGTGACCCCATGGACCAGAGCTCGCCAGGCCTTCCTATCTTCCACTGCCTCCCGGAGTTTGGTCATATCCATATTGGTTGCATTGATGACACCGTCCAACCATCTCACTCTCTACCGTCCTCTTTTCCTTTTGCCTTCAGTCTTTCCCAACATCAGGGACTTTGCCAAGGACTCCTCTCTTCTCATGAGGTGGCCAAAGTACTGGAGCCTCAGCTTCAAAATCTGTCCTTCCAGTGAATATTCGGGGTTGATTTCTTTCAGGATGGATAGGTTTGATCTCTTTGCAGTCCAGGGGACTCTCAAGACTCTCCTCCAGCACCACAGCTCAAAAGCATCGATTCTGCAGCGATAAGCCTGATTGTTTAAGTAGGGAAAGGCAGTTAGTACTTCTGAGTACTATGGTGTTTGAAAAATACAGGATACTCGCCCAGTTCAGAGGAACATCTTCCCTAGTTAGTGTGTACAAGACTACAACACAACTCAGTATTTATTATTTAAATCCGCATTTGGAGCTGGAAGTGTGGTCCTTTAAAGTGCCCAAGTATATGTTGGCATTTGCCAGCTGGAAATATAAAATCCACCAGCACGGTAGTAAACAAAAGCAGAGTTTTATTATCTGGGTTATAAAGCCTTCGGACATCGGTCCCGGCTTTATTGTGTGGAAACAGAAGACACTCAGAAAATAAAACATTCATTCAGCGTGCTTAGATAGAAGTGGTGTCTTATGAGTGCTTGCTTAATGTATGTTGCACTTTTTAATAATACATTGCCCTCATCCTCCACAGTGTGCAAGTATTTGTACACGAGCAGAATTGCATGGACTATGGATTATCTCAGTGCTCAGGAGGTCAGGAAAATGGAGAGGAGAAACATTGGGCCTTTTCACACGACCCCTAAAATCCGCTGGCCACTTAAATTCGGACTAGAGATCTTGGGGGTTCGTTGCTCTTCCTGCGTCCCCACCCCTCCGCACTTCCTTGCTCCTGCCTGCGTGAGGGGAGGGAGAGAAACAGAGAGGAAAAAATGCAGGCTCACCTCCGAAGCCGCCCGTCGTCGTCCTGATTCCTTCTCTTAAAGGGGCGGGAGGCAAAAAAACAAACAAACAGAAGCGAGGAGAGCCCGGCACTCACCAGATTACATCCGGATCTGGGGATTTTCACTCTCCAAGAGCAGGTACATGAAAAGTGTGCTGGGACGCGCTTAGGTGGGCGTGGTCGCACTTAATTTCCTGCAAACTCTGGAGCTGGTGGGGAAACAATTGTAAGCTCCAGAGCTGGCAGCCATTTGCGGCAGAGTTTAGGGGTCGTGTACAAATACCCATTGCTAGCTATCGGGAGGGAAGTAGGATTGCTTGTGATTTACATGATGTCCCATCACTTATGGCCTAAGTCCAGTCAGTAGTCCCAAATGGCATGTTGTTATGTTTTGCCAAGTCGCTTCCGGCTTAAGGTGCCTGTGAGGCTTCCACCTTTGCCCAGGCTTCCCGCCCTTCAAACTTTAAAGAAGGCATCTCTCGGAATGAATAAACAGAACTTTTATTCGGTTCATCAACAGTAAACAAGGTTTTTCTTCTAACTACAGTTTCAACATTCTTAACATCAGAGTGATCATTGGTGTTCACTAATGTTCTTCGAAAGTTAACTTTTTTGGACAACGCCTTATTGGCGTTCTGGGACGCAATAGGGTTTTAATATATTAATTATATGCTTTTATATTAGTCTGTTGAATAATTGTTGCTTATGGTTTAGCTTTATAAAACTTTATTGTTCTGTTTGGCGCGTGTTCGCCTGATTGTAAGCCGCTTAGAGTTCTGTTTAGAAGATAAGCAGGATATAAATACAACAATAAATAAATAAATACGTGAACGGGTTATTTTTCCCTCCGTAGTTTGGGGTTTCTGGAATGTGATCAAGTTCCCCACCATCTCCTGGGGGTAGCCGGTTCCACCACTGATCTCCTCCTCCCTCTCTGAGAGCCTCAGCCCCTCCACTTGTACCCCAATCTCCTTCACCGAGGGTTTGGGTTTTCCCACTTGTACCCCAACTTCCGAAGTGGACCTGGGACCAGGGCGTCTCCGCTGGGGTGTACGCAAAGGATCGTCGGGTCTCTGGGTCAAGTCCTCTTGGGGGTCCAGCTTCCCGGTCTCGGCTTCCATCCGGATCTTTGCCAGCCATTCTTCTAGCTCAATCTCCTTGCGTTTCTTGTTGTATTCCTGGTACTCTTTTTCTCCCCAATAGGAGCACCCCTGTTTATGGGCCCGGCGGCTGTAACTCTCAGCCTCCTTATGGGGCATCATCATTTGCTCCCAATTCCCTGTCCAGGGATCCTCCATCCACACCCACTCCCATCCTTCTGGAAGCACACGTTTCGTGCCCTTTTTACAAGTCCCGAACCCCACCTTCACGGGAGTGGATTGGTTGGGCTTTCCTGCCTTGTCCTCCTCTTTACTTCCTGTTGAACCTGGGTTCTCTTCCTTCCCCCTTTCCTTCTGTTGCTCAAGTATTTTGAGGGTGTTATAATATCCCTTCCACAACATAACCCTCTCCACAGGTGACAATGTTGGTTGTTTCTCAGGCTTCCCTTTCCGCCCTTGCTTCTCCAGCCACTCATCTGGGCGTTCAGGGGTCCCCCTCTTCCCTTCTGAGAAGTTTCCCTCACAGTGCCCTTATGAGTGAGTGGTCTTCAAAAGGCCCGCTTACCAACAGCCCTGCTTAGGTCTTGGTAACTCAAGGTTGTGGTTTCCTTTAGGGCCTTTTCGCACGACCCCTAAGATGCGCTGGCCACTTAAATTCGGACCAGAGATCTTGGGGGTTCATTGCTCTTCCTGTGTCCCCACCCCTCCGCACTTCCTTGCTCCTGTCTGTGTGAGGGGAGGGAGAAAAAGGGGACAAAAGAATGCAGGCTCACCTCCGTTTGCCGGTCCAAGCCTCCCCAAGCCCCGTCGTCGTCCTGATTCCTTCTCTTAAAGGGCCAGAGGCAAAAACAACAACAAACAGAAGCGAGGAGAGCCGGGCACTCACTCCTTTACATCCGGATCTGAGATTTTTCACCCTCCAAGAGCAGGTACATGAAAAGTGCGTTGGGACGCTTAGATGGGCGTGGCCGCACTTAATTTTCTGCAAACTGCGGAGCTGGTGGGGAAACAATTGTAAGCTCCGGAGCTGGCAGCCATTTGCGGTGGAGTTTAGGGGTCATGTACAAATACCCTTAGAGACTCCATCCATCTTCCATTTTGTTCTCTTTTGCTGCTGCCTGCCAAGTTTTCCCTGCATTATTGTGTTTTCTAATTGTTTTTTAATCTTCATGATGTGCCCAAAGTATTACAGCCTTCATTTGGTTGTTTTTACTTCTAGAAAAAAAGTTCTAGAGGTGATCTAGAACTGGAGGAGACCCACTGAATAAAAGTGATTTACCTAATTGTTACTTTGCCGCAGTTCCTTCAGTGGATTTTCTCGGGCTTTAGCTAATATTTGGATCTAAGTGTACATTTTGGGGCTTATTGGTTTCACAATTATTAGTCTCCTGGTCTATGACTCTGTAGTCCCCCAGATGCTGTGAGACTCCAGTTCCCATCAGCCCCAGCTAGCTTGGATCCTAATGGCAGGTGGTGGGAGTTTTCATCCTGCAACCTTTTGGTGCATCACAAATTCCCCACCTCTGCTGTTAACTGGAGCGAGCAATCGCACCTGATTTGTGATCTTTTCCTTTGTACTCTCTAGAGGGCAGACTCAGTTTGGCAGTGTTTGCTGTTCTGTAGTGCTTGAAAGGACTTTTACAATGTTGCGTCGCAATAGTATTTCTTGTTTCATTAACATTAAACATGCAATAGCAATGCATCCAACAGGAACCTAGGATCTAAGGGCTCTGCAACACTGAGAATGCACACCAACAATGGTGGTTACTTCACGTCCATTTTGTCTCTAAGCGTGGCGCTTCGGACCTGTACAAAAAAAACAACAGTTGAAATTTGTCTCAACCACGCCCCTGGAGCTGGATCAAAGAGTGACAATACTGTACCTGGCGCTGGGTTGGGGTATTCTCTTGTCATGGTTTGTTCCCGGTTCCTGTTCCGAGACAAGGGACCATGTGGTAACAGCAACAACCAGTGTCCACCTAGTGGTCAGCGGCTGAAGCGGCATTCGACATTAGTTTCCTTACAGGAAACACCATGCAGCACAAATGTTTATTAAAGAAAGTACTGAAAATTCTGTAGCACTGACGTGTAAATCCCGAAAGACCAGTAAATTGAAATATCAGAAAAGTTTTATTTATGATATTTTAAAAAAAAGGTTAAGAAAGCAAGACAAATTCAGAATTTGTCACGGAACAAGACTGTGGTAAGAGTTTTCACAAGACAAGTGATCACGACCATGAGAAAACGGAAACAGGGACTGAACAGGGACAAAACCACGTGATCGTGGACAACGCTGTCACGGTACAAAACTAGTCGCGGAACAAGGAAGGACGTGAAGTAACCGTCAATGTTACTTCAAAAACACAGCTTTAGCAAGGCTTTTGTCACATGGCCCGTAACAGAATTGTTTCCAAACTTTTTTGTGTGTATTTTACAGAAGAAAATAAACCCAAACTAGGAGAAGCCATTTTCCCCCCTGCTCTACAATTTTTGTTTTCTTTTCCTTCATCTCTCTACGCTACAAGAAATACATCCAAATGGCGGAGTTTGGAAGGAACAGGCCATGTAGATATTATAGTGATTTACTTTTGGGGAGGAAGGAACAGGTGGTGCCAACATGCCAGAAATGTTGTTGTGCAGATGTATAAGGAAGTAAAACTTCCCAGTGACTTTTGGAGGGCCTTGTAAGCATTTCAGAGGCAATTGGAATAGAACTGTTCATATCTTCTGATGTTCTGTTGCAGATCTTGTTTGTTTGTTTGATATCTAAAAAAATCTTGCAATCTTATATCTACAAAAAATCATGCAAAGCTTTGGCAAACAAATAACAGAAAAATCCTGAGTCGGGCACAGAGCCAACCACCCAACTAATAATGGTGATGATGGTATTTATTATTTACAGTGGTACCTCTTAAGACGAATTTAATTTGTTCTATGGGTCAATCCGTCCTATGAAAAATTCGCCCTACGAAGCATGGTTTAATGTGGATTCCCATAGGAATGCATTGAATTTGTCTTGCAAAGCATCCCATAGGAAAATTCGTCTTACGAGGTTTTCCTATTCCTGGACATTTCATTCGCCTTACGAATGTTTTGTCTTAAGGGGCATTCATCTTACGAGGTATTACTGTATTTATTAGATTTTTATACCACGCGCTCTAGCCCAAAGGCAACTCTGGGCGGTTTACATCATAAGAAAATACAAATTATAGAGAATAAACAGTAACAAGTGTAATACAAAGCCAATGGTGATGTAACAGAATACCTTTTCAGGCTGGACCACAGTTGGAGAAACACATTGCTTTGAATGCAATAACCTCCCAAGCTGTGGTCCCCCTGTTGTAGGTGGAGGGGACAGGCTGAGATTCTGGCGTTTTGGGGAGTTGGTGGCAGCGTTTCACAGCAGGACTCAGGTTTTCAGAGTTTTAAACTCGGTTTCTGAGCTGCTCTTAGCAAACAAAAATTGCAGTATTTATTCTGTCTTTTTGTCTGTGATAAAAATGGCACTCAAGGTGAGTGAATACCATCCTCTTGTAGTCCTTAGGGGCTGCAATATTCTTGATTGTCCTTTGATTTTGCCCCTTCCTTTATTGAAAGATAAATGATTTTTCTTTGTTATTGTAAATCAGCGCCTTCTCAAGTGTGGCCTGCTTTTGGTGTATCATCTGCTCCGTTTACCAGCTGGATCGGCTCAGTTCAAAAATGTTTGCTTATTTGCTCTGCTTCTGGTTGGATCGTGGTGGTTTATTTTCTTTTTATGGTGGGTAAATCTGGTTCTCTGTTTTCATTTTTCTGTGTGG
This sequence comes from Phrynocephalus versicolor, assembly GCA_023846285.1. Lineage (NCBI taxonomy): Eukaryota > Metazoa > Chordata > Lepidosauria > Squamata > Agamidae > Phrynocephalus > Phrynocephalus versicolor. The sequence goes on from JAHTLZ010000017.1 coordinate 4,690,169, forward strand.
TTTTGTTTGTTACGCTGTATTTTTATGCTAACCTGGCAGGAGCTGCAAGTGAAATATTTGAAGCGATCAAATGGCAGGTTTTGCAGAGAGAGAGAGAGAGAGAGAGAGAGAGAGAGAGAGAGAGAGAGAGAAAGGAGGTTGCAATTAAAGCGATTGGGGCACAGCTGCCCCCTGTTGGGAAGGTGACATAACACATGGTTCAGCTTGGCCAATATTTACAGATTGCAAAATCCAGCTTTTCTGGTTGCTGTCTTGGCAGGTGATGATATGAAGTGGTCTGGGTGCCAATACTTTTATTTATGACTGATCATGGAAACATGTCATGGCATGCATGTGAACTGATGCCATAGCATCTCTGGTATGGTTGTGTAGGTGTGCGTATCCATACCCACACATTGCATCCTATCCCACATCCCTTTAAATGCAGATTAAATTTGTAGATAAGCCGTGTCCAAAAATGTCGCTCCTCACGGCCACCGGGCTTTTTGGAGAGAAAAAAAACCTTAAGCGAGGTTTCCAAGACTTACCGGAGAGGTAGGGAATTTTTTGCCTCACTTAAAAATCCACCTTTTAAAGAGGCAGACATCATGGGACCTCGTAGATGATCCGGTTTTCTTTTTCTTTTCTTTTCTCTTGGCTGTTCGTGGGGCCGGTCAGCGCTGGTTTTTTTTTCTTTTAACTTCCCCCCCCCTAGCGCCAGTCAGCTGGTCCTCTGGCTGGTCTGGTGCTGTTTTTTCATATTTTTTAATCCCCCCCCACCCTCCTAGTGCCAGCCAGCTGGCAATCGCGCTTTTAAAAACTTCCTTCCAACCCTAGCGCCAGTCAGCTGGTCTTTTTTTTTTTAATCCTAGCACCACCTGCTGGCCAGGGAGCCTGAATGGCGCTTTTAAAAAAAACCTTTGTATATGGGAACTGCTATCCCACATCTTCAGTCACATGACAGGAGGAAGAGAAAAAAACGGACCTTCTGAAGATCAGGATCTTCCCCAGGTGAGATAGCAGCCATTTTCTTGTCTCCCTTTGTCTGTTCTGAATTTCCCAGTTGTAGCTATAGTAGCGGTTGCCGTGTTAGTCTGTGCATTCATTGTAAGTAAAAATAATAAAAATAAAAGGATAAAATAAAAAAATAAAAAAGGACAAAAACGTAGGGGCACCTTAAAGAAAAATTGCATATATTAACATGAGCTTTTGGGGATCAGGCTCACTCTTCTTTCAGAACCTTGGGATTTTAAGGCATGTGGCAAGTCACAGATGGATGGTCCCATCTATTAAATCAGGCCTGCCCAACAGGTAGACTGCGGGCTACTGGTAGCCCATGAAGGGTTCAAAAGTAGCCCGCTGGCCATCAATAAAAAAGTGAGGGGGATAGGTTCTCTACCCCTCCCTCCCCCATCCCAAGGACCACCACTGCCCCAGCAAAGTTCTGGGTCTACCAGCCCACTGTCTCAGCCGAGCGGGGCAGTTGAAGGGCCATGGCACATTGAGATCTGTTCCCTCCAGAACAGATTAATTGATTTTCAATGCATTCCTATTGGAAACCGCTGCTCTACTTACAAAAGTTTTTACTTACGTGCAGGTGCTCAGAACAGATAAGATTAGTAAGTAGAGGTTTTAGTGTAGTAGCCCTCAGGCACTTTGGGCCGGAAAAAGTAGACCTTGGCCTGTTTAAAGTTAAACAGCCCTGTATTAAATTAAGGCAGTGATCTCCAAACTGTCATGTCATTGAACAGCCCTGCTCACCTTTTACAGGCTCATGGCATGGTCAATCCGCCTCATATTGGGTCTTTCTCTTCCTGCTGCCTTCGAGGTTTCCTCGCGTTTCTGTGTTTTCGAGCTCCGCAGATGATTTTAGAGCAGCTATCAGTCGTCAGACACAGAAACGTCTGGACAGGTCAGGGGCTTAGAGCTCTACTTCACTCATGCTCACTGTATCTCAAAAAAGGCATAGCGGAACTGGAAAAGGTGCAGAATGGAGCGACTAAAATGATTACTGGGATGGAGCACCTCCCTTATGAGGAAAGGCTAAAACATTTGGGGCTCTTTAGTCTGGAAGAAAGGCACCTGAGGGAGGATATGATTGAGACGTACAAAATAATGCAGGGCATGAGTAAAGTGGATAGCGGGACACTCTTCTCCCTCACACAAGATACCAGAACTAGGGGACATCCACTCAAATTGAGGGTTGGGAGAATGAGAACAGACAATAGAATTTTTTTTTTTACCCAGCGTGTTGTTAGCCTGTGGAACTCCCTGCCACAGGAGGTGGTGATGGCATCTGGCCTGGATGCCTTCAAAAGGGGATTGGAGAGATTCCTGGAGGAAAAAGCCCATCACAGGTTACAAACCATGATGGAGATGTGTCATCTCCAGGCTTAAAACCAGCGTACTTTAAGGGCCAGATGCAGGGGAGTGGGATCAGGAGACAGATATCTGGTCTCATACGCTCCCAGAGGCATTTGCCGGGGCCAGATAAAGGAAGTGGGGCTAGATGGGCCTTTGGCCTGATCCAGCATGGCTCTTCTTATGTTCTTATGTTCTAGGAAGAGATGCACAGCAAACATTTCAGCCTGCCATAAGCACCAAAGATGCTGCTGATGGCACCTTTCCATGGTATCGGGCTTGGCCACAAAGCCCAACATTTGCACCCAGCCCTCAGGAAAAGAGCTGATCTAAAGCAGAACACTTTATCTACACTGATAGCAGTCTTCCAATACCTGAAGGGTTGCCACAGGGAAGAGGGCATAGATTTATTTGCAATTGCACCAGAGGATATGACAAGTTCAATTCCTCACTCTGCCTCTTTGAGGGGCTGGACTCGGTCCCTTCCAGTTTTGCAACTCAAAGGCTAAATTGTACACTAGATGAGGGTAGGATTTTTTCCCATCCCCTGCTGTTTTCAGATGGCTTGTTTTTGAGTGGTCTCTCTGGGGAGTTCCCTTTGGTCGCTTGGAGCCCCACCTTCTGCTCTAAGGAACCTGCTTCTTCTGCTGCCCGGATGCAAGCCCTTGGGCCTGAAATGGGCTTGAAATAGTGACATGTTGAAATCAGAAGAGATCTTCTGATTTTAGGAGAAAGCAGCTGGGTTCAGCCTGCAGAGAGGCAGGGGACAGTCAGTAGCGCCCAGGCTTTCTGGGTGAGGCGAAGGCATAGCAAAACTCTTCATTCTGTGAACTGTAGTCTTGCAGGCAGCGGGGCAGGGATCTGGGTCGAACCAGCAGCCAGGCCCCATCATGCCTTGCAGTTGTCTTCCCATGTTTCAAAGGGCCCGTTGTTATGGAGAAGGCACGCCCACTCCTTTGGCCTCCACTAGATGGTTCTGTCGAGTCCAGAGTCGAGAGCTGTGGGCCGGGCTCCCGACAGACGCCAACCCAGGCTGTCTCCGTTGCTGCTCCTTATGCGTTTGCCAAGCATGTGGCGCCCACGGGCAAGCCACGTCACACTCACGCTGCCGGGGAAGCACCCGGCTAAAAATACGCCTTAGATCAGGAGGCAATTATGTGTGTTTAATCTTCTTAGATTACAAGCACAGATGTAAGGTGCTCGCCTTCTCTAGTTGCCTGCCTGCCTGCCTTGTCCGCCTGCCCTGGAACAACAGGAAGTGTGTGTGTGTGTGTGTGTGTGTGTGTGTGTGTGTGTTGCCTTTAAAGCAGGGTGTGATAATGGGGCAGAGTGCCCCCTGGCGGAAAAGCGATGCCAAGTTGACAAGATGGACATTTAGGCACAGGGTTTGAACTTGCCTTGTACAGTAAATAGAAAGCGTCTGTGGGCCATGATTCTCTGAGGGCCCCTGGGCCGTAGCCCATTTCTCTCAAAAGCCAGTTTTATACCCAAAGGTTTGAGCCAGGTTTCTAGTCCCTGGTAATTTCTGGTTTGCCTTCTGCAAGTTCCTTTCAAAAACTCAAAGGGGTTTTCAGGTTGTTGGCGCATGAATGCGTCTTTGGTGGTGGCGGTGGGAATTCTCGCAAGTCTAAAACAGTTTTTCTTGGTCCTTTGCGGGGTGGATTGGATTTAAATCAATTTGATTCAATTTAAATCACTAGTTAGTAAGGAGCAATTGAATTCATGATTTGTAAATGCAGATGTAGATTTGTATATGTCCTTCCAGAAACAGGCAAAGACCTTTCTCTTCAGGCAAGCTTTCCCTGAATGATGGTCCACCATATATATTTCATATGAATCTATAGGTTCACATAGACTTTTGTGTTTATATTTGCTTATAACCTTGTAGCTTTAATGTAATGTTAATGGTGTAAGATGTCCCTCAATTCCTTGTTCTCAAATATTTGAACATGTCTTAATTGTACTGGACTGTATATTATCCTTCTTTACTGTAAGCCGTCTTGGCTCTGTTTCCAAGGAGAAAGGCAGGGTAAAAATACTCTAAAACAAAATAAATAAATAAATAAATAAATAAATAAATAAATAAATAAATAAATAAATAAATAAATAAATAAATAAATATTGCATCTTGGCCCTTGCTGCTGGTAGTAAACAGTTTGGTTTGGCCATGTGCCCTGGCCTCTGTGTCTCTTCAGGCTTAAGCCATCCCCTGGCATGGAGCACTCGGCCGTTACCCCATGTCCACTTTGTTGCTCCAGAAAGTGCTCTGAGATGCGGATCTTAAAATTGTTTCCGCAAGTCTGTCGCGCTTTAAGCAAAACAAAGTGCGACCCCAAAGCATGATTCAGCGCATCTTCCTTGCACCTGGCCTTGGGGTGGTGGAATCCTTGTTGCTGTTCCATTGCAGTTTTTAAACTGGTACATGCGCCATGGGGTACCGTTTAATCCGCAGCATAATTGGTCTGTCACTATAGGGCCACCTAGTGGCACTACTTGGAACAGCTACATGACAGTAAATTCACAGTACGAGAAACCACTATGCACAGAAAGAAGCCAGAAAAGTCGTATTCGAAGTTCGACAAATGACATGAAAGTCGATATACAGTGGACCCTTGTATAACAAATGGTTTGTATAACATAAAATCTGTGCAACATAAAAAAATTCCGGAGATAGGGGAAATTTGCTTAACAGAATCATCTATGGAGTGAATCCGTACAACATAAAATATTTGCAATTAGGGATTATAGTACTCTGTTTTCAATGCATTCCTATGGGAAATTTGTATAAAGTAAAATTTGTTTAAGATAATTTCATTTGGAACAAATTAATTCCTTTATACAAGGTATAAACCACATGAGCGCAACAAGATTTATTACACATTTTCTTAACCCTAAACATGTCGAGGCCGACTTTTTAATTTTAAATCATCGTTTTTTGTAAAGCACCATGGGAGGAGTTGGAGGCTGCAGTATATTTAATTCAGCAAGTTTTAAAATCCACCTCCTCGTTGTCACTTAGGGTTCTTAGAAAATGGACAACCCTTCAATCAAGAGATGGGATCCTGATAATTCTGTTTTTTGAATAAGAAGTGGGAGGAAGACATAAATCTTTCCCATTTACTTTGGGTCTAAAAAGGAAAGTGCACAACCCGCCTCTCACCCATTGTGGTGTTGTGAGAGTGCAGGAAATCTAGTTGAAAAACCACAGTGCTTATTCATTTTGTTTCTGTGGATTTTGGCAACACGTTCTGTTCCCCCAGCGATCTCCTTCAGCAAAGCGAGCTAAATCCCAAACCAGAGTCTCGCTGCTTGAAATACAAACAGGTTACAGCAGCAGGCATACTGGCGGGGTGGGGTGGACTACAATTTCTGGGACTTGTGATCCGATATATCATAGGAATATGATATAGTTACACTGGACCCTCATAAAACAAATGGTTTGTATAACATAAAATCTGTACATTAAAAATTCCAGAGATAGGGGAAATTTGCTTAACAGAATTGTCTATGGGGCGAATCTGTACAACATAAAAATGTTTGCGATTAGGGATTACTCTGTTTTCAATGCATTCCTATGGGAAATTTGTATAAAGGAAAATTTGCTTAACATAATTTCTTTTGGAACAAAATAATGCCTTTATACAAGGTACCACTGTATGTATGTATGTATGTATGTATGTATGTATATATCTATATATATATATCTATATATATCTATATATATTTATATATATATATATCTATATCTATCTATCTATCTATATATATATATATATATATATATATACAGTATATGTACATTGGAGATTCAGCCCTTTGCAGGCTTTGTCGGAAGAAAGCCGACCAGGGAGCCTCAATGGTGCAGAGGTTAAACTGCTGTACTGCAGCCATGACCCCGGGGTTCAATCCCAGTTAGTTGGCTCCAGGTTCGCTCAGCCTTCCGTCCTTCTGAGGATGAGTACCCAACTTGCTCGGAGGCCGCACTGTATTGCCTGCATAATTGAATCGTAAATTATAGTGCTTGAAGTCCTGTGAGGCAGTACATAAGCAGCATGCTTTGTTGTTTAAAGCCTGGTTAAAGTGAGCTGGGTACTCATTTTACAGACCTCAGAGGGATGGAAGGCAGAGTGAACCTTGAGCCTGTTGACTAGGATTAACCCTCAGGTCATAAGCACAGTTTTGGCTTCAGCACAGCATTTTAGTGATGAATTTTAAATGCCGTTCAGTTGAGGGAGGGGAGAACTCACTTTGAAATCCATATAAATCTATTTCACCTTTGCATTATGTGAACGCTAAATGAAATGCTGTTCTTTTTGCCAGTGTGAGCACAGCCTTAGTTCAGTATTCCATCTGTTGCAGTGTACTGGCTTTTAAAAAAATCTATCAAGTCTGAAAAATCAAGTTGGCAGCTTTCTGTGGCACTCTGTCTAATCTGTCCAGTGTTCAAAAAATGGCGAGGAGCATGGGGTTTTCAGAGTTTAGGACAAGCGCTCGGGAGCAAAACCCTGCTCCAAAGCAGGCTCCGTCTGTTTAATAATAATAATAATAATAATAATAATAATAATAATAATAATAATAA
>JAHTLZ010000017.1:4700416-4712598 GCA_023846285.1 Phrynocephalus versicolor
CTTACTTACTTACTTACTTACTTACTTACTTACTTACTTACTTACTTGATTTATATACCACAACCATCTAGCAAAAAAGCTACCTACTCTGGGCAGTTTACATATACAGTATAAGCAAAATACAAAAACAGATTAAACAACTTAAAATAGTAAATAAAAACTAATCAATCAGACCAACATGAGATAAATAAAAAGAACAAATAAGCACAAATACGATAAATCAAAACCATGTAGCAATTCAAAATAAGAACAGATGGAAAAAACAAAGAACTAATAGAAAATTATCGTAATTATCATAAATAGATCATTCCCTTGAGCAGGTCAACCAAACAGCTCCATACTGATTTGGGCTGCTATATTTGAAATGTATTTTCTACCCACCCACTCACCCACCCCCATTTCTGTTTATTTATGGGTCTTTGGAAAGTTTCATGGCAAAGGGCATAATTCACAATTTGGCATGTTGAAAGTAGGAGGAAAATCAGTGTTTCTCTGGCTTTGCTTTTTAAAAAAAGAAAAAGAAAGTAAGTTTCTAGTCCTCAAGGGTGAAGCAAAACAGCTGGGAAATGGGAGGTGATAGTTGCCATAGATGTGTGACAATGTGACAAAATTGGCCTTCTTGTCCCTCAAATGGACCATTTTTAAAAAGTTAACAGTTTTATGGAAAGATACTGCATCAAAGTTGTAGAGAACATTTAAAAGAGTGGTTTTTTTTTTTTTTTAAAGTTCTCTGGCACCCTTTGGAAACTTCCACTCCAGGGGGTTCTGTTGAACTCTCCTGCTGGCATCCTGTGGTAATTCGTCCTTGGGTGAGTGATTTTGAAACCTTTGCTGTAATTCAGACAGAGTAGAAGCTTCTGCTAGGCCGTTACTTCACGAGCCGCTCGCTTCGCGGCAAGCCGTCATTTCTGTGCGAACCGATCGCTTCAGTCCGCACGCTCCTCCTTTTTGGCTGCGACATCACCCCGACCACGCCCCCTTTACCGTGCTCCAACCGGGGTGAGTGATTCCCCTGCCATGGGCCGGGAATCTTTTCGCTTCGCATCTCGCTTCGCTCCCAACGTCACGTGTGGTCTAGGTTTTTGGCTTTTATTTCAAGTTTTTTTAAAAAATATTCAAACAGGGATATCGATGCATCGCTATATCGTTTCATCGCTTTGCGCTGTTACTTCCTCGCGCGAGTGGCGGCGGCGGCGGCGGCGGCGGGAGCAGGAGGAGCCGCTGCCGCCTCGCCCGGCCAGAGCAGGGCACCCGGGGCAGGCAGCGTGCAAGCGGCGGAGGGCGGGCGGCTGTGCCATGCGGGGCTCCCCCCCGAGTAGCGGCGGCGGCGGGGTGGGGGGCTGCCAATGATGCCAGGAAACAATGGACAAAACAATATAAATTAGGAGCAGAAAACACAGGATCGTACAGTAACCACACTGTGTCGTGAATGACAGCCAAGCATTGATGCATCGATACGCCGAGTAAATTTTTTTTAAAAAATAAAAGGAGAGTGGAACCGGACGTTGCAAATCAGCTTTCTAATGCGAAGGGAGCACGTGAGGTAGTAATCGATTCGGTCCCAAAAATGCCCCGCGTGAGTACAGAGAAACGGGGGTGGGAGCGAAGGGAGACCACGTGACCACCACGTGACCGCCTCCGAATTCAAATCGAAGGCGAGGTCGATTCGAAGCGAGGCACCTCGTGAAGTAACGGCCCTAGTCTGTCATTGGACTCCCAGGTCACAGAATTCCACCAGATGGAGCCATGGTAGATAAGGCAGTGTCCAACTGCTCTAACTGTAAAGTATGTAAGAACATAAGAACATAAGAAGAGCCATGCTAGATCAGGCCAAAGGCCCATCTAGTCCAGCTTCCTGTATCTCACAGTGGCCCCACCAGATGCCCCTGGGAGGGCATGAGACTAGATCTCTGTCTCCTGATCCCACTCCCCTGCATCTGGCCCTTGAAGTACCCTGGTTTTAAGCCTGGAGATTACACATCTCCATCATGGCTTGTAACCTGTGGTGGTCTTCTCCTCCAGGAATCGGTCCAATCCCCTTTTGAAGGCATCCAGGCCAGATGCCATCACCACATCCTGAGGCAGGGAGTTCCACAGACTAACAACATGCTGGGTAAAAAAAATGCTTTTGTTACTTCCAGGTTAATTCAGAAGTCTCAGCTGGGCAGGATTCTTCAAAGTGCTTTTCAGTCAATGTGTGAACAGGGGTTTTTTAAAAGTTGTTTATCCAGTCCAGACTTCTCATTCTCAACACAGAAATGGAAGCAATTTGCTCCATGAAAGCTGTAAACATCTGAGTTTGTGATGCTGGCGACAGAAGATAGAGAAACAAGTGTTTACTGATATACAGGTATTTGGAAAAATGCACAATAAACAGTGTGCCCATTTCTAAAATGCACACCAGTGTGATTTATTGAAGGAGGCATGTGTGCAGTTGAAACAGGTGTACAGAAATAAAAAATCTTCCTTCCTTCCTTCCTTCCTTCCTTCCTACCTACCTACCTACCTACCTACGAAAAAGGCTCTCGTGGAGGAGGGGACCGAAGGAAGCTGGCAGACTTTTTCATTCTTTTCCAGCTTCTAGTCTGGACATGTTTATTTGCTCTTCCTGCGGTCATCTATCATAACTCTAGGCACCCTCCTTCACCACTGAAGTGGATCAGGCTCTTGTGTTTTTCACTCTGAGCTGAGGGGCAGGTTGAACTTCATTTCTTCTGGACAGGGCCTTTGGAGCATTGCAAACAGCTGATGGTTGTGCGGGTCTTGTTAAATCTCATGCTGTGAAAAGACATCAACCCACTTTTTGTGTAACTCTCTCTTTGTATTGGGGTGGGTGGGTAAATCTGATCCTCTTCCTGGTTGTTGCTTCCCTTATTTTTCACAAGTTTGCCATCCCTTCTTGACTCGCTGCGGGAATTGGTTGTGTTTTCTGTGGCTCAGGATAACCAGCTTGACTGCTGCCAAGCCGGCGGTCATGAACTTCATTTCATGTAGAACATTTTAGGTGGGACGGGAGAGGAAAACCCAACCATTTCAATGAGTTCTGTCAAATGTTAAGGCCAAATTCATCCTGACCTAGTGCCTTCCTGGCATCTTGAAATGGCACTTGCTGTGACCTCCTCTGGGCACGGGCAAAGGTTGGGGAAGGTGGGCATTGTGTTCAAAATATCTTGTGCTTCCCACCTTAGGAGAGGCAGCTAAGTCCCATGTGTAGCATTCACTGTGGAAATTTTCCGTTGAGTGCTTTGTATTTAGCCAAGTTAATATGCATGAGTGTTATCCTTTGGGCCTTCACCAATTTATAAGTCCTGTTTTTAAGCCTAATATGCATCTCTTTTTCTTTGGAGCCATTTAGTCCATATGTAGAGTTTACTTATTATTTTTAAGATAGGGAGGTCCTTCCCGGATGACGCTTGTGCTGAGAGAAGAAGCAACAATGGGGAATGCAGAGGTGCTGAAGGACCATTCTTAGTGTCTTTTTTTTCCTGTGTCATCTCTGCACACCTTTAAGTCTTTCTCAGTAAACTTTTGGATGCTTTTCTTAAAAATCTAGTACAGTGGACCCTTGTATAACAAACAGCTTGTATAACATAAAATCTGTACAACATAGAAAATTCTGGAGATGGGGGAAATTTGCTTAACATAATCGCCTATTGGGAAAATCTGTACAACATAAAAATGGGATTACTCCATTTTCAATGCATTCCTATGGGAATTTGCATAAAGGAAAATTTGCTTAACATAATTTCATTTGGAACGAATTAATTCCTTTATACAAGGTACCACTAAGACCCAGCTGTTAGAGGCTGCATGCATGGATTTTATGTGGGATACCAGGCTTTAGAGATTAGGAAAACGGAAGACAAACTAGTTGAAATGCAGAGAGTGCTTTGTGCTGACAAACAACTGTCTAATTTAATTTAATTTAATTTAATTTAATTTAATTTAATTTAATTTAATTTTTTTCTTTCTTCCCCCTTTTTCTTTTTTCTTTTCTTTTTTTGCCAACTGCCCTCTGACCCATCTTGTTGTACTGTTTTTGTACTGTTCTTTTTTAATCCTGTAAACCGCCCAGAGTTCCATATTGGAAGATGGGCGGTATAAAAAAATGAAACAAACAAACAAACAAACAAACAAACAAAAACATACCCAAGTTTTATTTGCATAATTTTTCCACACATAATCTTTTTGGGATGGGATGGGTAAGCTTTCCTTGCTCGTCTTTCAGGCTTGAGTTATTGGGAGTGACCTGTGTAGCATGGATTTTGCTTCATTCTCAAAACCAATGGTTTGTTGTTGCTGCTGCAAAGCTTTGGGCATCAACCCTGACTCTGGCCTCCTCTTCCCGCAGAAAACTGTCAGAAAAGGCCGGGATCGATGAAGTCATGGCAGCCGCCGTCCTCACCAGCCTCTCTACCAGCCCAGTTGTGCTTAACAACGCGCACAACAGTTTCAGCACAGGTAGGGCCAAGGGAGGAGGAGGCGGAGAAGTTTGGGGCTTGAGATTGCCACGAAGAAGGTCTTCTCTTGGGTGGATCAATCCATCGAGAGCTTTGGGGGAGTTACTTTCTTGTCCTGGTGGCCCTGCTGTGCTTCAGGGATTCTGAGATGTCCCGATCCATTTCCAGGGCTCTGGCTATTTTTTTTTTTGGGGGGGGGGTCATACTAGCAGTGCAAAATGTATAAAGAGGGGCATTTGCTCTGCTTACATTATCGATACACTGGACAGGTTCTCGGGGTGGCTCTCAAGTAGAGATGAGCACGAACCGATAGATCGTCCCGGTTCGCTTACCGTCGCAACAGATGCTTTGTTCATTTGGCAACCTGGGCTCTCAGGTGGGTGCCCATTCAGAGGCAGCACCTGGAGGAGGAGGGACAGGGAAGCCAGGACCCTTCTTCCGAGTGGGCACCGGCCAGAGGAGGTGGGGTGCCAAAGCTCTGAACACCTGTTGTGGTGGCAAGCGAACTAGTCGAACTAGTGGTTCAGGCCCATCTCTACTCAGAAGAGTCAGCAATACAGTAAGAGAAACTATTGCATCAAAACAAACAACAAGTACTGTAGGATCGATTGATGGATGAATTTTGTATACTGCATGGGTTGGTGGTGAACAATAGTCTGGGTGGTTTACATACAGTACAAACCAAATAACACAAAATAAAATAAATCTCAAAATAGTAAATACAGATATAATATAATATAATATAATGATGATGATGATGATGATGATGATGATGATGATGATGATGATGATAATAATAATAATAATAATTTTAATTTTAATTTTATGCCACCTTTCTCCCCGAGGGGACCCAAGGCGGTTTACAACAACTGCAAAAGAAAAATCAACATAATCAATATTAAAAAAATCAAGGTCAATGTTTAGATCGCAATAAATACACTATAAAAGTCAATACTGAAAAACAGCAGAAGCAGCAGAATTTAAAAAGGCCCCAGCCGCTAAAAACTAAGTATTAAGATGCTAAAAATAAAGAATTTATAAAAAGGCTGGAGGCTCAGAAGGCTTGCTTAAATAAAAACATCTTAAGACCTCACTTAAATGTTTCCAGGGAGGAGGCAGTTCTTAGCTTAAAGGGGAGGGAATTCCATAATACCGGTGCCACTACTGAGAAGGCCTTGTTTCTTGCCGCTGCCCCATGCATCTCCCTGGGTGGTGGCACTCATAACAGGGCCTTCTGTGATGACCTAAGAGGGGATGGACCGGATTATATGGAAGTAGGACATGTTCCTGGAAGTAGCAAATGTTCCTGGAATATCTACAAATAAAGCAATTGCTACCCAGTAAATCAGACCGAACGAAGTGAATTGGGAAATGTAAGACAAATTTTTAAAATAACAATCAGAGCTAAGGCTATGAGTGGAGAAGATAAAGGCCTGGGGAGATTAAAACAAGCAGTTGTATTGGAGAGAGGACACATGATATTTGGGAACCAGGTAGATGAGAAGGAGTAATTCTGAGGGATCCTGGGGTGCAGTGGTTTAACTGTAGTGAAGACTCAGTTCATAAGAACAAAAGAACATAAGAAGAGCCCTGCTGGATCAGGCCAAAGGCCCATCTAATCCAGCTTCTCACAGTGGCCCCACCAGATGCCTCTGGAAGCACACGAGACTAGATCTCTGTCTCCTGATACCACTCCCCTGCATCCGGCCCTGGTTTTAAAACTGGAGATTACACATTTCCATAATGGTTTGTAACCGGTGATGGAATTTCCTCCAGGAATCTGTCCAATCCCCTTTTGAAGGCGTCCAGGCCAGATGCCATCACCACCCATCCTGTGGCAGGGAGTTCCACAGACTAAAAACACACTAGGTTAAAAAAAAAACTATTTTCTTTTGTCTGTTCTTACTCTCCCAGCCCTCAAATTGAGTGGATGTCCCCTAGTTCTGGTATTTTGTGAGAGGGAGAAGAGCTTCCCTCTATCCACTTTACTCATGCCCTGCATTATTTTGTACGACTCAATCATATCCCCCCTCAGGCGCCTTACAGTCCTTACAAGCTCAGGTGGCTGACTCAAGGTTGACTCAGCCTTCCATCCGAAAGTTAAATGAGTGCCCAGCAAATAAGAACATAAGAAGAATCATGCTGGATCAGGCCAAAGGCCCATCTAGTCCAGTTTCCTATATCTCACAGTGGCCCCCACTAGATACCTGTCTCCTGATACCACTCCCCTTCATCTGGCCTTTGAAGTACCCTGTTTTTAAGCCTGGGGATGACACATCTCCCTGTCATGGTTTGTCACCTGTGCTGGACTTTTCCTCCAGGGATCTGTCCAATCCTGCACAATTTGAATGCAAACCATCCAAAATGAAGCTGTAAGCACTACCGAGTGGCTGATCAGCAGGACACTTTGCTTTTAAGAACTGTGAAGGACCTTAAAGGAGAATTCGGGCCCCTTGAGCAGAGCTGAGAATTCATCTGGAAACCCACAAAGAGGGCAACTGATCACCGCAACTCCCAGGTTGTCCTAGGTATCATGGGAGTTGCAATCCAAAAAGCCCCACGGTTGCCCTGTTCCACTACCGGTATAATCTTGTCTGTACAATTCAAAGGTTGTCACCCACAGAGTGCACTGCAGTAACCCAGCAATGCCGTCCCTCTGGGCTGTTCCAGTTTTGGTTCTTTGATGGTGTTCTAACGCCGTTGGTGTGTTCTTTGGGGGTGGTCGGGCGGCTCTTCTGACGCCCTTCTCCTTCCGCAGAATCCCGCTGCGACCCGTGGAAGGAAAGCCGTGCCATGTCTTCCAGCGGCAGCAGCGGCAGCAACGCCAGCGCCGACTGGAGCTGGGATCCGCCGAGCGACTTCTCCACCCCTTCTACGCCGTCGCCTCCACTTTCCACGGACGCCGCCACCAGCTTCCTCTCGTCTCTCCCTTCGGACCTCGAAGAGGCTGAGGCCACCCACTTCCTCTTCGGTGATCCCATTCCTCGGAAGAGGAAGGTACCGTGTTTTCCCGAAAATAAGACAGTGTCTTAGGGTATTTGTACACGACCCCTAAACTCCGCCGCAAATGGCTACCAGCTCCGGAGCTTACAATTCTTTCCCCACCAGCTCCAGAGTTTGCAGGAAATTAAGTGCGACCATGCCCACCTAAGCGCATCCCAGCGCACTTTTCATGTATCTACTCTCAGAGGGTGAAACTCCCCAGATCCGGATGTAATCTGGTGAGTGCCGGGCTCTCCTCGCTTTGGTTTTTTTTTTTGCCTCCCGCCCCTTTAAGAGAAGGAATCAGGACGACGATGGGGCGGCTTCGGAGGTGAGCCTGCATTTTTTCCTCTCTTTTTTTCTCCCTCCCCTCACACAGGCAGGAGCAAGGAAGTGCGGAGGGGTGGGGACGCAGGAAGAGCAACGAACCCCCAAGATCTCTGGTCCGAATTTAAGTGGCCAGCGGATCTTAGGGGTTGTGTGAAAAGGCCCTTATATTAATTTTTGTTCCCAAAGATGCACTACGTCTTATTTTCAAGGGATGTTTTATTTTTCCGTGAAGAAGAATACAGTATACATTTCTTATTACCTTATTATCGGGGAGGCCTTATTTTGGGGGGGATGCCTTATATTTCAGCGAGAGGCAAAACTGTAAGTAGGTCTTATTTTCGGGGGATGTCTTATTTTGGGGGAAACAGGGTAAGAGGGGGATGCTGGCCCGAGGAATAGGAGTTGGGCTTTTCGGCATCTCAAGCCGTCGGTGCCCGAAATCATGTTACTTAGCGCAGGGAGTTGCAACTAAAAGGGCCATTCTTTTTTTAAAAAATGTTTTATTGAATTTTCTAAACATAACAAGTTGAAACAAACACACTGCTTGTGTGTTGCCGTGTTACATATTTCAATTACACATATTTTCCTAATATTTTAGCCCAGGTGTTGGGAATATTCCAAATTTACATGTTTCTTTTCCATCATTGTTTTCATCCTACTTATCTCCATCTCCATCTAGTACAAAAGGTAAAAATAACAAACTACAGTATTAAGATAGGCTATTTAATCTTAATTCTTCATTTTACTAAACACCTTAAAGTCTATTTGTCTAGCTCAGTATACGATAGGCATACATTTATACCTGTTTTCATCTTGTACAAAGGGTGAAGACAGTAAATTTGACTTAAGATATCCTACCTAATCTATACAATTTAGTAAAAAATATACACCAACCCATTATATTTTATCTATTCCCCTAAGTTCTATCAACTTTCAAATATTATATCAGTATTGGTGAGACTAATACTTAATGGGCTATTTTTTAAAAAAAGAGTTATATCTTGGTCTCTCAGTTATTTTCTATTCTTGGCTAGTATATTCCTCCTCGAAGTCAGACAGATTAACATTTCAGGCTGGTAGTCTCACTCCCTAAAAGGGCCATTCTAAGCCAACGGAGCTTATGCAAAGGTTGATTCAGTGGCCCTACCCAGATTGTGACTTCCTATACCCGCAACGGTGGGCTGAAGTTGAAGGAAGCCAGGTTTTGGTTGAAAATCTGGAGAAACTTCCTGACTGTTAAAGTGGTACGACAGCAGAACCAAATCCCTCGAGTTCTGGTCAGTGCTCCCATGCTGGAGGAGAAATTTGGACAACCACCTGCATGGAGCAGTTTGGTTGGGGTTGGTGGCCTTCAAGGACCCTTCTCACTGCATGAATCTACGATTTGATGCTTAGCAAACATATTTTGGCCACCAAGCTCTTGAGGTGGGAT
The DNA here is from genome assembly GCA_023846285.1 of Phrynocephalus versicolor. Taxonomy (NCBI): domain Eukaryota; kingdom Metazoa; phylum Chordata; class Lepidosauria; order Squamata; family Agamidae; genus Phrynocephalus; species Phrynocephalus versicolor. The sequence goes on from JAHTLZ010000017.1 coordinate 4,709,621, forward strand.
TTCGAAAGGGGTTTCAGCCACGGCATCTATTCCTTTCCAAAGGATGCTTCAGGGTTCCCACTTCTGCTCCGTAAAACCGCAGCAACAATGTTAAGTGCCTAGAACATCTGTGGCGAACCTTCGGCACTCCAGATGTTTTAGACTACAACTCCCAGAATTCTAAGCCTGCGTTGCCAATGACAAAGGACTGTGGGAGTTGTGGTCCAAAACATCTGGAGGGCCGAAGGTTCACCACCACTGGCCTAGAAACTCTTGGCATCCCAGAATATGCTCCCCCATTTTTTATCCTCACAACAGCCTTGAGATGTAGGTTGAAACTGAGGGTGGAGGAAGCAACCCACCCCAGCTTTCTCTGACCCTCCTCACTGTCCTCAGCCGGTCTGTCACCCCACCTTTTTGTACATTAAGGTTTTCTTTGAGTCCTTGTTGATTTCTGTGTGTGGCACCTCCGTTTAATGAGTGCAGAGAGACCTCTACCTCTGTACTTGGAAGATTCAACAAATCCTCCATAGCCTGTGTTATCACGTTTCTTGTCTTTTTTAAAAAAAATATCTGAGTTTACCATGATGAGAGAGAGCCATCCTGTAGAGTAGGACTTCCATATCCACAGATTCGGAGATGTGGTATCCGCGGTTTCACTTATCTGCGACCTGAAAATATATCACATGGCATGTTAATCCATGTTAAAATATTTTTCCCACTCTACTATACCATATATTTAGAATTTGCTCCTATCCGTGGGTTTCATTATCCACGGGTGACCATTTCCCCACGCATACAGAGGTCCTATTATACCTCTGAATGGGGTGCTAGCATGGCTGTCTTTCAGCTCCCCTTCCCTCAGGCTCCGCCTTCTGCCCCCCAGAATAGGGGAAGGGGGGCTGTGATCACTGATGCCCTATATTCTCCCTTTGCAGAATTCCACCAAAGTGATGTTCAAATGCTTGTGGAAGAACTGTGGAAAAGTGCTGAGCAGTTCCTCAGGGATGCAGAAACATATTAGGACCATTCATCTCGGGTAGGTGGGCCTCGGGGGTGGGGGGTGGGGTGTCTTTCATGGCCTTCCGTGACAGGCACAGGTGTGTTGAGTTTTGTGTCGCAATTGCATGCTACGTCTGCTTTTGTTAAGGGAATCATAAGAACATAAGAAGAGCCATGCTGGATCAGGCCAAAGGCCCATCTAGTCCAGCTTCCTGTATCTCACAGCGGCCCCACCAAATGCCTCTGGGAGCGCACGAGGCTCGATCTCTGTCTCCTGACACCACTCCCGTGCATCTGGCCCTTGAAGTACTCTGGTTTTAAGCCTGGAGATTACACATCTCCCCATCATGGTTTGTAACCTGTGATGGACTTCTCCTCCAGGAATCTCTCCAATCCCCTTTTGCAGGCATCCAGGTCAGATGCCATCACCACCTCCTGTGGCAGGGAGTTCCACAGACTATCAACATGCTGGGTCAAGAATTGTTTGCTTTTGCCTGTTCTTACTCTCCCAACCGACAATCTGAGTGGATGTCCTCTAGTTCTGGTATTTTGTGAAAGGGAGAAGAGTGTCCTATCCACTTTACTCATGCCCTGCATTATTTTGTACATCTCAATCATATCCCCTCCTCAGGCGCCTTTTTCCAGACTAAAAAGCCCCACATGCTCATGATCTTAAAAGCCTTTCCTCAGAGGGGTGGTACCCCAGCACAGTAATCATTTTAGTCACTCTCTTCTGCACTTTTTCCATTTCCATTATGTCTTTTCTGAGATGCGGTGATCAGAAGTGCACCAGAGCTCTAAGCCCCTGACCTATTCAGATGTTTCTGGGCCTGCAATACTCCAGGTGTGGCCTTACTATCATTTTGTACAATGGCATTATAATGTTAGCTGTTTATCCCCTTTTTGATAATCCCTAACATGGAATTGGCCTTCTTCACCGCTACCACACATTGGGGAGACACCTTCATGGAGCTGTCCACCAACACACCAAGATCTCTTTCCTGATTCGTCACAAATAGCTCAGAGCCCATGAGTTGATAGATAAAAGTTTAGAATTTTTTTTTTGCCCCATTATGCATTACTTTCCATTTTCCTACGTTGAAATGCATTTGCCATTTCGCAGCTCATTCTCGTATCTGTGGAGGTACATCCAAGTCATTCATGATCTTAAAAGCCACTGGGAAATCATTCCCGAGGCATGTCTGAAGTGGGAACAGAGAGGCATAGACCTTTGGAGTGAGATGGAGTTTCAGAGCCAAGTGTTCTGCTTATATAATTATTATAATTATTCAGGCTACACATTCCCCCTCAGCAAGCTGGGCACACATTCTACCATCCTCAAAAGGATGGAAGGCTGAGTGAACCTTGAGCCAGCTACCTGGGATTGAACCCCAGGCCATGAACAGCAGTTTAACCATTGCACCACAAGGCTCTTAAGAACTGAAAGCCAGGCTTCTCTCAGCCAAGGAAAAAATGATGGGTGTTCTCAAGCAGGAAAGGACTCATATTTTTTTTTCAGTTGTAAATTGTGGGCTTTGCCGATGGGTCGTCTTGGATCTAATCCCTTATGTGTACAGGTGGAGCTTGAGTATCACTTGAGTAGATGTCATATTGAAGAGGGAAAAGGTTTGTTCTCCATGGCTTCAGAGACTAGGACTCGGGGCAATGGTTTCAAACTACAGGAAAAGAGATTCCATTTGAACATTCGGAAGAACTTCATGACAGAGCTGTTCGGCAGTGGAATATGCTGCCACGGAGGGTGGTAGAGTCTCCTTCTTTGACAGTATTTAAGCAGAGGCTGGATGGCCATCTGTCGGAAATATTGTGAAGGGGTTCCTGCTTGGCAGGGGGTTGGACTCGATGGCCCACGAGGTCTCTTCCAACTCTATAATTCTATGATTCTAGAGCTTGGCCATTTTTATCCATCCATAGACTACTACAGGTTTTTTTGATAGATAGATAGATAGATAGATAGATAGATAGATAGATAGATAGAT
>JAHTLZ010000017.1:4712608-4736225 GCA_023846285.1 Phrynocephalus versicolor
ATAGATAGATAGATAGATAGATAGATAGATAGATAGATAGATAGATATGCCACACCATCTAGCCCGAAGGCTACTCTAGGCGGTTTACAACAAACATTAAGAAGAAACGGAAATTATGAACAGCAAGCAACAACAAATAAATGCAAAGCTAATATGAAGTTATATAAAACATAATACAAAAATAACTATCATCAAATAGATTTATGACCAAAGGAAGGTTACGCTAGCAAAAATAAGTGAAATAAGTCAATTAAAGAAATGAAATGAACATAGCAAGAGTTGGGAAAAGAGATTTTTGGAGTATATAGTACAAATAGATGACAATTTGGGGAAAGCTTTTCAGTTGCCTTTTTAAAACTATGTGTGTGGGGACCAAACATATTTCAGGGGGCAGTTTCTTCCATAAATGAGGGGCAGTCACTGAGAAGGTGGTGGTGGTGGTGGTGGTGGTGGTTCTTCTTCTTCTTCTTCTTCTTCTTCTTCTTCTTCTTCTTCTTCTTCTTCTTCTTCTTCTTCCTCTTCCTCTTCCTCTTCCTCTTCCTCCTCCTCCTCTTCTTTTTCTTCCTCTTCCTCTTCCTCCTCCTCTTTCTCTTCCTCCTCCTCCTCTTCTATTTCTTCATTCATTCATTCATTCGTTCGTTCGTTCATTCATTCATTCATTTAAATAGGGTGTGTACTAGTGTCTTTCAATCCCATTTATTTATTTATTTATTTATTTATTTATTTATTTATTTATTTATTTATTTATTTATTTAGTCACTGCCCATCTCCCCAGAGGAGACTCTGGCCAATTTACAATATAAAACATAACACAACAATAAATATTACAAAATCTCAAAAACATCTAAAATGACACGATTTAAGGGAAAACAAGGCCTGTGTAACATAAGACGAGGCACGCTGCCTCAACCCAAAAGCCTATCTCGTCCAGCAGCCTGTTTACACAGAATAGACACTTACAGGACACAAACGGGAAGGGCAGGAGTTGCACCTGCTCCCTCCGTCTCCTGTTCTTCACCAACTGATTTGCAGAATCCCGATGCTTGTCAAACCAGATGGTGGCATATTGGGGGACCGGTGGGTTTCTGTGAATTTACCCAGCCTGCTTTTAAATGAGCAAGCCATGCAGAGAGATAACTTGATGTTTCTTCCCTTGGTTCTTCCTCATGAGTCCTTTGACGGCACTTGACCTTGCCTCAACCACAGCTTGCTTTTGAGTTTCTGTCCGGCCGGGGTTGGGTTTCTTCCCCCCCCCCCCCCCGGTCCCGTAGCTGACATCTCTTGCTTTGCTTTTGCCAGGCGGAAGGCCGACCTGGATCACAGCGACGGGGAGGAAGATTTTTACTACACGGAGTTGGACGTCAACGTGGACTCCCTGACCGATGGTCTGTCGAGCCTCACCCCGGTCTCGCCCACCTCCTCGGTGCCCCCTGCCTTCCCCACTCTGGAGGAAGTCCCGCCTACCCCGCCCATTCCGTTCAAGACAGAGGTCCCCGTGGCGTCTCCTCTGGGCCAGTCGGCACCCGTGACCGTCCTGAGCCAGTCGGCACCCACCAGCCTGTGCCACATCCAAACTGACCACGCGTACCAGGTGGGTTCCCAGATCTGGCGCAGGCCTGCCAGCTTTAAAACAGAGTCCAAGCGCCACAGTACTTGTCCAGATGAGGCTTAGGGTCAATGTGTTACAAATAATATTACTTCTGATGACTTACTTTGCAAGCATACACAAAACCACATTTCTCTTGCATTGCTATGACACGGTGCCACTTCTTATCGGGTGGGACCCAAACGGTCCTTTTTGTTGTCATTTGTTTTGGGGATCAGGGAGGGTGTTACTGATTACAGTGGTACCTTGTATAAAGGAATCAATTTGTTCCAAATGAAACTCTGTTAAGAAAATTTCCCTTTATACAAATTTCCCATAGCAGCACATTGAAAACGGAGTAATCCCTAATCACAACCATTTTTCTTGACTTAATTTAGTCTTAGATTTTGATTTAATTAACTCAAGTCTTTTCTTTTTTTACACATAGTGAGAAGAATCTGCCCCCCCCCCATATTCTTTGTTTTACTTTGCTGACACAAAGGAGGGTGGTGGAGTTTCCTTCTTTGGAGGTTTTTAAGCAGAGGCTGAATTGGTATCTGTCAGGCGTCCTGTGATGGGGGTTCCTGCATGGCAGGGGGTTGGACTGGATGGCCCTTGAAGTCTCTTCCAACTCTTATGATTCTATGCCACTGCAGGGAGTCCAGCTCTCGGATGTTGGCCTTGAAACCATGCAAAGAGACAGTAATGCAGTGAATAGGATCACCCAATACAGTGGTACCTTGTATAAAGGAATTAATTTGTTCCAAATAAAATTATGTTAAGCAAATTTTCCTTGATACAAATTCCCATAGGAATGCATTGAAAGCAGAGTAATCCCATGTTTATGTTGTACAGATTTGCCCCATAGGTGATTATGTTAAGCAAATTTCCCCTATCTCCAGAATTTTTTATGTTGTACAAATTTTATGTTATACAAGCTGTTTGTTATACAAGGCTCCACTCTACCTCATTTGGGTGGCAACAACATGATGCCCTGCAAGAATTGCCAGTGGCGTTCACTGCACTTGGAAGGCGAAAAAGAAACAAAATGCTTTTTAAAAAAACCCTATGTTTTGCTTTGAAATCCAGGCTGTGGGTCCCTCCGGTGTGCTGACAGATCTGAAGGCTCCGTCCCCTGGAATGGAAATCAGCATCTCATGGCAGAAGCAGCCAACTTTTTTCCCACCCCCTCTGTCCCCGGTCCTTTTTAAGAGCCCCTCGGTAAGTAAGAGTATTACTGTGAAGAAGGCCAATTGCATCAAAAAGGGGATCGAAAATAAAACAGCCAACATTATATTGCCATTGTGCAAAATGATAGGAAGGCCCCACCTGGAGTATTGTGTACAATTCTGGTCACCGCATCTCAAGAAAGACATAGTGGAACTGGAAAAGGTGCAGAGGAGAGCAACTAAAAGGATTACTGGGCTGGGGCACCTCCCTTATGAGGAAAGGCTAAAACATTTGGGGCTCTTTAGTCTGGAAAAAATGTGCCTGAGGGGGGATATGATTGAGACGTACAAAATAATGCAGGGCATGAGTAAAGTGGATAGAGGGAAGCTCTTCTCCCTCTCACAAAATACCAGAACTAGGGGACATCCACTCAAATTGAGGGCTGGGAGAGTAAGAACAGACAAAAGAAAATATTTTTTCACCCAGCGCGTTGTTAGTCTGTGGAACTCCCTCCCACAAGATGTGGTGATGGCATCTGGCCTGGATGCCTTCAAAAGGGGACTGGACAGATTCCTGGAGGAAAAGTCCATCACGGGTTACAAACCATGATGGAGATGTGTAATTCCTCAGGCTTAAAACCAGGGTCCTTCAAGGGCCAGATGCACAGGAGTGGTATCAGGAGACAGATACCTAGTCTCATGCGCTCCCAAACGCATCTGGTGGGGCGACTGTGAGATACAGGAAGCTGGACTAGATGGCCCTTTGGCCTGATCCAGCATGGCACTTCTCATGTTCTTATGTTATTTTATGCCCTGTTTCTTCTTCGGTGCAGCTGATGATGATAACTGAGGATGGCTGGTGTAAATCACTGTGCCCGGGACTTTTCATTCAAGTCCTCACACCCGCATTTGCGATAACCTTGGAGGACTTTAGAATTAGATAAACTTCGAGGAGGCAGAGAGGAAGCAGTTTGCTGGGATCATCAAAGATGGGTGCTTAGCTCTATTACTTTATTGCTGCGGCTCCTGAAACACTAGAGGTTGCAAAATTGTTGCTCATGATCCTTAGACTGCAGCATGGAAACGTCCAGCTGTCTCACTGCATTCATGCTCGTTCTTCCCTTTCCTTAGGGCTGCCTGACTCCCATCCGGCCTGCCGACATTGGAGAGAAGCGCCCACAGGCCCCCTCAGTGCCTGTGGCCAAAAGCCATCCATTAGTACCTTCTTCCATGCCAAAGCCTACAACAGGCACCAGGTACGCTCTCCATTCGCTGCCTCATCTGTACAAGCTCTTGTAAGTCTATGGAACTCCCTGCCACAGGATGTGGTGATGGCATCTGGCCTGGATGCCTTCAAAAGGGGATTGGACAGATTCCTGGAGGAAAAGTCCGTCACAGGTTACAAACCATGATGGAGAAACCAGGGTACTTCAAGGGCCAGATGCAGGGGAGTGGTATCAGGAGACAGAGATCTAGTCTCATGCGCTCCCAAACACATCTGGTGGGGCCGCTGTGAGATCCAGGAAGCTGGACTAGATGGGCCTTTGGCCTGATCCAGCATGGCTCTTCTTATGTTCTTATGTTCACCAGGTTCTCTGCGTGCAACTAGCTTTGTATTTCCCCTGCAAGCCTGATGTAAGGGCGGTACTATAATGTAAACCTTGATTGTTATATTGTCGTACAGTGGTACCTCTTAAAACGAGTTTATTTCATTCTTCGGGTCAATTTGTTTTAAGAAAATTTTGTCTTCCAAAACAGTTTCCCATAGGAATGCATTGAAAATGGATGAATCTGTTCCAGAGGCTATGGGTCGCTTCGTTTTACGAAATTGTTGTCTTACAAAATACGCTTTCCCATAGGATTGCATTGGGAATGGATTAATCTGTTCTGGAGGCTAGAATAAAGACAAAAATAACCAGTCCCCCCGCCCCCCAGGTACATAACAGAATGTTTTTCCATCTTGCAATTTTTTTTGTCATGCAAAGCATGCCTATTCCTGGAAAAAAAATTCTTCCTATGATTTTTTGGTTCTGTGAGACTTTTGTCTTAAGAGGTACCACTGTATCTAGAAACCTCCACCACCTCTTGTTAAGTTTACTTGTTTTTTTGTGATTGATTCCTTTCATTTATTTTGTTAGTTCAACTCTGTTTTGTAATAAATTGTTGTTATTTTTGTGTTACATTTTATAACTCCACATTAATTTGCATTTATTGTTTGTTCTTCATAATCTGTGTATTTTCTTGCTGTTGTAAACCGTCCAAAATAGCCTTCAGGCTAGATGGTGTGCTACAAAAATCAGTCAATCAAACAATCATTCAAGCAAACAAATGAATGTATGTAATTTTCAAGATTCTGGCATCTGCATGGGTTGGCCTAAATGCCGACTGGTCCTTGAGGAAACCTCAAATAAAAGACACATTTAGGAGATAAGGAGGCGACAATCATATTTCAAAATTATTTAATTAGTTAATTTTAAAGTATGTAATTGGGGGCTATTGTGGTTTGGCACCTGTCGCTCATATCTAAAACTGGAACTGCCCGTCAAAGTAGAATAGATGCAGTATACTATAGTAATAATACCTGATAACTGTGCACTATTAAGTTGATTCTGACTTAAGGCGACCCTTTCCGAGGTCTTTCAGCTGCAGAATACTCAGAGTGGCTTACTGCTCCCTTCTGGGACGGTGCAGCTTGCCCAAGGTCACACAGGCTGGCTCCACTTCTCCAGAGGCACGGTGGGGAACTGAACTCCCAGCCTTTGGCTGCACAGCTGGAGACCTAACGCCATGAGCAAATCCAGCTCGCTTTCTGTGTCCTTACCTGACTCTTTGTTTTGAAGAAGGAAGCGTGCCAAACGAGCACTCTGTCCTTTCCCTTGCAGACAGGCTGGGTCCTGCATCCTGAAGATCGTAGAATCATAAGAGTTGGAAGAGACCTCAAGGGCCATCTAGTCCAACCCCCTGCCATGCAGGAACCCCCATCACAGTCCTCCCGACAGATGGCCATCCAGCTTCTGCTTAAAAACCTCCAAAGGAGGAGACTCCACCACCCTCCTTTGTGGCAGCATATTCCACTGCCAAACAGCTCTAACCATCATGAAGTTCTTCCTAATGTTCAAATGGAATCTCTTTTCCTGTAGTTTGAAACCATTGCCCCGAGTCCTAGTCTCTGAAGCAATGGAAAACAAACCTGTTCCCTCTTCAATATGACATCCTTTCACATATTTAAACATAGCTATCATATCCCCTCTCAGTCTTCTTTTTGATAGGCTAAACATTCCCAGTTCCCTAAGCCGTTCTTCATAAGACATCTCTTCCAGGCCTTCAACCATCCTAGTTGCCCTCCTCTGCACCCGCTCAAGGTTGTCAACATCCTTTTAAAGCTGAGGTGCACAGAACTGGACACAGTACTCCAGGTGGGGACTGACCAAAGCAGAATAGAGTGGTAGTATCACTTTCCTTGATCTAGACACGATGGTTCTGTTGATGCAACCAAGACTCCCAATCCCTTTCACAAGCAGTGTTTTCCTGCCTGGCTATCAGAGGAGGGTCAAGGAATGTCCCTTGTGGCTGACTGGTTTTTGTTCTGCCTTTTCCGCAGGAAGCCGCGCGGCGAGGCCAAGAAGTGCCGCAAGGTGTACGGGATGGAGAACCGGAGCATGTGGTGCACGGCCTGTCGCTGGAAGAAGGCCTGCCAGCGGTTCGTCGACTGAGCTGTTCCCCCCCTCCGTGTCCCCCCCCCGCCGCCACCGCCGCTTGAGCCAAAGCTCCAGGATGGCAAACCTGGCTCTTCTTGATCTTCCTCGCACATTTTGCACTTCTGTGCCTTCCTGCCCGGTCTCCCCGTCCGGCCAGCCTTTTCCTGGCAGCTCCCTACACCCCAAGTGCCTTGTTGGCTCAGGAAAGAGGAGGGACCGGACCGGACTGGCACGGGTGATGACCATGGCAGGGGCGGCGGCAGCAGCTCCCCTGACCCAGCGTTGTGCCCGAGGGGCCGGGCAGCTCAAGGCTTGGAACCAGAGACTTTTAAGGCTTGCTTCTCTACCTTTTATATATATACTGGTCGCCAACCTTCCGATGAGCCTGCGGCAGCTTTATTTCCTTCCAATGATGTGAAAACGAAGTCCTTCTGAATTCCGCCCCCCCACACACACCCTCTCTGTTTGGAATAAGCTATTCCCCCCCCCCTTTCTCCTCATACACCACTTTTCAGTGGTGGGCCCATGCGCTGCCCCCTCACCTCTACATCCACTTGGTATCCTGCAAGCTTTTGGGGTCTGGAACAAGACCGGACGCTCTCCCGAAATTTCTGCTGGCCGGCTCCAAAGAGCTGAGTTATACCCAGGTTTAATGGAACCCTGCCTTTCCTCACCTTGCGTAGGAAGCTGAGCAGAAAGTTGCAAAGAGCACAGATTTTTGCCGTTTTGTTTTTTTTAAAAATGGAGTCTCTGCACACACACCCTTTTCTTCTCCTTAGCTTTGGTGTTTTGGGATCCTAGCAAGTGATGGAATACAAAACATGGCTCCACGCTGTTCCCAGAAACCACCACACCTCTGCTTGCTTCCGGGTCTCCTGATTGCGACAAGGTTTCCCAGGGTTGGAAAGAGATATCGTCCATGTTTGTTGCACATCTGGATTTTGGCAGCTTCTGATCAAGGCGGCAGATGTGAATGAAAAGGCGAGCTTGTCGGGCATCTGCCGAACCTGACGTTCTCCTGCCTTCTGTCGCATTTTCAGTGCTGGGTTTCCTCTCGTCCTCGCCGCCTTCTCCGCCATGTCTGAGAAAGAAGGGTGTAGAATGGAAATAACCAGGTTTTGCAGTCTGATTCAAGAGCGGCCCGGTGGTGGAATTAATACGATGGGTCTTTTGCAAGGAATAAGCTATGCACTGGAAGGGCAGCCTCATGTTCTGCCATACAGCCAGACAGATTTGCATTAACACGGACCCTCTTTGTGAGCACAAAAAAGGGACACTTCAACTTACATACGTGCAATCCTAGGCCTCAAACGTGACATGGCAGTGGGAGATCAGGACGCAGATCGGCCGCAGGTTTTGTTTTTGATGCTGGATCTGGGGGACAAAGCTGGAAATTGCAGAACCAAAACTCGCTGGCGCAGCTCCTCCATTCTGGCCCGGATTTGGATCATGGAATCATGATTGTTTGTCCTTTTTAAAACCTGAGTTTGCTGTTCCCGGAGCGGGAGGGAAATTGCCAAATGTTGATCATGGACTGTTTTTTTTGTGTCGTTTTTCTTCCCCACCTTCCTCTTTCTTCTCCCTGTCTGAAATTATGCGGCTCCTTTCAGGAGGTGTGTTGTTTGTGATGGTGGTGGGTGTGGAAGGCGGGGTCAAGGGGGGGGGAATCGAAATTTGGCCACATTGTGTTGCTCTGCACTAAAGCCACACACCAGAGGGCTAGTAGATGTTTCCAGCACATTGGAGCCAAAGGGTTTTGGCTTTAACAAGCATCTGCCTGATGCACACATCTCGTTCTTGCACAAATAATTCCAAGAGCATTATTTTATTTTACTTTTTTGCACACATGCTCCTTTGCGCTGAGAAGTTCTGGGAGCTCTCCCCACTCCTCCCAGGAATGGGGTGGGCTTCTGCAGGGCACTTCCCAGCACTGCTCAGAGATGAGGAAGTGCCTTTTCTGAGACTGCCACTGCCAGAATAACCTAGGAATGGCCAGGGGGGTGGTATTGGAGCCGGTTCAGAAACGCCATTGAATTGCTGTAAAGCAGGCATGTCCAAACTTCGGCCCTCCTGATGTTTTGGACCACGACTCCCAGAATTCTAAGCTTAGGGCCTTTTCACACGACCCCTAAAATCCGCTGGTCCCTTAAATTCGGACCAGAGATCTTGGGGGTTCGTTGCTCTTCCTTCCTCCCCACCACTCCGCACTTCCTTGCTTCTGTCTGCGTGAGGGGAGGGAGAAAAAAAAAGCCTTAAAAAGGGACAAAAGAATAAAGCCTTACCTCCGGTGCCAGTGGAAGCTTGCTCCGAGCCCCGGTCACTTCCTGGTTCCTCTTAAAGGGGCGGGAGGCAAAAGAAAAACAACAAAAAGAAGCGAGGCGAGCCCGGCACTCTCCACATCAAAATTTTTCACCATCAAAGAGCAGGTACTTGAAAGGTGCGCTGGGTCGCGCTTAGGTGGGCGGGGTCACACTTAATTTTCTGTTAGCTCCGGAGCTGGTGGGGAAACATTTTTAAGCTCTGGAGCTGGGAGCCATTTGCAGCGGAGCTTAGGGGCCGTGTATAAACGCTCTTAGATTGCCAATGACAAGGGTCTGTGGGAGTTGTGGTCCGAAACATCTGGAGGGCCAGAGTTGGGACATGCCTGCTGTAAAGGCTGAATTCGGGAGTGGGGGGATAGATGTGGAATGTTAAAAGTCTTGCACATTGGAAAGCCTTTTGACTTTCAATGCTGCCTTCACAAATAGTTTGGCTGTGGCCAAATTTTGGGCCTGTTATGAAACAACAGCAGTTCATGATCCAGAAACCTATCCCTTTAAACCTTCACTTTCCAGATGTGCCCATCTTTAGCTGGCACCGCACTTCTTTTTTCGTGGCACACAATCTGGCACCTGCATGTTTTCTTTAGCTAGGACATCTGCCTCTCTCAAAAAGGTCAGGCAGACCCTGTTGTGTTTGGTAAATATTTGAGGACATCCTTTTGACTGTCGCAGTAAGAGAGCTTTTAAGTGCCACGGGCTCGAGGAGAGAGCTTTACCGAACGGCCCAAGAGGTTCACGAGAAACCCTCCAGCTTGCGCCACTCCTCACCGTTCTTCTATGAGTATTTTATGCTCATAACATTTTGTTTCCACTGGAAGGTGCATTACTTTGCAGCCGAACAGCTTTGGAAATAAGAACCCTGAGGCTATTGCCTCATGGTCTCCCCCACTCTTTGCACTAAACCAAATTGCACAAGGATTATTTTTTTAAGAAAGTATTTTTTAAAAAACTAATTTGTCCATGGAATTAAATAGTAGCAAAATTGGGATTTGAAAACAAAGACATTCGCATGTGTACAAGTGGGACTGGGGGAAAGAACTCTCCAGAAAAACTTCCTATTTCACTCCCCCCCCCCAAAAAAAAGTGTAGCTTCTATGGAGTGGAGGGAGCATAGGTGGATGGGGTCCATAATATAGTTAATGTTCCCCCTTATTTGTCTTTTTATGACCTCTCCCTACACCAGGCATGACCAAACTTCAGTCCTCCTGATGTTTTGGACCACAACTCCCAGAATTCCAAGCCTGTATTTCCAACGGCAAAGGACTGTGGGAGTTGTGGCCCAAAACCTCGGGAGGGCCGAAGTTTGAACATGCCTGCCCTAAGCAAACTGCACTGGCTATTAGAGATGGGCACAAACAAGTTTGTAGCCGTTGGTAGTATAGTTGGTGTTGCTCCCCTCCCCCACCTCCTATAGGTCAAGTCAGCCACTCGTGTGCCAGCTTCCTAAACCTCAGCTGATCTTCCAGTCCTGGCAACAGCTCAGGCTTCTCTGCCCCACCCTCTTGGCTGATCTCCCTTGGCTGGGCAGAAATGTCTGTGCTCTTGCTTGTGACTGGGAGATTAGCCGAGGAGGTGGGAAAAGCCAGCAAGCGGGCCTGGTCAGTGGCTGATTTGACCGAGGATGCGAGAGAGCAGCACCACCTGAGCTTCTGCTTTTAGGAGCTGCAATGAACTGCTATTACGTCCATCCCTACTGGCTATTCTCCTCACCCCCCACTTGCTTTGGGGGCTGTCTCTCACTTGCAGTAGTTAAGGGCAAAGTCCTCCATGGCTCCTGTTAATGTTGGGAGATTATCAACCTTCCCCCCCTCCCTCTCCCCTGGAAACGGCCTTTGGAAGGCTGCCACCCTATGCACACTGACTTGAGCAGTGTGCTCCAGTGAAGAGAAGGGAACTTGCTTCTGAATACGCATTAAGCCTATGATGTTGCATGGAAAACCACAGTATATATCCAAGTTTATACATGTTTCTTTTCAGGAATGTTTGCATATCGTTATGCTCCATGTATAAAAGCAGCTTTCCAAACTGTACAAAGCTCAGGTGATTGTTATATCTGCCTGTAAGAAATTCTGGATGGCCCAGCAAGCAGGAGCAAAGTTGCAACCTTGTGCATTCCAACTGTGGGTGTAAATCATCCTGTTGGACATCGAGAGTGCTTCTGAGCTAGCACGTATACCAGGAATTGGGCAAAGTTTCATATATCCAGATCTGGAACTGTAACTCCCCAACATTTTAAGTCTATGGCTCTGTTGCCAAGCGGTAAACTGCACTTCAGGCACAATCCGCCGTTTTCCTAACCTTCTGTATGGGATTGCACTGGAAAAATGGGAATCCCACTAAAATTAATGGGGCTTCCCTTCTCGGTAAGTTTCTGCAATGCCACCTTTAAAAGGTGGCAGCTTGCCTGGGGGGGGGGGGAAATTAGGTCATAATTTTGTAGATGTGCTTGTATCCTGTTCCCAAGGGACTTTTCTCATCTGAGGCAGTAGGGCGTATTTGGAGATCCTGTGTACACCCCTCCCCACGCAGAGGTATATAGTTATTTCAGATGTCAGTACAGTTGGACTCCCTTATGCACAGGCGTGTCTGCCAATTCACTCATGCATGTTATGAAAATATTAAAAATACATTTAAAAAAAGAACAGAAATAGATTTCCAAAGATGAAGTGACTGGGATTGGCCACTGGAGGGAGCCCTGAGATGATGCTCTGAGTACGATTTAAATTTTAAAGGAAGATGAGCTTTTGATTTTAAATACTCTGATGTCTTGAGGGTGGCAGTGGGGCTCTAGTTTTATCCTACATGATGTAGCAGCAGGACCCCTACCTGAATGGGTCTGGGGAAGGAAGCAAAATTAAACCAAGGCTCAGAAAGATATTATTTATATCCCCTACTGTGAACTTCCATGGTAAATTTAAAGAATGTTGCCATCCTCCCCCTATGCCAGTGATGGCGAACCTTTTAGAGACCGAGTGCCCAAATTGCAATTCAAAACCCACTAATTTGTTTGCAAAGTGCCAATACAGTAATTTAACCTGTATACAGGTGGCTGTGAAGGGGCGATGTCGGGTGCCCACAGAAAGGGCTCCGAGGGCCACCTTTGGCACCCGTGCCATATGCTCTGGCAGTCCTGTATGTATCTACTCAGAAACAAGAAGCATTGAGTTCATTGTGACGGTGTCCGGCTTAGTGACCACAGGATTGCATCTTAAATGTTGAGAAAATGAAATGCAGTTCAAGCCATAGTGCGCGAAAATAGAACTTAAGAAGCTAATTTATTAGCCAAGAATGAAACAGGTAGTTTGCTTGCGGTGGCCCTTCTTGACACCCCCCCCGCCAAAAAGAAATCCCAATAAGAGCCAAGATAGTGCCTTTTGCATGTGTGTGTTTCCCTTTGCACGTCTTCACCAACTTCAGAACATGGACAGAAGTTGTCATTGTATTGACTGCCTAGAAGGATGATCTTCAAGCTGTTTTAATTTCAGCTGAGCTGAGAGTCGGAAATTGTCCCCTTAAAGGAGAGATGTGTATTTATTGGTGGCGGCCTGTCCTACATTAAAAACGCCGTCTCAGTTGCCTTAACCCTCCTAAAAACAAACAAAAAAAAAAAACCCCAGCAGCAGCAGCCATTAAGTTTGCACAAATGATGGAAGTTCCCTTACTCGGGCCAGAATTATGATTTTATTTTCCTTGCAAATATGCTGGGAGTTCAAAGAGTAGCTGGTTCAAAGAAGACGGGAAACCAAGGTCCCTGTTTTTCACATGAGACGGAACCTGGCACTGTATGCCTTTCGTTCTTAAGTCAGCCCGACAGTTGCGTATGAAGTCATTTAAAGCCTCCCGTTGAATGGAACAATGTGGCTTTTCTTTGTAGGGGATGTCAGAGGCTTAGGAAATCTCACAGCTTGGAAAGGTTAAATGTTCAGCTTCAGCTCGGTAAGACCTCCAGCTATCAGGATCACTGGTGAGAGAATTCGGTGAGATGCAACGCAAAACGAGAGAGAATAACTTGTCCCAGCTGTCATGAATCTTGACCCTGCCGGATCCAATTAACGGGTGTCTTGAAATGCCTTTGTTTTCCCCTTCTCTTTGAAGTATATTTCGGTGCGTAGTGGCACAATGCTATCTTATTTATATTTACACTAGTGCCAGGTTTAACAGTGCATCACATTCAGAGATGCGGTAGCTTTCCAAAGAAGGGTCCAATCCTGAGGTGGCCGCCTTCACGTGGGCTTTCCATATTTTGGAAGGCTGCTCTCCATTTCAGGATTGCCTTGCAAGTAGAAAGCTAGCACAGCAGGGAGCAAGGCCATGTCATTTTTTTCTCTCGCTAAATTTCTCCTTCCAGAGAGTCTAGGTGCAGTGAGACATAGTCTTGGCTGTGTCCAACTGAATTATAGGTGCACAGGGCTTAGTTAAGAGTAAGGTAGGTCCCAATCTATCTTTTTAGCTCAGTGCCCCTTGGCCAGAGAGGATTTGAAAGTGGAGAAAGAAAACACCGATACTGCTGGCTTGCCACAGCTTGTTCGGTTGGAGGGTCTGTGCTACAATTAAGCACCCAACCTATCTGTTTTTGTGCACTCCCGTTTCACTAACATTGCTGTATCAGAAGCCCTGACTAGAGCCGTAAACATCCTCTTTCTAGCATATACTGTATAAAAATAGCAACCTAACACATTCCTTAAGGGCTGCCAAAGCAGTTTTTAATTTTTTTAAAAAATGAAGCAAGAACAAGCGAAGGAACTGTACTGGGAGTTGTGTCTGCTTGCTGGCTGCGTATGAGTGAGTCAAAGGAAGTCTCTCTGTGTAACCTCATCCCTCTTTCCTCTTCTTCTGTTCTGTGCCGGTCTTGAAACAGAAGTTTGTTCCAATATGTTAACTTGTTTTGGAGATGATGCTTCTTGTACCAATTGTTTTGGCGTGTGCTGTGCTCAGGTGACCTCCTTTTTGTATTGGAGGAAGCGTGCCAATCAAATTGACAGGCTTTATTCAGGAGCGGAAAAAAATAATAATTTTTCAAAAAAGAAAATGCAGGCCTCTGTCTCGATCTTTTGGGGTTTAAAGTGGGACGCATAGCTCGTTTTCCTAAAAGGGAGGTATCTCTCCAGCGTGCATTTCTGGCGGTTTGACACAGCAAGTGGGGCCTTGGTCTATCAAACGGCAACAGAAACGGTAGCCATGCAACCTTTGAGAGGAAGCAATGTTCTATTTGGAAAAATACTTGCATTGCATCACTGTGAATGTACAAATGAAGTAAGCTTTCGAACGCTTCAGAATGGGCTTTGCACGCACGAGGTGCCAGTTGTACCATCAGTACAGCAGTTGAACACCAGTTATGCAGTGGGCTACAGCTGTGAACACTCATCGCAAATAAAAACTTGGGAGCCTTAGAGGAAAACAAAGAATATTGTGTTTTGCAGCCGTGTCATCAATGCCTAAGTGTTGACAGTGGGTGTACAAATGTGGTATGCAATGGTGAAAAGCCTTCACCTGAAAATAAATCAGTGTCTGTTCTTGAAAACACACTCCATTAGGTAACGTGAACATTTGATTCTTCCTCACATCTAATTCCTCAGGGTAGATACAGTTATTTGTGGGTAGAAGTCATTGAGAGGAGCCAGGGTGCCTGGAATGAATCGTGCTCCTATTGAAAGGTCCCAAGGCCTCAAGAACACGAATTTTGATGTCCTTTCTGGCCTGGGAAACGGTGCACCATAAATGAAGTTGGAGACATTGGCAGGAAAGAAGAAACACTTCAGGGGGATGCACGATTTCCAATCTTTCTGTGGCCTAACACTGGTACAAAGGATGTTTCAAAGGCCAAGCACTGATTTTGCTGAATTGATATGAAGTCCATTAAAAGAAAAAGCATAGCGTTCTGCTCATAGCATTTAAAGTAGTTTCTGGGCAGTTTATAGTTTAATTACAGTATCCAGGCTACACATTGCCCCCCACCCCCCCAAGCAAGTTAGGTACTCATTTTACCGACCTCGGAAGGATGGAGGGCAGAGTCAACCATGAGCTGGCTATCTGGGATTGAACCCCAGGTCGTGAGCACAGTTTTAGCTGCAGTAGAGGCATTTAACCACTGCCACGAGGCTCAAATGTCAGGGGTTGTTAACTTTCTAATTCTTTGGGGTTGAGGACTAGCTGTGACAATCCTGGAGAAACTAATAAGGTGTCACCGAGCCTAAGGGTCTAATGAAAAGATCTTTTCCACCTGAAACTTAGTACATTTTGGCTTTGCCTAAGGAGGCCATTTTGTTAAAGAGCCATGTTAGGCACTATGTAAGGATGACCAAGTCTGTTCTGAGGCTCATATATATACCGTGGTACCCCGACCTAAGAGCAGCTCGACTTAAGAACAACTTGACTTAAAAGCGGAAAACTCTTGGTGTTTTAACAAATTTTAGATATGATCTGCTCGACTTACAAATATTTTTTCATTTTTTTAAACCACTTTCTCTGTGACTGGCCTCTCACTATGGAACCATCTTCCAAGTGAGGTGCGCCTTGCACAGTCCCTGCCCACCTTCAAAAAAGCTCTTAAAACCTTGGTTTCAGGAAGGCATTTGGCAACCTTTAACTCTTTCCCCCCCCCTCCTCGCCGTCTTGCTGACGATCTTTTGACTATTTTGTTTATCTGTTTTGTATTTTGTATTCCCAGTTTTTTTCTTATTTCCTTTCTTTGTGGTGTTTGTTGTATTGTTTTATTGGGTTTGTTTTGCCCCTTCTGTTAACGGCCCGGAGTTCTTTCGGGAAGGCGGGTGGTATAAAAATTAATTAATTAATTAATTAATATTAATATTTTAACTTATTTTTTCATTTATTTAGATAGGTATCCCAACTTAAGAGTAGTTCGACTTAGGAGCATGCATTCGTAACAGATTAAATTCGTAAGTTGAGGCACCACTGTATATGATGGCTTATTTTGGAACACAGGTTCATCACCCAGGGCTTCAGCTGTAGTCAAGGAGCTAATGTTGGCCTTTGCTACTTTTTAAAAAATGGTCCCTCAGGCTGTAAGGGGGGGGGAGGAGGAAAGGATGGGAGGTCACACGGACATTTGTTTCAAAGTGCCTCATGGCCAGAAGTGGCTATTGACTTATGGAAAGTGAAGCGGAGTGAAACATGGTGTCCTGAAGTAGGACTCACGTTGGCAGTGGTGGAAAATGCACCCCCCCCCCCATGTTAGAAGGCAGTGAAAATATCGTTGGCACCAGCCTCACACCTTTCTACATCTTCTGTGGTGCCAGGTCCATTTGGAATCCTGTGTGCTGGTCATCACTTAAACGAGATACTGCAGAAGTGGAGGAAGCATCAAAATAATCAAAGACCCGGCTGGTTTTCTGCATGAACCCAAATTTATTTGTTTATTTGTTTGTTTAATTTATATACCGCCCATTTTCCGAAACGGAACTCTGGGCGGTTTACAGCGAGATAAAAGCAACAATTTAAAAACAGCAATCAAAGGACAAAAAAAATTAGCAGAGATTCGGCAAGATGCATTTTAGGGCGGGAGAGGGGAAGAAAGAAAAAACATTAAATTGAATTAAAGGTCGCCATATGCCTCCCTGAAGAGCAAGGTTTTCAAAGCCTTCTTGAAGGCGGGCAGGGACTGTGCAAGGCGCAGCTCAGCCGGTAGGTGGTTCCACAGTGAGGAGCCAATAACCGAGAAGGCGCGATTGCGCGTGACAGACTTCCGTGCCCCCCCAGGGGGTGGCCACCCTGAGTGCACACGCCTGCGACAATCGAGTGGGCTTGGCCTCAGCTGACCTCTGGGAAATACGGCCGGACAGGTATTCAGGGCCCAAGCCGTGGAGGGCTTTGAAAACCAAAACCAGGTTTTACATCTATAAAACCAGGTTTTACATTTATAGCCTATGGAGAATTTCACTGAGGAGAGGGGACAACAGATTTCAAAGCTGCCTATTCTACAGATACATTAGTTTCCCTCCTCTCATCTCCTGCATGTAGTTTTGCAACTCCCTCGATGTAGACATCTAAGCATCTTGGATATCGCGAGAAACGGGATGTGAGACTCATCCTATCTTTTGGACTGGGTGGGGCGTGGAAGAGGAGGTCCACTTCATTCTGTTTCAAAACCTGTAAGAAAAATCCGTCATGGTGAAGGCCACATCTGTTGAGACCTTCGTTTTCCATTGGAAAGGTTTCATTCGAGGATAGAGGATCAATCTGTTCTTCGGGGTACCTAAATATTTTGAAGCAGTGGAACACATATGTGGCTGACAGCAGGGACAGCTAGGCCGTTCTTCGTTCTAAAAACACCAGTTACAAAGCATCTACCAGGGTAGGGTGGGCAGCTAGCCACTGGCCACGCTGCCAGGAGCTACCAGTACAACCTATCTGAAAGGCCACTGTTACCCACCCTTGCCCTAAAAGACAAGTTAGATGCCCTCGTTACAGAGGGGGTAATACTACAGTGCTGTGACAGAAGCCACAGTTCCTATGGAGGATGTCCCAAACTGAATTTCAAAAAGGATTTAGTAGCCAGTGAGAGAGACCTCTACCTTGACCTTCAAACTTGGCATAAGGCAGAGATGATAGTTATGGCACAGGGAATCTGTGACTTCTTGACCAATGCTGGTTAGGGCAGGTGGTGATGGAGGGGTACCTTGACCCTTCCGCCCTCCCTGTACAAATCCTTCCCCAATTGTTTATCCCTTTATCCAATGGAGATAAGCCCACCTGCCAGCTAGAGGTAGCCTCCACCATCACATTCTGTGGCATAGCTGGGGCACAAGGGTTTCGGGGTGTTCACCAGGTGGCTTCCCTAAGAATGCGCCAACATGACTAGTTTATTGACAAAGAAAGTCAACCCCTCCCCCCCAAAAAGGAAAGGAAAAATACAAATATCAAAAGTGACATTCATAGAAAAACTGGAAATGATAATAATAAAAGAACATAAGAATATAAGAAGAGCCATGCTGGATCAGGCCAAGGGCCCATCTAGTCCAGCTTCCTGTATCTCACAGCGGCTCCACCAAATGTGTCCAGGAGCTCACAAGACTAGATCTCTGTCTCCTGACCCCACTCCCCTGCATCTGGCCCTTGAAGTACCCCGGTTTTAACCCTGGAGATTATACAGCTCCATCATGGTTTGTCACCTGGGATGGACTTCTCCTCCAGGAATCTGTCCAATCCCCTTTTGAAGGCATCCAGGCCAGATGCCATCATCACCTCCTGTGGCAGGGAGTTCCACAGACTAACAACGTGCTGGGTGAAAAAAATGCCAGTAAACATGAAAACACAAACCCATGCAAAATCTAGACGCTATTCTTTCCTTCCAAATATTTTTACCCGGCCTTTCTCCTTAAAAGGTCCCAAGGCAGCTTGTAACTGTTAAAAGGCAATATTTACTGTATATGATAGAAGCATAACGACATATTTAAAAATAATTTAAAAGTACTGAATTAGAATGGTAAATAAAATCAAGACTAACAACCCATTTGAAAACACCAGGGAACAACAATCAATTTTAAAAATGGATTTAAAACTTAAAATGGAGGGTCTATCTGGGCCTCATAGTTCCCTTCTTTGGGTTCTAGGAATATCTGTGTGTAGACACCATGCACAGAAAATGAATGGAATGATTTTTCAGAATGTTCTCATGCTTTTAAAGAGACCAAACCCAAGACAACTGTTAGCAGCAATACTCCAGTTTATTGAAATGGATCATTTTTTGCAATGTCTAAGTTAATCGCATGACAAAGTAAAGATAATTAGACAGGCAAACTTCAGCATGCCTAGACCAATAAAATAAAATAAAATGCAAGACCATATAGAAAATACAGTGACCTGACGACACCGACAGAAAATCAGTACACAGTCATTTCCCAACTGTCTCTTGGTGAGTATTAAAATGCCCCCATATTTCATCCCCCCAAATATTAAACATTGGCAATACAAACAAAGGTTTATAGTAATATATAAAGTCAGTATAATATAGAATATTCCCAGCCCCCAAAAGAGAAAGCAGTGTTTAAACACTGTCCTTTTTCTTTATTTCAGTTTTTTTAGTAGACAGATTTAAAGCACGCTTAAAAATAAATAAATATATATATTTTAAACACACACACACACACAAAACACCCCTTATTACAAAGGAATCCTAAGGGGGAATCTCAAAGGCATAAACCCAAATCATACAGTAGAGAAATTAGGAAATAAAAAAGTGTACAAAACCATTCAGTATGGCTTTCTCAAGAGTTGCACATGCCACAGAATGAACAAGATAGTATCTTTAATATGCTATAGTTCCTTTCATTCCTAGTTCTCGTGTTTTCATTTCCTTGGAGCATTTCTATCTCTTCAATTTTAAAAGGGAATATGGTGCAAAATTGGAAGCATTAAACCTGTATTGCTGAGTCTAGCATTATTATCTGAAATTGGTTGTGTTCTTGGCCGGACGTGCAAAATCAACATCGAAGATGAAATCTGGAAGTTGAGTCATGGCAACTGGACCTCTTTTCTTGTGGGGTCAAAACATTTCGCTACTCATCCAAGTAGCTTCTTGTCTGAAAACCCTTTAGATGATGCCCTGCTGAATTTTATTTTTGCTTCTTGTTCCTTAGTAGTATGTCTTGAAAGTGAACACTTGAGATTTAAACATCCCCTGCTTCATGAACTCTGCCCCCAGGGCAAAGCAAAACAGACAAACAATCCGATGCCCACCTGAGATGCCTTTTAAAAAAAAAATAGGAAAGTTACTCTTGGTTGTGTCACTCTTTTGTCTGATGCTAGTAATTGAAACCTAGCATTGTTGAGAAAGATAGAAAAGAGTGAATCCCTCTGGCACCCAATGGGGTGCGCTTAAGGAAACAAATGGTAGAATTCTAGGATTGTGCCATCCATATTTCTGCAACTGGTTTTTGGCGGTTACTTCATGTTCGATTTGTCTCTGTTAGTGTTGCGCTTCGGAACAAAATTGTTACTTCATGTCCGTCGTGCAACTACTGAAATTTGTCTCGACCACAACCCCGGAATGGGTGCTAAGCGTGACAATCCTGTCCCTGGTGCTGGGGTAGGGTTTTCCCTTGTCACTCCTTTCCCCCGCTTTCTGTTCCGAGACAAGACACCGTGTAGTAATGACTGTCACACAACAAAACATTAATTTCTCTCAGAAAACTGTGTCTGGGTTTTTTTTATTTTGACTTTTCAGAAGCAAAATATCAAAAAAGAATTTTTTAAGCTCCCCCCCCCCAACGAAAGGAAAAAGGAAGCCAGACAAATTCAGTGTTTGTCACGGTACAAGACCGTGAGGTAACACTTGTCACGAGACAAGTTATCACGACCATGGGAACACTGAAACAGGGATAAAAACCATGTGATCTCGCCTAATCCTGTCACGGTACAAAACTAGAACTAGTCATGGAACAAAGAAGGATATGAAGTAACCGCCAAAGTTTTCAGCTCATTTGTTAGTGCACACGGCCTTTGGTCAGAAAATCAGGTCCTGCTGCAAAATCTGTTCCTCTCCCTACCCTTTCTGCAAGAAGCAGAGGGAATACAAATATAGGCCTGTGGACTGTTTTAAGGCTGCACCAGAGAAATGGGACTTACCAAGTGTAAGAGACATCACTCACCAGTTCTTAGGGCCATGACCCTACTACTATGCCAATGTTGCAGCGCACAAACCCGCTGCCAGAAATGGGACTGGCGTGTCAGATCTTTTTTATTTAAATACAGAGACTGCTTCCCGAGAAACACTGCAGAGAAACAGCCTGGTCCAAGTGGCTCAAAAAAGTCGGGGAACTGTGTGACCAGTGGAGTGGTGGTAAATTTAGATGTGCAAATGGTCAGCAGGACAGTTCTTGTAACTGCACACCCCAATAAGGAGAACTCAAAAATATAGACAGCTTGATGAGACAGTATCAACATATCTTATAATTTTTCGAGTTGTGTGGGTCTCATCGCGACCAAAACAAAAACAGTTGTGATGGCTGCGCAGGAGCTCCTGGAGGCACACGCCTTAGAGGAAACCTTGGTCAGCATTACTAAATAAGGAGTAGGTCTTTTGTAAAGTTAATGGTTATTAATGGCCTGTGGATGACTAAGCTCATCTTTAAAAAGTTTGCATTACCAAAGGAATAGCTTGCAACAATATAGTGTCCCTGGGGGTGGGAAAAAAACCCATCAGTCCCAACCGCATACAAGCAAAGACGGAACAAGGAAGCTAGGGGACACCAATGGTGTCACAAATCCTGCTACTCAACCCCGTGAGCTCTGATTGCATTACACCATTGTGACCTTCACCTGGGTGCCTAAAGTGGACGATAAAATGGTACTTTCTGTCTCACAAAGTACATGAGGTGTTACTGTGGTCTGATACTTTCAATGCCAGATGAAGCTTATACAGGCTATCCTACCTCATCGTAATTCATGGATAGATCTGCCCAACTAGAAGAATCTGGCACAGTGAAGAGCCACTAACTGGCCATAGGGAAGAACCATTTCTGATACCTCTGATGGAGTGGGCCATGACCTTGGGGCCACTATCCTTCTTTAAGTGCCATGTCCTCGTAGAATGTTGGCAATCAGTAGCATAGGTTTTTTTTAATCTAAAGCTGTTCTAAATAGAGAATCTGTGCCCACTGCGAACTATTGGCATAAATTCTTAAGCCAGAATGTTCTTTTATGCCTTGGGCCATGCTTCCCATCCATTTTTCCTTGAAGGCTAACCTGCAGCAGATGGCCGCTATCCAGAAGAAACAAATTCTGACCGAGTTGCTATGTGGGAAAACGGTGCTCTGGCAAATTGTGTCACAGCTCTCCATCCGGCTGACGGCTGTGGGAACAGAATGCCGGATTAGAAGACCTTTGGTTTGAGCCAGCATGGCCGTTATGTTCTTAGCCTGCAAGACAGAAAGATTCTAGTACTGCGTCACAGAACTTTGTAAAACGGGTAGTACTTGGGTTTCCCCACTTGACCAGGATGCCCACTTCAGCTACTGGTTACAAACAATGATGGAGATGTGTAATCTCCAGGCTTAAAACTGAGGTACTTCAAGGGCCAGATGCAGGGGAATGGTATTAGGAGACAGATATCTAGTCTCGTGCACACCGAGACGCATCTGGTGGGGCCACTGTGAGATACAGGAAGCTGGACTAGATGGGCCTTTGGCATGATCCAGCATGGCTCTTCTTATGTTCTTATGTTCTTATGTACTGTCTTTGATGGTGAAGGACGGAAAAGAAACACAACCTATTGAAGGAAGTACAATTACAGAGCCAGGCCACTGGGGGGCACTTTTGCAACACATATACTCTCACACCCTTCCCAGTGGGTAGCAATTTAATCCCTTCATAAAGTGATCTTGGGTCAACAACCCAGTTCTAGCCAATTACGAATTGTTTTCTCTGCTTTATCTCAAGCACTGCATTATCCAGAGGGAAGTCAAATGCTCGCAGGCTGCTTTGTTTACTATTGGTAACCTTGTTTTGTTACCAAATCCCTTCCTCTCTGGAGTAGAGTTATTTTAAAATGTTCCAATAAACTATTGTTTGAGAAGCAGTAGTTCTCCATATTTGAGGCTGGAAAAAAAATTTCAGGGAGGAAGCTCCGTAGAGCCTACATGCAATGCAGGGGGTTCCCAATGAAAGACAGGGGACAGGTTTTTCAGAACTACAGGAAGAGTGAAGGACAAGAAAGCTGCATCATGTTTAGAGATGGGCACGAAACAAACAATTTTTGTTTCCGTTTTCGTTTTTTCATTTTGTTAGCTAACGAAACGACAAACGAATTTTGTCTTTAAAATGAAACGAAACGAACAGAAACACCGGAAATTTTGTCGTGCGTTTCGTTTCCGTTACTGCAATATGAGTGAATGGCTTAAAATCCTAAAAAAAATTTAAAAATTGAAATAAATGGTAATGAAACGGTAACGAAACGAACGGAAACGAAAATTAATTTTTTGCAAAAATTCACAAAAAACGGAAACAAAACGAAATGGACCCTCCAAACGACAAACGAAATGCCATTTTTTTGATTCGTGCCCATCTCTGATCATGTTTACTGATAGACGGTCTGGATGGAACAGATAAAGAAGTTGGCTTTAGGAGGCAAAATAACTCCTCCAAACATACAGGACTTTTTTAATACACTAGAAACCGGATGCGGCTTCTTGAGTTCTCTCAACCTAGCTGTCTCTTTCCTGCTCCATACCAGATTAAAAAAACAAAAGACCCCTAAGAAATCCAAGTGAAATCCTTGTCTGTTTCCCTCGAGCTCTCGTGCTCCTGCAGTGAGTCAACGCCGTCTTTCTCGTCTTCCAAGATCACGCCGTCTTGTGAGAGTTCTACGTCGTCCTTCCATTTCAGGTCCTCGTCCTCGGCCGTGTCTTCCTCGCCTTCTCCTTTGAGATCCTCCATGTAGGGGCCTTCTGTGCCGTACAAGTCCTCCGGAGAGACGGCCCTGCCGCTGGCATCCAAGTGACGGGAGGCGGCTTGGCCCGAGCAATCCATGCAGATGCCATGGCGACGGGAGCCGTGCTTGATCCCCACACTGGCCGCAGACATGAACGCACGGCTGCACACTTTGCACACATACTTTTTGTCTTTGCTGTGAACCTTGGGAAGAGGGGAAGGGGAGAAGAAAACAAAGTTCAGGCAGGTAGATGGGCAGGCAACGGGCAACGGCAGAGAGAGCGAGAGAGAGAGCAGTGCACCAGACTCAAGTAAAAATGACTGTTTCTAACTTTGCACTTGGTTCAAGCTGATTGCCTTCCTGTCAGCCACTGAGAAGAGATGAGGGAAACCTTGTGATCATAAAAGCAGAACACACACACACACACACACACACACACACACACACACACACACACA
>JAHTLZ010000017.1:4736235-4771332 GCA_023846285.1 Phrynocephalus versicolor
CACACACACACACACACACACACACACACACACACACACACACACACTATTGGTTCAAATAATCAGTAGTGTCATTACAGTCATGACCGACTCTTTGTGACTCCATGTCCATGGAGTTTTCCTTGGAAGGAATACTGGAGTGGCTTGCCAGTTCCTACTCCTGACGCCTACAGCCCCTGGTATTCCCTGGTGGCCTCCCATCCAAGTACTAACCAGGGCTGACCCTGTTTAGCCTCTGAAATCAGGCAAGATCGGATGTGCTTAGGGCATCTAGATAGCATGGGAATCAGCAGCTATAATGTATTTTGTTTCCATTCTCCTTGTATGGATTGAGACGAATTATATTCCCTTTTCCTGACCACAAATGATTAATAACTTCAAGAGAAGAGAATGCTCCTTTAGGACACATTTTCATTTCCTGAGCCCCATGTAAGTCACACGGACAAAATCAACCTGCAAATTCACAAGGGTGGGCAAAGCTCATCATGAATCAAGATGGGCACCAACCAGAAAACTGGTGGTCTGTGCTTTGTGGCTACCCATGAACCACAAAACTATCATGAACCCCTTGAAAAATGAACCGGTTTGCACTCCCCACCCCTGCCCCCAATGCACACAGGGAGCAGGACCAGTTTCTGTGCAAAGAGCCAGTCCTGCCGTCTCTCAGGATGGTGGTGGCGGCTTCAAGACAAGGTAGGGAGGGGGCCGGGGTGGGCGTCCCCTTTTCCTGAAGCAAGATGAAGCCCCAAGGGGGAAAGTTTTGATGCTTTGTTCTGGCAAAACAAGAGCCACAAACCAAACCATGAACTAAGCCAGTTCATTGTGTGTGTTTTTTTCTCGTTTGTGATTCAGTTCGTGCCCGTCTCTACTCATTATCAATAGGAAGCAGAAAACAAGAGGGGGAGTTTATATCTCTCCCAAAAGCACCACCTCAACCATTGTGCTGAGGTGCCATTTGAACTCACATTTCAACTGCCTTTTTACACGACCCCTAAAAAACGCTGGTCCCTTAAATTCGGACCAGAGATCTTGGGGGTCTGTAGCTCTTCCTTCCTCCCCACCACTCCGCACGTCCTGGCTGCTGGCTGCGTGAGGGGAGGGAGGGGAAAAAAACCTTTAAAATGGACAAAAGAAAAAGCCTTACCTCCGGTGCCTGCTCCGAGCCCCGGTGGGAGCCACGATTACTTCCTGGTTCCTCTTAAAGGGGCGGGAGGCAAAAGGAAAACAACAAAAAGAAGCGAGGAGAGCCGGCACTCTCTGCATCAAAATTTTTCACCCTCTTCAAGCAGGTACAAGAAAAGTGCGCTGGGTCGCACTTAGGTGGGCGGGGTCGCACTTAATTGTCTGCAAACTCCAGAGCTGGTGGGGAAACATTTTTAAGCTCCGGAGCTTGCAGCCATTTGCGGCAGAGTTTAGGGGTCGTGTATAAACGCCCTTAGTTGTTTTATCTTGTTCCCACACAGAGAATATTTCTCACATGCCACGAAATCCAGAGCTGACACAGAATGTGAATGTATTGCATGCTTGTAGATACATAGCTCTGCAAAGAATCCCTATTTGTACTTGCAACAGAGCGTTTGCATCAACAAATTATAGCTTACACAGCCTGTAATTTCAGGTACAAAGCAACGTACCAGCACTTCACTTATCTGTTTAACAAGGTGTTTGCCTCTGACAAAAATGGGCAGACCCTGAAGCCTGGTCGAGGGATGCTAATTACGGCTGGGGACATTTCAGGGAGCCATCAGTTGCATGACCAGATGGCTGAGCACTCATCCGAATGGAGAAGAAAAGCAGGCAGTGGGGGTTTGGGGTACTGTGACAACAGATAACAACTCCACAACCCAACCCACCCCGCAAACACTGCTGTTCAAGTAAGACAGGCTAGCTGCATGCCTCATTTCTAAGAGCCATTGTTTTTGAAACTAAGATGCTGCGCTCATACCTGCCTTAGGCAGACCAGTGGCATCTCTGCTGCCCAGACAGCAAATGTCCCTTCTGCTCACGGGGAGGGCATTCATCTCGGGGGCAGTTAGGATCCAAGAGAAGCTGCCTATGGAATGTACTGCCTGATGTACCTGTCTAACTTTGTGGCCCCACTAAAAAGTTGCACAGGGGCAGTGGCCGGAGGAATAGGTCGCTGCCCATCACCGTTAACATTTTAGGCTGCTTTTACACGGCCCTTAAAATCCAAGGCAAAGGGCACACAAATGCAGAGCTTAATATTGTTTTCCCACCAGCTGCGGACTTTAAACAAAATAAAGTACGACCACGACCACCTAAGTGCGCCCCAGCGCACTTTAGAAGTACCTGGTCTCCGGAGGTAAAAAAAATCTTCCGATGCGGATTGTAAAGCTGTGGACGCCGGGCTCTCGTCGCCTTCTGTTTGTTTTTTTGTCCCCGCCGCCCCTTTAAGAGACAGGAATCCCTACGGGGCTGCTCCGATGGCAGACGGAGGTGAGCGGAGGTGAGCCTGCATTCTTTTCTCCCTTTTTTCCTCCCTCCCCTCGCTGCAGACAGGAGCAATGGAGGTCAGAAGGGTGGGAACACAGGAAGAGGAACAACACCCCACAATCTCTGGTCCGAATTTAATTTGCCAGCAGATTTTTGAGGTCGTGTAAAAGCGCCCTTAGTTACACTCCTCAAAGGCTCCAACTCACCAAGGTATGTCGCTTCATGTGTTCCCGGCGGGTGAATTTTTTCCCACAAGTTTCACAGGGGTAGGGCCTTTCTCCCGTGTGGGACCGCATGTGCCTCTTCAGGATGCACTGATGCATGGCTGAGAAACTGCAGTAGGGACACTTGAACTTCTTCCTGATCACTGTGAATTCGTTTACTAGAAGAGAAACACGGGACAGGGCAGGTTACAATTTGCCGTGATTCTAATTCTTAAGCTAACACAAAACTTGCCAATCGTCTCTAACAGAAAAACTCTCCTTTCCCATTTAATGAGAATCTGATATATGCTAAGCCTCTTGGTCGATTCATCGGGATCGGAATTCCTTAGGGTCCATTAATTTTGCTCTATCTCTTGAGCGTCATTGTATGATACAGAAGGAAACACTGAACATATAATCTGTCTTCCACGCGTCCCCTATATTGTAACTTCATCAATCAGACCGACATTGAGACAGTATAGGTCAGACACTTTGTTCGTTTTGTTGTGCATTGCTTTGCTATGCATTTACAGTTAACAGAATAATTTTTGACTAAGAAATGACCAGTCATCTTTGTTAATAAACAAAGGCTAGTGGTATACAATAACTAGCTTCCTGCCTTTATGGAAGGTTGATTAATGCCTACACAGATGGGCTGTTCCAACCTTTTCCAACACACATTTCCCACAAGACCCTAACATAGCATTTAGTAACACCAATAAGCTTTAAAAATCCCCAACTGGAAGGAATATTTTTCCACCCAGTGTGTTGTTAGTCTGTGGAACTCCCTGCCACAGGAGGTGGTGATGGCATCTGGCCTAGATGCCTTCAAAAGGGGATTGGACAGATTCCTGGAGGAAAAGTCCATCACAGGTTACAAGCCACAATGGAGATGTGTAATCTCCAGGCTTAAAACCGGGGTACTTCAAGGGCCAGATGCAGGGGAGTGGGATCAGGAGACAGGTATCTAGTCTTGTGCGCTCCCAGGCACATTTGGTGGGGCCACTGTGAGATTTATTATTTATTAATTTATTCAGTTTTATATTTATATCCTGCTATATTTTTCCCAAAGGAACTCAAGGCGGCTAACAGATACAAAAATTCCATTGTGCAAAACTAACAAAAATCAAAATACTAATAATAAAACTAACGTAAGATGGCGAAGAAAAATGGGCAAACATAATAACTCAGATCCCTGCTAAAGAATGAATGAACCCCCAAGGTCACTGAACGCAGCTGTAAAGAGCTAAGTTTTTAATAGTTTCTTGAACGCTGGGAGGGATTCTGCAGTCCTAATATTCCTCAGAAGACGGTTCCACAGAGTGGGACCAGCCACTGAGAAGGCGCGATTCCTCGTAGAAGTTTTGTGCGCCTCCCGGGGGGGGGGGGTGGCAATCCGAAGGGCAAAGGACTGGGATGTTCTAGTGGGTCGGGCCGATGTCGATCTTTGGATGATGTGCTCCGTCAGATATGCTGGTCCCAAGCCATGGAGGGTTTAGATACAGGAAGCTGGACTAGATGGGCTTTTGGCCTGACCCAGCATGGCTCTTCTTATGTTCTTATGTTCTTATGCTCTCATGACTGTAAACCTGAACTGTTGTTATCTGCCATCAAGTCACATTTGATATATGGTGACTCCCATACTGTTTCCAAGGTATGTGAGGCATTTATGCAGCGGCTTTACCACGTTCACACTTCCCAATGAGTTTGCCTAGTTGAGTGGGGATATGAACCCAGGCTTCTTAGACAGTCTCTCTACTATACCATACTGGTTTTTCCTATTGCTTACATTTACAGAGACAGGGAGAGGATACAAGCATCTTAGTGTGAAGAAAAAAATCCAGCAGCAGCAAGTAAGTTTCCCCAAGGGACCATACATTTAGCGCGATTTACAATATTGCTTTTCTGCTGGAGGGTGCAATCACAGAGTAACACTGGACATACCCAAGGTAGGCCTTCCCTGCATAATGTTAGCATCTGCCCAAGAGTCCTTTTCTGTGCAAGCATATCTCAAGTTCTAAACACTTCTGGTCAAAAACAGTCTGGTTGTCTTGTCAACCAGACAACCAGTGCCTATACAGTAGGACCCCTGTATCCACTGATTCATTATCCACTGATTCAGTTATCCATGGTTGGCAGGGGGAGTGGAATTAAATAATTCAGCAGCCACAAAGCAAGCTATTGTCACAAATAGCATCTGTAAAGCAAGCTGCTGTCACAAGCAGCAGCCATAAAGCAAGCTACTGTCTCAAAACAGTCATAAAGCAAGCTACTGTCAGGAAACAGCAGTTTGAGGGTGGGTGGGCAGGTGTTCTCTCTTATCCACAGTTTTCATCATCCACGGGAAGGCCTGGAACCAATCATCGGGGTCCTACTGTACATCATGTGCACCCATGATTTTGAATTGTATAGCGCTCTAATACAAAGAAAGAAAGTTGGCAGAAATGACCAAAATCTCAAAAACAAAGGGGTCCATCTAGTTACTAGTAGGACCAAACAGTCTCATGACTGATATTCTGTATGAACTCATATTGTCTGAAGTTGTACTAACTTTGCCAAGCATGTGTTATCTACAGCTCAAGCATAGCACAGTTCCAGTGCAAATGGAAATGGCTATTTTTTACTTATTTATTTAGTATTAGTTTCTCGTATACCCAATCTTTTCTTCAATGAGCTCAAGATAGCATATATAACCTTCTTCCTCTCCATCCTATCATAGCAACAGTCTGGTGAGGTAGGGCAGGGTGACTGCCCCAAAGTTATCAAACAAGTTTGATGGATCCGTAAATAACCAAGATTTTCCAAGTTGCTGTCCAGCCCTCTAACCACAATACCATATGTTAGACCAGGCCTGCCCAACAGGTAGACCGCGGACGACTGGTAACCCACAAAGGGTTCAAAAGTAGCCCACCAGCCATCAATTAAAAAAGTGAGGGGATATGTTTTCCACCCCTCCATGTCCTAGCTGAGCAGGGCAGTTCAAGGGCCATGGCGTATTGAAATCTGTTCCCTCCAGAACAGATTAATTGGTCTTCAATGCATTCCTATGGGAAACCGCTGCTCTACTTACAAAAGTTTTTACTTACGTGCATGTGCTCAGAACGGATAAAATTCGTGAGTAGAGGTTTTAGTGTAGTAGCCCTCAGGTATTTTGGGCCACAAAAATTAGACCTTGGCTTGCTCAAAGTTGAACAGCCCTGTTGTTAGACCAAGATTTATTTGCTAAGGCTGTGAATTATTTGGCTTTAGGCAAGCAGGACAGTTCTGAGCACTGTGGTCCAGCCCATCTAGAGGGCACCAGGTCGGAGAAGGATGTGTTGAGTGTGCCTTCTGTTACTTGGCCTACATACAGGTGCCTGATAGGCAGCCAGCGCTCGCCTTAGCAACAGTGACCTGATGGCATGGAGTCAAGTCAGAAATAGCTCACGGTGAACCACTGAACCAGAAATGCAACACACCAACAAATGGATGCAGAATTGCCCTTCACAGTCCTAGATTTATCTGAGATCCAGGCATGGCTCCCGTTGCAATACGGCTACTCATTGTATGCAACAGAAACACAGGAACATGAGGAGTACAATAAAACTTTATAGCAGCCAGCTTTAAACCACTGCAACTCCTATAATTCCCAATTAAACCCATCTTTAGAACGGAATATTGGTCATAGTTCTAACTCTTATCTACAAAACACTCAGCTGCTCACATTTTACTTGCCAACTTTAAATATACAGTGGGTGTGTTGGGGTAGCTATCAGGACTACCCACTCCTTGTTGTCATGCTTTTCGAGCAGAAAAAGCACTCTGATGGACTCTGGGGAAACCACAGCTAACAAGAGCCCTTGGGTCCAATTTACCCGCAGAATGCTCAGATCAGCTGGAGAAAGGTCTTCCCTTCGAAATTAAACTGGAGGTAGAATATACGTTGTAAATCAAATGACAAAAACAGCAGTTTTTACTTTCTGTATTCAAAGACAACTATCTATCCTAAGCATGCAACTAGACAGCTGAATTATCCTGGCCTGGATTATATTATATTATATGAGATCAGATGAAAGACAATCACTGTGAAATGTAAAATGTTATTTGGGTTGGCCCTTCCGTTCAACTGACCCTGTTGAGCTCAATCTAGACAGATCTTCTTTCCCAAAAGAAAAACGAAACAAACAGAATGCTCTCCTGAGGCCTCCTCTTCTTCTGTGCTTTGGCTAAGCCACTTAATGCCCACTTGAGAACCGGGAAGCTTTCTATCAGCTCACCTTTTGAGGGAAAGGGAGAATGAAGCTTTCAGTTTCTTTTAAATTGTTGATAACCGACACAGCGCATCAGCGATGATTTGAATAAGCACTTAAAAAAAACACATTTCAAAGCATCGCTGAAAGGTTTGCAAGAATTAAAAAGAAATGCAAATTTTTCTCTTGGGTCCCTCACTTCCAGAGAGGGTGAAGAAGCTACAGCAAAGGGGCAGACCGGTAGCCATTTTGGTTCCATCCCAGCAATCACATTTGTTGGAACAGAACCAAAATGGAGCAGCCCTATCCACAGTGAAAAACAAAACCAGTAGCACCTGATGGGGACCCAAAAAAGTGAAAGTAGGCATAAGCCAAGGGAGCTAGTTTATAATGAAACATACATCATGCACCTGCTATAAGAGGGAACAAACCATCTTATCTTACCGGAAGAGCCTCGTGGTGCAGTGGTTAAATGCCTGTACTGCAGGTAAAACTGTGTTCGCGACCTGGGGTTCAATCCCAGGTAGCTGGCTCAAGGTTCACTCAGTCTTCCACCCTTCCGAGGTCGGTAAAATGAGTACCCAGCTTGCTGGGGGGGGGCAATGTGTAGCCTGCACACTGTAATTAAAAATTGTAAACCACCCAGAGACTACTTAAAGTGGTATGGGGCGGTATATAAGCAGAACACTTTGCTTTTGCTTTGCTTTATCCTCCACCCAAGACAAATGTCCATTGGATCTCACCTGAAACTAATATTTTTTTAGTAAGATAGCCATGTAGGTTTGTTGCAGCAAACAATAACCTAGAGAGTTGTGGCACTTTAAAGACAAACACTCAAATTATATAAAGTTGGAAACAACTACCTATGTGCTTGTTTGTTGGTGGGGGTAACAAAACAGCTCTTAGTTATTGATATAGAGCTGAAGTTTCACTTTTAGCATATCTGCAGATTTCCTATGTAATGCAGAATTGCACAGAAATCTTATTACACTCAGTAAACTTAAACTTTTAAAAAGCAGAGGAAGAAGACTTCCTGCTTATTAAAAGTGGATCATGCTTTTTGGTATTTACTTAGCACCAACCACATTGCAGCCCTCAGTTATTCGAAATAGCAAATGGCAATGAAAACCAAATAAAGAATACCAACAAGCACGTTTTGAAAAGATAGTAACAGTGGTATTGTGCTATCACACAAGAATGTCCACCATCACATAGCCCAAATAAATAATAGGCAAAGCTATAGAAGGAGGCTTTGAATTAGTCTGATGAATTGGATAGTAATATTAGCCTGTTCTTGCCAAATGTTTTAACTTATTTGTTGTTTTCTCACCAAGCAAGAGGTATAAATGCTGTTTTAAAAGAAGCTCTGCTAAGAATAAAAAAAACCTCATTCTTAATAATCAAATCACACTGAAATGATTCATTCTTAAAAAGCATTGAAGAGCAAGTGAGCTTGATCTATAGCTGTTTATCTGTACTGACACTTCTCTGCTTTGAACCAAGTCAGAAAGGATCTTTCAGCTACCTGAACAATAGCATGAGCCCACTAATACAAAATAGTTTGTACTTCATGACAACAAAATAAACCAATTACAACACAGTCAAGACAGTGGTAAGCAAGCCCTAATGTTTTCAGGTAAGGTCACAAGAGGTTACATCCAGCCTATACTTCAGCTTTAACGTTGTATTCAGTGGTATTCAAAGGCAGCAAGTAACTTCATCAAAATAAATGCAAGCTCTTTAAATCTCCATTCGTTATGGCCATTCAAAAATACTATATACAGAGCCATTGTTTCCAACAGTGCACAGTTCACCCCACGATCAATTATTTTCCTTGGATTCTGAGTTTTTCCTAGAGCTTCAGAAGCCTGCGACAGCTCTACGGCTGTACATTAAGCCAGGTCAAAAGCAGCACCTATATACACTGCCAATGGGTACTCTAATTTTACCACTTGCAGCAATGTACAAACCTCTTGCCTGTCCACAGCTATATAGAAGATATATAGATCTTCTAAACAGAACTCAGGGTGGTTTACATCAATACAAGAAGAAGAAGGAAGGAAGGAAGGAAGGAAGAAATCACCAAATTCAACAATACTGTATCAATCACAATAAAATACTCAAAAAAAAACCATAATAATAAAAATATATTAATGGCAAAACCAGCAGGCAGTCTTATCTACTGGTCTTCCCCCAACCCCCAGAAAAACTATTGATGGTCACCAAACACCTCTCTACAAACAACGCTTTAACTGCTTTTGTGTTAACAAATGTGTTAACCCTTCCATCTGCCAGGGAACCAGTCCAGTGTGGCTTCCAAAAGTAGACACCCTACAGCTAAACCAAAAAGAGCCAGCTTGGGCATGGATGAGGACCTGACCAGAGCACATTTGCCCATATGCCATGTCATTGCTAAGAAACAGATCACAAGAGACCACTCTACAAGCTATCCAAGTTGTGATCTCTTTTGCCCTGTGATTGCAACCTTACCTGCAGCTTTTCCCAGAGATGTTAGTCTGTAACTGCTTAAAAAACACAGTCTGACGCTTTCTCGGACTTTAAAAACCACACCGTCAAACGAGTGCATTAACACATGTCCACAAGAGTTTATGATATAATGGCTGAAATCCTATCACGTATTTGGCATAGTACATTACACCTACAGTAGACCACTGAATCAATGGAATGTAGAAGGAGTTGACTCACCAAACCTCTGTCAACTGAATTGGCCTCCTCTAGTTGTGACTTGCTACATTAAGCAACAAGATTTCAGTCAGCAACTGTGTAAACCTTTAAGATGTTACAATATCATTTGTTCTTGGTATCTGTTACTTATTATAGTTCTTTCAGTGTTCATCTGCAGCTACAACCCATGGGTTCTTCTGTGTCTGCACTGAGGTCCTTTCAGGAACCTCTCATAATTAGGCTAAACTTTCGTTGGAAGGACCATCCTCCCCTTCAACCTCATGTTCTAGTTAAGTCCCACTATCCTGCTTAGACAATTACTTGATGTCCTTTCTTGTTCTGCGATCACATGGTTTTGTCCCTGTTTAGTTTCTGTTTCCGTTTTCTCACGGTCGTGATAACTTGTCTCGTATCAACTGTTACTTCACGGTCTTGTTCTGTGACAAATTCTGAATTAATCTTGCTTTCTTAACCCCTTTTTTTAATATCGTAAATAAAACTTTTTCAATATTTTGATTTACTGGTCTTCCGTAATTTACTCATCAATGTTACAGAATTTTCTGTACTTTATTTAATAAACATATGCATTGCATGGTGTTTCCCATAGGGAAACTAATGTTGAATGCCACTTTAGCTGCAAACCACTAGGTGGACACTGGTTGTTGCATGACAGTTGTTATCACATGGTCCCTTGTCTCAGAACAGGAACTGGGAACAAACTGTGACAAGAGAATACCCCAACCCAGCGCCAGGCACAGTACTGTCACACTTAGCACCCGTTCAAGGGTTGTGGTCGAGACAAATTTCAGCTGTTGTGCGATGGATGTGAAGTAAGATTTTTTTGTACCGGTCTGAAGCACAACACTTACAAAGACAAAACGGACATGAAGTAACCACCCTAGAAAAGGAAAACAGAATAATTATCAAGTTGGGGCAGAGCAGCCAAAGCTTCCATTAAAGTCATGTTTCACCGAAGAAATTTATTTATTTATTTATTTATTTATTTATTTATTGAGCTTATATACCGCCTGTCTTCCCGAAGAAACTCCGGGCGGTTTACAACAAATGCTGCAAGCAGAGCCTCAAAAAATTAGTTACAAACTCATAAATGTTCCTCTCCACGGAAATCTTTAGTAAAAGGCGAAAGATTTATACGATCTGAAGAGAATCCAGAGTATTGACAAACTCTTCTTAAGAGGTGACAAAATAAATCCCAAAGCATAGATGTTTGGTCTTTCCATTTGTGTCTGACTGCTGCAAAGGAGGCCTGATGCTGGTCAGAAATGGAGCATTGATTTTGACTCCTCCTGCAACACAGGTTTTTATTTTGCACCAGGCAGTTCTTGGATAAACTCATACTCAACACGTGAGTCAACATCCCTCCACAATCCCAAGGTTTTGTTTTGTGGCCACAAGTGACTTTGAAAGTTTATATTTTCATTTCCACCCTTGCTACAACTTTCAAGTTCAGCAAACTAGATTAGATCCTTATCTTTTCTGTACTGGTATTTTATTGGTCTTGATACTAAAATGTTTCTTTGCAATAATATTTCCTATGTGCTAGAAAATGATTTCCTTAGTTAAGACAACTCCCTTAAATCACCTCTGATACACTGATCAAGAACAGACAGGAGTCAATACATTTTTTCTGTCAAATTTTTATTGTGAATTAACTCCCAAATATACACATATTTCTAGCTCTGAAAAATAGAGGACCACAAGAAATTATATTCCACAACTCATATCTGAGTTTCACAGAACTGAAAACATATACAGTATGCCATAAACCGTTCAACTGTTTAGTGAAGGAGCTACAGTACAGGCCTTTAGAACACAGCATATTAAAATATACCACATACAGTGGTACCTTGTATAAAGAAATTAATTCGTTCCAAATGAAATTATGTTAAGCAAATTTTCCTTTTTACAAATTCTCAAAGGAATGCATTGAAAACAGAGTAATCCCATTTTTATGTTGTATGGATTCTCCCCATAGGTGATTATGTTAAGCAAATTTCCCCTATCTCCAGAATTTTTTATGTTGTACAAATTTTATGTTATACAAGCTGTTTGTTATACAAGGGTCTACTGTATTTGGTAAATGCCCAGTGGGCCAAGAGGAAAGACACATGTGGAATATACCAGCAATCATTAAAGGTAATGGATAGGTAAGGAGTGTGACATGATATGTTTTGAGCCATGAGTATGGCTTGGAAGCACCTTCATTTTATTTAGTCTAAAACACACCTGTTCCCCCCACCTTCCATTTGAATGAGAACCTAGCCATGGCAATATACTGAGTAGCTACTGCCCTTCACAGCACCAAGAAATAATTGTCCAGT
The DNA here is from genome assembly GCA_023846285.1 of Phrynocephalus versicolor. Taxonomy (NCBI): domain Eukaryota; kingdom Metazoa; phylum Chordata; class Lepidosauria; order Squamata; family Agamidae; genus Phrynocephalus; species Phrynocephalus versicolor. Next base: position 4,748,149 of record JAHTLZ010000017.1, read on the forward strand.
TCCCAGACCAATTTTCTACAACACGCAGTCTCCAGCATGACCTAAGCGTGCTATGAAAATGGAATGCTCACTATGCTATAAGCCTCAATGCACACCTAATTCACTGACTGAGGAAATCTTTATTACATTCTTTGCATTTACTATTACAAAATCAGTCTAGTGCCCTTCTTTTATCCAAGGTACAAAAAGGGAAGAGTGAAAGCGAGATTCTGGGGACCATGTGGGATTTGGGTTACATTTCCTGGCCTCCATCTGTCTCAGACAATCTTTGCCAAGACAGTAACCCCTGTAGGGTTCTTTTTAAAGCCATGCACTAGATTTAGAAATGTACACCCTCCACACTGAGACTGAAAAAAAGGATCTTCTTGAACATTAAAAGTCATTTCATTACATTATGATTTTCATTGATTCTGGTCAAGATAAGATATTGCTTGTTCCATCGGATTTATTTGGTTTTTGTTGTTGGGGTTTTTGTTTATTTGTTTTATTTTAGTGTTGGCCATTTACAATGCAATTATTTATCAGCGCTAATGCAAATATCAGCCAATATCATCATAAGCCTTACTGTGGCCTAGACTTTGAAACTGCTGGAAAGTACTTGAGGCTTTTATAGCCAGTTCAAAGGCTGTAAAATATTTCCAGATTATTCACTGCTTGTAATAACTAACTAGTATAAACAGGGAAGAACACAGAGGTGTACCTCAGTAAACTGAAAAATCAGCTGCACAGAAACAACTGGTGTTGATGCTGGTGCCAGAAAAGTTCAACTAGTGTAGAAGATGTGAAGAGGAATGGAAATAACATTTGCATTAGAGACTGGCTTAATAGTTCTCAAGAAAGTACTGTATAATTTTCTATGTATATTGAAATCAGCACAAGTAATCATAATCCAGATGCTAGTTAGCCTAAGAAGTACGCTGCTTATATACCACCTATAGTGCTTAAACCATTCTCTGGGCAGTTTACCATTTAATTATATAAGTACACATTGTTACCACCAGCAGCAGTGAACTGAACTGGGTACTCATATTACTGACCTTAGAAGGATGGAAGGCTGAATCAACCTTGAGCTGGCAATTTGAGCCTATTGGGATCAAACGCAAGTTTGTGAGCAGAATCTTGCCTGCAGTACTGCAGTTTAATCACTACACCACAAGGTACAGCATAAGAGTGATAAGGTGATGGGCTAAACAGGTAGGCACAGTGCTTGTGAAGTCTAAACTTTTATTAAGAGAGCTGAAATTTGGGGAGTTATGGGTAGAAGAATTTAGGTTTTTTTAAAAAATAATTTCTTTATTAAAAAAATAGCTAGTGGAATAAAATAATCTTCATTACAGATACTGATCCATAGTTCGACATGAGGGGTCTTGTTGTTGACATATCATATGCGTTATTATTGCCCCTCTTGAAGCTTAGGATGATGAAAGGAGAGGAAAGAAGAAATGTTATCTAGTTGGAAGAGTAATATACAAATGCTTCCTTCAGGTATGCAAAGTGCAAAGTGTGCACAATTTTCAAAAAAAGAAAAAGGAATGCACCTGATGGAACTTTAATCAGAATTTGAAACAAAAATGGACAGATAATTTAGGACAACAGAGGGAATCAGAATTGTGGGGGGAAAGCTTCCTAGTACAGTATTTCTCTTTCTTGTCAGATTCCTATTAATTTATTGTCAGATTCCCTTTAAATACAATAATTTCAGCACTACACAACAATCACAATCCAACTGAGACTGAACAGCACAAGTCCAAAATGTGCAACTGGTACATCTGGTTGTTCTGGCAGGTTGTCACCAGTTTGGACGTATCTAGGTCATTTGTTCAGTGGTGCACCCGGACAAGTGACAGAAGGGCAAACATAACATAGAACATAAGAACATAAGAAGAGCCCTGCTGGATCAGGCCAAAGGCCCATCTAGTCCAGCTTCCTGGATCTCACGGTGGCCCCCACCAGTTGCGTTTGGGAGCGCATGAGACTAGATATCTGTCTCATGTGCTCCCAACTGCATAAAACAACTTGCCCAATTTCTTACACACACACACATCATGAAAAGAAGCTTAATTGGGGAAGAGTTCATCAAGCCATATAAATGAAGAATCACTATGATAAAAGGCAGCAACTATGTTTTTAAGACCAGAAAGGATCCTACTTCTGTAAGCAAGTTTCTTTAAACACAATAGGACATACTTCTAGGTAGACATGCACAGAAATGAACGGTATAGAGGGAAGAATCCTATCAGCAACATCTTGCATACACTCATGAAGCACTGCACACATTTCAGAGATTTTCATGGACAATTATTATCTCTTGGTCCTCAGGACTATTTGCTCTCTTCTTCCAAACAAACAAACAATCTTTAGAAGAAGATTTTTTAAATATATTTGATTATAAGAATGCTGTTTGCTGATCTTTTTGCTTGTCTTGCTGTGCTTCCTTCTTTCCTCACCGACTGTTTGTCAAAGAGCAAAGTAAATTATTTAGCATTTGCCAGACTGTAACGCTGCAGGCTAACTATGCTAATTAGAAGGGAACGTGTATTTGGTCGCACACTCTCATACTGTCTAAAACAAAATTTTGCTTGCAAATCAAAGTTTAAACAGAATTCAGAAAGTGTTTGCAGACAAGAAAGGTCCAAAAACAGTCTTTGGATTCTGCTCATATACAGCAGAAATCTAAATGGAAATCTAAAAGATCCAAGACATTTTAATGAAGAATCATTGATAACAGAATTTTATGTTCATTTACCTCAATAAATTAGCCCAGGCCTAAGGTAAGTAAAAATGTCACCTGATTCTTAACTTTCCTACAAGATTCAACTGAGGAACAAGGCTCCAGAAGGAACTAGTCCCTTTGGGAAAACAATAGGTAGATCAAAATTTATGGCCTCCTTTCAAGCTCAAAGTCCTTTTTCAGGGAGAATACTGAACCAGGAGATGACCTCAAAATACGTCCAAGCAGCCGTTAATGAACAGCTAGCAAGCCTCTACCGAGGTACCTAACTGACTTCAGAGCAGCTCTCCAAGATCTCATCAAGCAGTTGCTCAGGTTACAAAGAGGAGGCCCCTTTAGCCTGAGAAGCAACTGGTACTTAGAGTTGCATGGCCTCTGAGCCAGGAGAAAAAAAAAAATAAGGTCAACAAGGCTAGTACTGTATCTTTATAAAAGAAGCCTCCATAGGGACTTCTTTTTAATATACAACAGACATTACACACATCTCCAGGAATGCCATTGTCTTGCTAAACAAGATACAGTGGTACCTCGTATAAAGGAATTAATTTGTTCCAAATGAAATTATGTAAAGCAAATTTTCTTTTATACAAATTTCCCATAGGAACGCATTGAAAACGGAGTAATCCCATTTTTATGTTGTACAGATTCACCCCATAGGTGATTCTGTTAAGCAAATTTCCCCCATCTCCGGAACTTTTTATGTTGTACGGATTTTATGTTATACAAACCGTTTGTTATACGAGGGTCCACTGTACAGCAATCAAAGTGATTGCTGCACGTCTTCTGTCTGTATGAAAAAATGATGTTGAATGCTACAGCTTCTTCCCAAGGATATTAGCAAAAAGGCAGTGGTTAAATGCTTGCACTGCAGGTAGAACTGTGCTCACGGCCTGGGGTTCAACCCCAGGTCGCCGGCTCAAGGTTCACTCAGCCTTCCATCCTTCTGAGGTTGGTAAAATGAGTACCCAGCTTGCTGGGGGTGGGTGGGCAATATGTAGCCTGCAGACTGTAATGAAACTGTAAACCGTCCAGAGACTACCTGAAGTGGTATGGGGCGGTATATAAGCAGAACACTTTATTGTCCGGGATATCTAACAGAATGATTCCACCCCTTTTCCAGTCTATGGAAAGGGTGAGGTATATGAAAATGATAGATTATTATTACCCATTCTGCTGGTCACAGTGAAATTGGTGGCTGGAGCCAGAATCTTGGGAATTGATTACGGTATGCCACAGGTCAAGGCATAATACCAAGGCTCTCAGTGCATTGATTTGAAATACCTTGTGTCCAGTAGGAGCTAGAAGTCACTTTTGGAAAACCCGTAATGTGCTAAATTCCAATCAATTGAAGGGGAAATTCTGCCTAATCCACACTGTTTGTGCAAGCCTGGAGAGAAACATGGTATATTCCATGAACTCAAATAATTCAGAAGCCAGACAGGGAGTTAGAACTTTGATTTTCACAAAGTTGGAAATCTCATATGTGCACCCATAGTGGTCTCACTGTTAGATGGGCAGCATAAAAATCTAATATTAATTAATTAAAATATTGGTATTTAAGGAGAAACACCTGGAGAACTCATCACTACAGCTCACACATGAAACACCATATAAACCAAAAAGGGACTCCTTTTTCCCGACTTTTATATATCTATCTTGCAAAAGGCAGTCTACCTTCATCTAAACCACCTTAAAAGCATCCTCCATTACTAGACATTTCAAAAAAACATTGAATTTTACTACAGAAATATGCATCTGCTCCCCCTCCCCCCAACATGCAAAATCTTATCAAAAGTTTGCGGTGCCAAAGTCAAACAAAATGGAAAAGCATTTCCCATTTTAAAATTCAAATACTGAAGATTTCCACTGAATCTAGAGAGTAGAAACCACCTAGTTCTGGAATAAAGACTTACAACCCAGAGTATATTTTATACCTGTGTTTAGGCTTGTATGCACATGAACATCTGACTAACACAATAGCTGTAGCCCCCACGAATGCTGCAAGCAGTATTTACCATATGAGTACTAAAATCTGTGATGTGATTCAAAAATGGCCTGGAAGAGCTCAGAGGCATGTGCAAAATTGCTAACACACCTTGAAGTTTATTCTAATCAGGAACCACAGAAGAAAAAAAATTAAAATATGACTAAGCCTTTTCACACTTTGTCGCAGGTTTGTGTGCTGTGTAATAAAATATGTTTTACAATATTTAACATATGTTTATCATGTCAATGTTTACAGGTTCCAGGATCCAGCCATTTTCACAAAAAGTCGATAATGTTCATTCCTACAAAGTCGCTCCTTTGGACAAGTGCTGGCATATGTAGCTCAATGACCACTACCAAGTTCTAGTGCTGACAGCAGTTTCTGTCAGTTCAGCTACTCCAAATGACTGTGAAGTGAACAAATAAAAAATATTACCAGCCACCAACGTGTTTTAGGAAAGGGATGCAGCTTGACATATAGTCCCATAACACCATCAGCTGCTACATTCAGGCTATATTGTATTCTTGGATCTACAACCTACAGTAGCATTTCATCCGAGTGAATGCTCTGTATCAGATAAAATTTTCCCCAAACAATACTGTTCCTTTGTTTCAACTTAAATCCTTCCCATTTAGTGGATACTACTCTCTTAATGACCCCATGGCCATGGTCGGTCATGACTGTAATGACACAACACACACATACTCTCTTAACGGCTGCCTAGAATGCCCTAAGCACATCCGATCTCGCCTGATTTTGGAAGCTAAGCAGGGTTGGCCCTGGTTAGTACTTTGGATGGGAGACCACCAGGGAATACCAGGGGCTGCAGGCGCCTGGAATAGGAACTGGCAAACCACTCCAGTATTCCTGCCAAGAAAACTCCATGGACATGGGGTCACAAAGAGTCACTCATGGCTGTAACAACACAACTCTCTCTCTCTCTCTTTTAATGGCTCATGTCTAAAAGAAGACTCTCCCGTTAAGAGTCTTAAAACTGTTCTACTTCTGTACCTCATTCACACACTGTGCTTTTTGTACTAATACCCAGTGTCTCAGTTCATTTGTTTGAGTCTGGTGGGCTATAAACTCTTTAGCTCTAGAAAGCCCCAAAGGGAAATATGTACTGTCGCACTACATTTGTTGAACACAGTCACCTCTGGGACAATTAGGGTGCTATGAAGTTTTCAACCTAGCCTCCACTTGCACCTTCCCATGCTTTCTCGCTACTGCTTTCATGATTTTTTACAACATAAAAATCTATTAAAGAAAGATTAAAAGTCTTAACAGCTACACAAATGCTTGACAAACAACACAATTCCTCCGTTTGGGAGCAACTCAACAAACATGGTTTATGCTTTCCCCTTCCACCTTGCCTTTACCCGAGTTCTGCATTAACTGCACACAATGCTGGATGCCTGTAACATGCCATGCTATCAAGAGAGAAGGCGCACAAGCAAGCAGGAGCATACTGAAGTCTATCACCTGTGGTCACATGTTCCAACTTGTGGTTTCATTTTCTGGTGGCAAGACTGTATTCCAGCCAGTGACCAAAAGTTAGCTGGTGGTGGAGGGTGGTGGAGTCTCCTTCTTTGGAGGTTTTTAAGCAGAGGCTGGATGGCCATCTGTCAGAAATATTGTGATGGGGGTTCCTGCATGGCAGGGGGTTGGACTGGATGGCCCTTGAGGTCTCTTCCAACTCTATGATTCTATGATTCTATGTGCAGGTAAAATAAATAGTGAGCTTTCTGCTCTTTCAAGGCTATCAAATTACTACCTAGATAGGGCTCAACTATAATAACTGAATGCTCATTATGCATATTTTAAACAAAAATCATAACCTGTAACAACTGTCTTTAGAACACAGTAGAAAAAGAGTTTTGAAAATTTTTGTCCTGAGAAAATTATTCCTGAATAATAAAATTCTTTGTTCTTCAAATGTGAAGCCCATCTTGTGTGTACAATGTATGCTTATGGACTCTATGGATTCTGGCCATAGATCCTCTAAAACACAAACAATGGCTCCCTTTGTCTGTGAAGATTCTCAGTCATCCAGGTGAATTTATCTGGAAGCTCCCTTTCAATATATAGGATGTTTAATTACCTAGCCACTGAGTGGTTTTCCCATCATACTGACCACTGAGCCTTGATATGGCAGGATATGCACCTCATTTTAGCTGCCAAAAATATAAGTCTAAGAATTCTATTTTGGATTCTCTGCTACACAAAACTTGTCTTACTCCTCATCAGATTCCTGATTTGGATCGATACTACTTAGAAGTTCTTCAGGTACTGTCTGTGTGGAACCCAGACAGCACACCTTCATATGAGTGGTGAGGTTTTTCTGAGTACCAAAGCCTTTGCCGCAGAAAAGACATACGAACAAACGTTCGCTGGAGTGCACCGACATAAGATGCCTTTTTAAATCGGTCTTGTCTCGGAACAGTTTGAGACAGTGAGGGCACTGCATCTTCTTCCGGTTGAAGTGGATGGTTTTCTCATGCCGATCCATGTTTGATTTTAGAGTGAAGCTTGCAGGGCACTTTGAACACTGGAAACGGGCCAACTGACCAGGAGATGTGTGGCCAGAAAGGGCAGCCAGCACAGGCCTAGAATAGTCAGTGACATCCAACGGAATAATCATGGGGTAAGTATGTTCATGAATGTGTTCTTGCAGCTTTTCCACACATTCAAACATTTTCCTGCAGAAAGCACAGCTCAGGTTCTTGGGTACAGGAGAATCGAAGAGGAAACTTTCATGGCCTAAGTCCATGTCTTCAGATAGTGAAGTGTTCCCATCTAGAACAGGAATGTGCACAAAATTAACTTCTGTTTTTTTAATACTTGGAATGATCAATGTTCATTTTTTTATTAGTTCCATTTACCTGGGTCAGAACTTTCTGCCTGCCACAAGGCTAGAAATCCGTCACAGGTGACCTGCACAGGAAAAGTGCAGTTTAATTCACAATTGTTTTTATGTTAAGCCCTCAACATTCATAACGTCAAACATCTCTATTTTAAAATCATTATGGCACTGAATCTGGCTGAATATGGTCACAGACACAGAAGATAATGATCAGTTTTACTGGTTCTAAGGTTTAAAATGTATAATCACACTCAAACTCCTAAGGCAAATGCCTGTTTACATATTACTAAATATTCAGTATTCTCTGAAAGTTTTTGTCCAGATGTTTATTGGTAGAAATTAGAGATACAGACATTATTTTTTCTATGCCAGAAATACTTCAGTGTAAGACAAACTATGAAACCAGTGGGCAGACATGACACAGGATGAAATGAGTGCCTACCATAAATTCACAAATTGCTTCCAGATTAGAAAATTTTTCCAAAGCAGCCCTGATATTTGAGACAAGACCATCCATTTAAAAGTTGCCAGCAGTATAAGCAACATTACCTACAATAAATGGTTTCACTTTTTGTTTAGTATAATTTCTATTTTGCTTTTCACCCAAGAGGTTCAAGTTGATACGGTTATTTCTCCCAAAAGCAAAGCAAAGTGTTCTGCTTATATACCACCCCATACCACTTTAAGTAGTCTCTGGGCAGTTTACAATTTTAATTACAGTGTGCAGGCTACACATTGCCCCCCCCCCCAGCAAGCTGGGTACTCATTTTACCGACCTCGGAAGGATGGAAGGCTGAGTGAACCTTGAGCCTGCTACCTGGGATTGAACCCCAGTTGGTGAGCACAGTTTTACCTGCGGTATAGGCATTTAACCACTGCACCACGAGGTCCATCTCAGATTTATGTTTATAAACATTGTGGTTGAGAGATAGAGACTTGTTAAGAGCACTCAATCAGCTTCACACCTGACTGTGGGTTTGAATGTGGGTCTTCTGCACTCAATCAGCTTCACACTTGACTGTGGGTTTGAATGTGGGTCTTAGCTCTAGATCAATATAATAATCACTGTACCACATTAATGCTTGCTCTTCCCTTGTAATGCAGTAAAAAGAGGAAGTGCCAGCTACATATTCTTTCTTGAAGCAAAATAATCCTGCTTCTTTTATGGAACACAGGGACACCGCCTCTGTCACCTTTCAGCCTCGTGTAACCGAATATAAATACTGTAGATCCCTGCATTAAAGGGATCATATACAGATTTTCACTTTTATACACAATTCCTAGCTGTTAATTCTTCTTTAAAAAAAACAAGTGCAAATTTATTTTGCTCAATTTCCTTTAAACCCAAGTAATTAATTTTTTTTAAAAAATCACATATTTTCATGTTATTTGTCTTTTATTTCATGCTTGCCAGATGGGTGTTCTCTGTGGAGCACAACAGATGGTCAAGTCTCTTCAGGTTTTTAGAATGTGGGATATAATGGTAATTTAATTATTAATATGTAAGCTAAGGAGTTTGACATTAATGGCTATTTGCTTTTTCCAGTATCTTTTAAAAACGAGATTTTTTTTTTAAAAACCCCCACTAAAATTCACTATCATAGTGTTTCTATAAGGTCACCCACATTTTATAACAAAGTACTATTTATGCTATTTTTTCCACATTTACAAAAAAAAGGTAAAAGCTGGAATCTTTATAATGATTTAATTAGAATAATTAGAATAGTTAATTATACTAATCATCCAGCAAGATTTTAAACACTGGATACTAGTGCTTAAGAATATTTCAGTTCTGTATCATGTTGTTTCCTAAACACATATCATTCTAATTTCTAGCTGCTAGGAATCTGGAGTATTTTCCCCCTAACATCCAAAAAGATGTCTTCATTCTTATTAGAGCAGTTCACTGTTCACAGCATAATAGGGCTGGAAAGCAACTGAAGATCATCATAGTCAATAGCAGTGCCCTATATACTGTATACAACTACTGAGAAGTATATTCCCACCAAGTTCTGTATGTCTTACTGCAAAAAAAAATGTTGAATATAGATCTACAGTCCAGCTCAGTGTTGGCGAACCTATGGCATGGGTGCCAAAGGTGGCACTCAGAGCCCTTTCTGTGGACACACAACATCGCCCCTTCAAGATAAATTGCTATATTGGTACTTGGCAAAAAAAAAAAAATGGTGGGTTTTCAATCACAGTTTGGGCACTCAGTCTCTAAAAGGTTTGCCATCACTGGTCTAGCTGAAGATCAACATGATTAACAACCTCCGCTTCCCAGATGTTCTTGGATGACAATTCCCAGAACTCCTGGCCAGCACAGCTAGTGGTGAAGGCTTCTGGGAGTTTCAGCCCCAAAACATCTGGGGACCCAAGGTTGGGGGTTATAAATATTATTTATTCAATTTATATATTGATCTACGACAACATTCACACTTATATAAATTCAATCTACTTCAAGAAAGATGGCACAAATTATTGTCTGAAAATCTGTTCTTCAGCACACTGAGACTAGAGTAGGCCCACTGGATTTGTGGGATACTGGTGAGTCAAGACCTTGCTAAACTCCATTCATTCAAATAGGTCTACTCTAGTTGGAACTAACTTTCTTGTAGTAAGGATAAATCAGACAGTGACACAGGATCATATTTGATTTTGCTGCAAAGGATGAGTTACGGGGGTGATATTGCTTATAGTGACCCTTCTATGCACACATGAATTGCTCAAAAACAAAGTAGTCCTGCTGGTAAACCAAAAAGGCCCAGAGTGGATATGGCAGAGTCAGAGTGCCCTGTGATTGCCTGTATATCATCTGATCACTGGAAAATAGCAAAACATTGAACTGTGCCACAAGTGGTCCAAAATAAAAGCTGTATCTCAATCAGCTTGCAGACTAAGCCACAACTAAAGAAGGCCTATTTCAATCAATGGAATTTACAGAGAAATTGATTCACCAAATCCCACTGACTCAGTTGGCCTTCTCTAGTGCAGCTTACTACACTAGGATGCAGGATTTCAGCCACTGTCTGTATTATTTTATGTCATTTGATTTAATGTCATTTGATTGGAGGGTGAAATTACAGGATTCTAAGTGAACCCAGATCTGACGTGTACATGAATAATAGTGAGATTGCAAAATGTAATATCATGAGGTGCTGATAGGATACATGTTGTTCAGGTTAAATTTTGGTGACCCTCAAAATGTCTGACCAACTGGCATGTAAGGCATTATTTCAGTCAACTATTTCCTTACCTGAGCGGAAAGCATCACTCTTTTCAAAGTTTCTGGTGACAGATCACCAGAAGAGGTAAGGATGGCGGAGGGGCTCTGAGTGGCAAGGTGTGATGAAGCCAGCAGGGGAGGTGGTGCTTCTTCCACTTTGCCATCACATTCACCCCATAAGCGATTCAGGTTGGTGCCTGGGCCTGAGGAACACAGGAAACGAGTCTCACCCACATGAACTTGCACCAGCCGGTGATCGTTTTTTTTTACAAAAGGCAGGGGAAGAACAGTTGCAGTTTAATTTTCTGTCAACGGAATGAAATTGAAGCTGCACAGAAAATTGAGGCCCAGTGATTGTTTTAAATAGCTCCCCCCCCCCAAAAAAAAACACCACAGCAGGAATTACATCACATAATGGCAAAATTATCACTAAAGAAAGCTAAGCGCAGGAAGAAGAATATATGGTAGCACAAGAATGAGTTTCAAAAGATACAGTGGGCTGATACTTGTCTAGGATTAATCCACCACAATTTACACAATTACCACGTCTCATTTGTGGAATTTCACAGTCTCCAGCTACTACTATCGTCACCCATGGTCTCCTAGCACTTCTTCCATATCCTTTTTTAAAATAATTGTACAAGAATAACTGTTAAGGATGGAAGGCTATAACAGCTGTTTTTGAGAGGAAGCTCCAAGATCCACCCCTTCTGGGAGCACGTTTAGACAAAATATTCTTCACAAACAGGAATAAAAATTGATTTCAAAGTACAGTAGAACCCCAGTATCTGCTGGGAATTGGTTCCAGGCCTTCCCGTGGATAATGAAAACCGTGGATAAGAGAGAACACCACAAAATCCCCAAAACTGCTGTTTTATGACAGTAGCTTGCTTTATGGCTGCTGTTTTATGATAGTAGTTTGCTTTACAGCTGCTATTTTATGACAATAGCTTGCTTTGCAGCTGCTGGATTATGTATTTATTTTTTATTTTTCCAACAGTGGATAACTGAATCAGTGGATAATGAATCAGTGGATACAGGGGTCCTGCTGTAATGTTAAACTGCACCTACAAACAACAAGAACTCTACTCAAAATGTTAACATATTTTAAAAGGAATGAACATTATAGTCATTAATGGGGCATGTGGAATAAAATAGCATGTGACACATCTTAGACAAAGTCATTTTCTGTGCCTGTCAATCATAGTAGTTACAGTACTTTGTAATGGAAATAGAAATAGGACCTATGTCCTCAAGGTAAGTAGCATAATTCCCATGCGTACACAATAAAGACTGAGGTGTGAAATAAACATTATTCAACTTGAACATCACCCACTATATTTAATGCATGCAGACTGGCTACAATAATATTTATTATTTTATCTATGTTATGTACATAATGCCTTTTATTTATTTATTCGATTTGTATACTGTCCATCTAACCCAAGGCCACTCTGAGTGGTGAATTCATAGGCAATTCAAAGCAGCACACAACAATTCCAACTACAGAACGATTACAGTTTTAAAAATACAATTAAAACTATATTAAAAACAAGAGAACATTAAACTAAATGTAGCTTTCCTCAGAACCTCGGTTATTGCTTTGAAGCCTGCCTGAAAAGGAAGGTCTTTGCCCACCAATAAAAGGAAAAGAGATAAGAAGCCAGCCTCCCAAATTACACATGTTGCTGTTAAATGCCTGGTTGATCCAAAATAAATAAATGTGAAATATTAGATCTGACAGGAGACAGATATGCCAAGTTGGTGTGTATAAGTGAAGCCTAGGTGGGAAAGGAAAAGTAGCCCTCTTCCAGTTATGCAACTCAGGGTATTCAATCCAGCATCTTGCCAGGCCAGAGAAGGGTGGTGACAAAGCTATAGTCAACAGAAATTCCATCATCAGCAGGACCTCTGTCCTGTTGTGCCTGGGTCTGGAGTGTCTTTACCTCATTCTAGACCTCTGGGACAGAATACAACTGGCGTTGGTTTTCCTCTCTTCCTGTAAACCAGCATATTCCCTACTAGACCTGACTAGGTCCTCCTAACTTTTACTTCTGGGGGGTTTAAAAAAACATGAGATGCAGTTGACTGGAGCAGTTGTAGAGTACATCATCATCATCATCATCATCATTTAAATTTATACTCCACTCATCTCGCCATCAGGAGGTCATGACTGCCATGGGTCTCTCCCAATATTCCATGGGGTCCACGCATGTTGTAGGTCATACCCCCGGTATAGTGTTCAAGTTAGGACAGGGTGTGGATGATCTGAAGATGGTGAACCTTGAATCTTACCCCAATCATGGTCAGATCATCTCCTGAGATTTGGATTTGGAAGAAGGGACAATATCTAGCTAATAGAGATGGTTTCAATCCAACATACAGAACTCTCTTCTTTAGTTCATGGCCCCACTTCTTTTGGACAAAAACAATTACTCAATCCAAATGTTGAGAACTGCAACCAACTCACAAGTTGAGCTTAAGATCTAAGCATACACTGTAACCTTGACTCCTTATTAATAACAGTAGATCTGTTAGAGATGTAGAGTACACTATCTAGTGATGTTAAATTGGATCAGTTTCAGGTAGCATGGTCCGAGAATGGGGACAAGGCACCAGCTGTCAAGATCCCTGCCAATTGTGGCTCTTAATATCAGGGAAGGAAATGACTGTGGAGTGCGCTATTTACATTAAAGGGAATCACTATAAGGCCCACTCCAAAGAAATCCAATTTAGTAACAGATGATCTTAGCAACGGTAGGAACAGGGTGTTGGCAACGGGCCTATAGTTAAGAACATCTGTTGATAAACAGCTGCAGGTGTTCTTGGAGAAAATGGATAGTCTAAATGTATTTCAGTGGGGACTGTGTTGTGGGATTGAAATTGCATTGGTTACTTTGCAAGACACTCTCCCGAGAAAGGAAGATAGGAGGAGTGTATCTTTAGTTACAGTGGACATAAAAAGTTTACACACCCCTGTTAAAATGTCAAGTGTCTGTGGTGTAAATAAATGAGACAAAGATAAATCATTTCAGAACTTTTCCCACCCTTAATGAGACCTATGAACTGTACAACTTAGTTGAACCATAAACTGAAATATTTTAGGTGGAGGAAGGAAAAATTAAAAAACTGAAATAATATGGTGGCATGTGTGTGCACGCCCTCTTATAACTGGGGATGTAGCTGTGATCAGTAATAAAAAAATTGCATTCAAACTCATGTTAAGCAGGAGTCAGTACACACCTGCCATCAATAAAGTGCCTCTGAGGAATCCCAAATAAAGATCATTCATGCTAGTAGGTCTTTCATGTTGAAGACCCACTTTGGATATCCACGGGCCTTAAGTGGTGTCTTTGGGTGCCTGTCTTCCTTCTTCTTGGCTTCTGTGGAGGTGGGGATGCTCTCTGCTCTGTGGTTTAGGGTCCTGATGACTCCTAATTTGTCTTGTAATGGATCGTGGGAGTCAAACAGTAAGACAGGCTCCTGAAGACAGCACTTAAGGCCTGTGGATATCCAAAGTGGGCCTTCAACAAAGCAGTGTTCCAACCCAGAATAACAAGGGATCAGCCTGAGACCCAACATAGGAGGGATAACAGCTCAGGACCAGAATCAGCAGTACACCTCCACTTGAAGGACAAAGGGTCTAGGGATCCAGCCCTCAAAGGGTACGGTCAGAAAGAATGGAATCTGCAGACGTGGTATCTGGTGCAAAAGATAGAGTTCTCTCTGCCGTGCGCACCACCACGGCAATCTTTATTGAGTACAAGTAGGTCAATCATACGTATGCATGAAGCCACATTCAACTGCTATCATTGGCTTAGACAGAGATAAGTGAAAGAATAGGATGATTGTTTATGCCTAGAGCATGCACAGAGTATAACCATGACCTAAGCTTCTTGAGACCGAGGCAGGCAGCCTTGCTGATAATGGTATAACCTAGTTATGAAACCATTAACCTGTTAACTCCTGTTCTCCCACAAAAGGGCACTCATTCAAAGATGAGGATGTATACATATTAGACAGAGAAGATAGGTGGTGTGAGAGAGGGGTCAGGGAAGCCATTCATGTGAGCAATGAAAACCCCTCTCTCAACAGAGGTAGGGGGCTCAGGCATAGTCTATCTGCTACTTATCAGGCTGTGATTTCAACAATACCCAGACAAATCAAAAATTCTTCACGCCTTCACCACCAAGGCCACAGCTAATGACCCATACTATATGGGGTGCAGCACCTTAGGTCATTGTTCACCTTAAGGCGATTGAGACTGTTGTCTACCTAACAAGCCTATTCAGGGCATTTTTCATCTTAGGAGCCTATTTCAGACCAGGGTGACAAGAGGTCAAAGTGAGCTATAAAATGGAGGACTCACAACTAGCTTTCTTCAGACTGATGAAACTGTTTGCATGAGCAGTTAAATGTTTCAATCTCTCAAGAAAAAGAAGTCCAGTTGCCATGACTCAAATTCCAGATAAACTCACCTGGATGACTGAGAATCTTCACAGACGTTTTGTTTCTTCCAGAACATGGCCAAACAGCCCGAAAAACTCACAATAGCTATCGGATCCTGGTCATGAAAGCCTTTGAGAGTAGTTGTTGTGAGGGTTAGGGTTAGGGTTAGATCCTGGCCATGAAAGCCTTTGAGAATACACCTTCGAGAATACATAGTTCTCATGCCTTAAGCACATGTTGGTAATTTAGGTAAAGAAGGAAACCAGGAGTCCAAATGAAAATGAAGATAATGACTATATGAAATCCAGTAATATAGATGTCTTTGTAGAATACACAGGAGTTGTGGAATGATTGTGACAAGATGTATGGTGTGCAAAAAGGATTGAGAGTGTGGACCATACCCAGCATGCAATAGATGAACCTCGCTTGGAAATTCTCCTTCATGATCCATATGCCTACACCCTCAAACAAAGAGCACCCTTAGAACACTCCAGATAATGAAATGGATAAGGGCACTTCTGAACCTGTCTAAAGGTCATGTCCTGAAGCTGCGGAAATGAACCCCCAAATATGAAATTATCAGGTTGGTAACACCTCACTCCGTATTTCAAGTCCAAAGCTATAGAAAGAATCCCAAAACATGTGCCTCAGGGATTAAGGCCAAAACCTCACAACTCAAAATAGGATACTATATACACTTCTCTGAATAGTCATCTATGCCAATGGTTCCCAACACTATCACTTCATTTATAAAATGAATATAAATGTACATGCAACATCTTGTGTAACACACTGCTAAGTTTGAGATGAAAAGGAAATTATGGAGTGTTAAATTTAAGACACCTTTGAAAGTATTCAGATATAATAATTAATGTAATAATTGTAAAAATGTAATAGTTTAATTCAAGGAACATCACACAGTTTTTTAATTGGAAGCATGAAGTGGGTCAAAAATCAAGCCAATATCTCTCTTACTCTATCCATTAAGTTTACAACAGATGTTATATATTTTTGATTAAGTTTCCAAACATGTGTTTCTGAATTATTAATCTTGTACAGGGCACTGCAAGTACAATTTGATTTACATTATTATATTTTATAACTCTTTCTGCCCTGTATAAATATGGAATATTACTTGTATATTTTATATACTAATATATACACATATATTCCTCTTCTTTATATATATATAAAGTCAATCCTGAGGAAAAATATATTGATAAATAAATACAACAAACAATAAAATAATGAACAATGAATTCTTATTTTCCTAAGTACCTCTAATGGTTGATTTCCCTAGTACATATCTTTTCTTAAATATGAGGTTATTCCAAAATAGTCCTATAATTATGGAACCTCTCCCAAGAAGATGTAAAGAAGGTATTTTAATTTTTTATTATATTTATCTCCTACCTTCCAAATATAGAATTTATGCTGTGTTTAATCTCAAATAAACAAAACCAAATTAATCACATTAATAAAAAAGAAAGCAAAATGGTAGCAGTATAGACTATAAAACAAAGCTTCTTTACTGCATAACCAAAAGTGTGACCAGAGAAAAGTGGTCCTGCAACCTGATATGTACCAGTTAACAAACATTCTTATGAACTGCAATATAGAGAGGAAAGATATCCTTAGGTATCTAACTCTAAACCTCCTCTCTACTGTCTATCATTGAGCAAGGTAAGAGTGAAAGCGGATAAAAATCAGAGTAAATCAGATTTTTTAAAAAAAAAGCTACATTTTTGTTAAACAATAAACAGTCAATATTAAATAAACATGTTAGATGTAAAGTAAATTGAAAACTGTCAATTACTGTATTTTCTGTTAAACAGAGTTAAGGAACATGTTCTGTGTAAAGAACCAATTTTATTTCTCAAATATGAACATTCTGCTGCTATATGTCTGAACTGAAGAAGTGGATGTGTCCACGAAATGTTACATTAAATTATGAAAGTTAGTCTTTAAGGTGCCACATGTTTTGTGTCTTTTGTTTTGTTTTTCTTTGATTTTTGCCTGCAAAATATGAACCTGTAAACTTTACCCATAAACAGGCATTTCCCCTTAAGATAATGAAAACTGATTCCAGTCTGTGAAATAATTCAGGTCTTGCATAATTTAATAACCTCAGTTATTTGTTTTCTACTTTGTTTGTTGGTAGTATTTGGCCAAAGAATGCTGAGACACAAGAGAATGAAATAAGACAATACTGTGCAACAAATGGGTACCTATAATCTTATAACGATACCAATAAATGTCATGGTTGCTGGTTGTAAAGAAAGCTAAATGGATTCTCTCTATAGGTTAAAAAGTATAAAATGAAATGAATTTTAATACACAAGAAGATAAATATCTCAAGCCAATAAAGAAAAACAAGAACTGCCAATTACCTAAGACTTCAAGTTGATCACAAACACTAAATAATTACAGTTGGCAACTGTAGGAACATGGCTAAAATGCAAATATTTATCAAGGCTCCACTAAAAGCTGCCTTGCACAAAACTGATGATCAGTTACACAGACCATAAATTAAGAAAGATAGTATCCCAATCTCTTTTCTTCTCCTACAACAAAAGAAACATATTTGTCAAATGGCTTCTTAGCTTATTTGTATCACTACAACAATCTGACACCCACATATTCCTATCCTATCAGGAAGCACCGGGTTCTATATTTGCCTTCTCTAGTGTCACTAACAAAAGCACCCACATCCAATCTCACATCATATGAAAGGAGAAGCCATCATTTAAAATGCAGGGACCTCACGGAGGTCTTAATAATACAAGCGTGCCTAGTGTACAGGCGTCCCTTCACCTTGAACACTTGTAAACTCTGTGCCATTTTGCTTCCAACAAAATATCCTCTTAGCTGCAAATGAAAGCCGCGTTAAGTGGAGGTTCTTGATGCAGTATTTCAAAAGCTGCCATTTTGCATTATATTCCCATTTTAAAGAAACCCAGAAAGTCTCTCTCCTCTCCCCCTGAACTTAGAAATAGGAGGAAACGGAGGAAACATAGAAAAAGTGAAATTCTCGGAGCAAAACAATTTTAAAAAAATCAACATTTGGCTCCTATTTCAGTCCCTTCTCATAAGCTCAGAAACAATGACACAAGATTGATTCAACAATCTGCAAGCAACTGGAATATGTTAATTTCTGGTCCCCATCTTCTCTTAGGGAATCTAAAGGAGAGAACCAAGAGGTATTTTGAGACTCAATACTTTGGAGTGATAATGTCCCATGAAAGTCTTGTCATTTAGGGAACACAGAACAAATGTTGTTTAATGCTTTTCTCTTTGTTCAGGATTCCTATGGGATAACAATAGGATTGCTATCAGGTTTCTTCTGAGAGCCAGCTGGCTGTAGTGAACACACCGTAGCGTATAATTCAGAAGATCTGAGTTCAAGCCTCATTTGGCCATAGAAACTCACTGACAGATGGCAACGGTGCGCCACTACTGGAGTTGAACATTTCATATCTTTAAAAAATCCTACATGTTTGCCCTAAGTTAGAAGTCACTTGACAGCACATAACAACAATTAAGTGTCTTAGCCAGTTCATCTTGTGCTGAAACATGAATTTCAGCTATCAGGAATTGGCTTATTGGTGACAAACGCCCAACCGTTATAGAATTGGGTAATAATGGAGTTAGAAGAGAACTTTAAGGCCATCAAATCCACCCACTTGCTCAATGCAGGAATATAAATCAAAGCATATCTGACAGATAGCTTTCTGTTGAATGCTTCTACAGTTGCAGCACTCAAAACCTCCCATAATTAGTTCCACTGTCATACTCCTCTAGCAGTTAGGACTTAGGATGCTTTTCCTGATATTCAATGGAAATCTGTCATCCTATAATCTGGGCCCAGGATGTATATGTCCTGGCACTCTGGGATCAAGAACAGATCCTACCCCTTCTCTGTATGACTACCTTTCAAGTATTTGAAGAGTGCTATCATCTCTCCCCATTGGTCTTCTTTTCTCAAGGCTAAACATGCCCAGTTATGTCGTTCCACACAGGGCTTGACTTTCAGTACCTTGACCATTCTTGTTGACTAATTTTTCTAGACTTCTGTTTTGAGCTATTATGGATCCATCTTATTAAACAGTGGTTTCATATGAGAAATGTTAAACGTGTAAACTTTTAACATCCTGAATCATGTTGAGTTAAGTGGGTGGTGCTGTGGGTTAAACCGCTTAAGCTGCTAGGCGTGCTGATTGAAAGGTTGGCACTTTGAATCTACACAACAGAGGGAGCTCCCGTAGGTTGTCCCAGCTCCTGACAACCTAGTACTTTGAAAGCATATAAAAATGCAAGTACAAAAGATAAATAGGCACCACTTCAGTGGGAAGGTCATAGTCTTCTGTGTGCTTGCACATGTAGTCAATGCTGGCAACATTGCAATGGAAATACAGTATGTCTATGGAGACAAGCAGTGGCCCCTAGAGTTGGAAATAAGAACATGAGAACATAAGAAGAGCCATGCTGGATCAGGCCACAGGACCATCTAGTCCAGCTTCCTGTATCTCCCAGTAGCCTAGGGAAACATTTACCTTTAACTTTTGAGCTAACCATTTTTTGCGAACATCAATTATTAATAAATATTTGTCCAAAGTTAAACCTGTTCAAGTTGTTTGATATAGCAATTTTCCTTTCCTCATAACCAAATGCTGACAGAAATTATTTAGATGCTAAAGTACAATACACATAACACAATTCAACACCATGTCTCATTTCGCTGTTTTAGCTAGCACTAGGAAACCAACTCTCTAACTTGAAGCCCAGTTGTCCTAAAACTACAGATGAAAATATCCGCAGGAGTTGACTGCAGTTTCATAGTACAAACCAGGGAGTTGCATGACTCACACATGTCTCCCCCACCAAGGCCCCCTCACGAGAAAAAAATACTCCTAAGCGCAGAAAGGTCATATGATCAAAAGAAAAGGTAGGCTAGGACACTTTTATGTGCTGCACATTTTTTTTCTTTATGGAGGAGTGCAGTACTGAGTTTTGCAATATGAACAAGCAGAATCGTGGCACAGGTTTATCCCCTTCTTTGCTGTTCCTGAAAACAAGTATCTAAGCCACACAGTCTACAAGTATTGTACTCAAAAGAACTGAAGCTACATCAGTTACATCAGGGACAGAAACCTAGCGTTACATGCATTTTATTGAGTAAAATGTCTATACGAATGGCATTAGCCTTTAAGCAAAATACACAGGAACAGCAACTTACAAGACAATGAATGTGTGCCTTTGGGTAAGTACTCGAAGAGCAGAGAACTCTCCTCTCCCAGCATGTCAGCTTTCAGGGACAGCAAGCTGTTCTTGCTCATAAGAGCTGCACGCAAATTAGCAACTGCCACAGCCTGAAGTGCATCCTCCTTCTCTGGGGTCAGAGGCTGAGAGAGGTAACCGTCTTCACCTCCTAGGAGTGCTTCATCCACATTTGCATAAAGGTCCACTCTTTCTATTCTGCTGCCAGAATTACTGGACTCTGCACCTGTCAGATCCACACCTAAGAGAAAGAAAGGGAACAAACATAAGGAAATCTGTAAGAATGGGGGACTCTCAGCCTTGTGAGCTGCCCAGAGACCTTTGGGTAGTGGGTGGCATACAAGCTAAATAAATAAATAAATTGTGTGCATTTTTGGTCATTCCGCATCCCTCATTTCACAACATCAACATCAATTTCCCATTTTAAAGAATTTGAAATCACTTGCTTTCCTCAAGTTAAATTCTTTATTATGTCTTCCACTGACGCTGCATACATACAGTAAATATATCTACAAAGTATGCATGTGCAAAATATATCAGACAATTCAGTACAAACAGTGCTGTTGAATAGGATACTTTCAATCAGGTAAATGTTTTATGGTGGAAACAGTAAACTCAGAGGAAACAGTTTGGCTTTAATGGTAAGGCAAGGCATAGCACAAGGAATTAGGAGCTGAAATGAAAAAGAACATCAAAATTCACAGAAAGTCTGTGAAGATAACTATTATTCAAATCTATTATTTCAATATATACACAGAAAAAGGCACTGACTGAAATCTAGAAGTTGCAACTAAAATGTGCTCTCCAACTGAGCTCTCCTGGCATCCTTTGCTGCTTGTCCTTGCTATAAAATCGGGTCATATTTATACCCTTATATCTACTTCATCAGCTATTAACAATCCTTTCTGATGAGCGTGAAGATCCAGAGGCCTGGTGAGCCAAGAGAAATTTTATAAATAGGAATTTCTGTTGTCCCTGCATCCCTTGTAACTACAAGGGCTTGTAACTCAGAATCTGGAAGTCTGCCATTTGGGCAATAAACATAATTGTTGTGACTAAAATTTGTAAACCCAGAGGAATAAAGGCTTCTAAGATAAAGGATCTAGCTTGCCAAGGTACTATAAAACTGACTATAGTAGCTACAAAAGGTTCAGGCTATAGGACAGTGTTGGCAAACTTAAGCACGGGTGCCAAAGGTGGCACTCGGAGCCCTTTCTGTAAGCACCCGATATTGCCCCTTCACAGCCACCTGGATCCAGGTTAAATTGATGTATGGGCACTTTGCAAAAAAGTAGTGGGTTTTGAATTGCAGTTTGGGCATTCAGTCTCTAAAGGTTCACCATCACTGCTATAGGACCTGAAAGCACTAACTCTGGACATATTGACACAGTGAAATATAAAGTTCAACTGTCAGCCATAAAGGAAGTTCTTTCATAATGTTATTGTATAACGGCCTTGCTTCTAGGCCTGGCCAGAGAGTTAGCAGATTGTTTTGCAACCACTCTTAATAAATGGCAGTTCAAACCCCATTTTCAAAGTACAATGCATATTTTCAGGGCTACATTTTCTACACCCTTCTACATAACAAGCCTATAAATTGCTCACTACACTGCACAGGGGAGATACATGGTGCAGACAAATGGATGCAACAGTGGATCTGTATTTTAAAATGTCATCTTACACATCACTTCTCTCTACTGTATTTCTACACTAGAACTCCTAGGGCTAGCACCAGGAAAGCAATTCCAGACAAATAAACTCCTTACCCTCAGTGCACTAAGTCAAAAGGGAGCACCAATTGTTTTAGATGGGAAGTAAGGCAGGTCCAATCGATAATAGGCAGCCACTGCCTTAGAATCTGCATAATTTTTCTTACTCTCAAAAAATAATCAGAATCACAGAAACGTAGCATAATAAAGAAAGATGGACTTGCTCTATCTAATCCCCACAGGTGGTCACCCAGCCAAGGCCATCTTAATCCCACAAGTAGGCTGCAAACGAGACTGAATAAGATCTGAAGATAACGGGTCTCATTTAGGAATACCCGTATTTCCTTTAAGTTTTGTTTGAAGGCAGAAGACAGCCATTTTCTTAAAACCAAGTAAACAGAAACCAATCATCGTGTCTGGGTAGCAAAATTATTTTCAGTTTTTTTTATCCTAGCTTAGCACTCTTCTTCCACACCCCCACCATGCAGCCAATGAACCAAGAACTACTCTGTCCAAGTTTAAATTTACTACAGCAATATGAAGAAGGGCAAGTCCATGAACTATGATACAATGCTAATAGAAGTTGACACAGATAAATGAAAAACTTAATTAAATTGTGGGAGCTGTATCTGAGACATGGCAGGAATACAAAGTGAAAACCCTCCTCCATCTGCTACAGTCAAGAGTTGGTAGCACTATTACTAGAAACTCAGATTTAATAGCCCTAACTTAAATCACCCATCTTAAAAAATGAGCCATTCAGAAAATTGAATTTGTGCTTACTATCATGAAAAAGATAATGCAATCATGCACAATATTAGTAAATACAAAGAAAATTAATTTGTAAGAGTTCTCTCACTCACATAATTAATCTGATAATGTTGGTGGGAAAAGGTGCAACAACACATGTAAATATGCTTCAATATCTGTAAAGGAGTCAAC
>JAHTLZ010000017.1:4778407-4788871 GCA_023846285.1 Phrynocephalus versicolor
ATACCTGCAAATTCTGTTCCTTCTTACAACCATTTACCCTCTTTTCCTCTTGTTTGCTGCATTTAGCTCAAGTTTTATTGGTAATGCAAAAAACTCCAACAACTCCAAAATCCTTCTCACTTGTAGTACTGCTGAGCCAGGTGTCTCCCATCTTGTAACTCTGTGTTTGGTTTCTTCTTAGGTGTAGTACTTTGCGTTTATCCCTGTTGAATTTCATTCTGTTGGTTTTAGCCCAGTGCTCCAGCTTACAATCATTTCGCGTTTCATATAATGCAGTCCCGGTATCTGGGGTCTCCTACAACACTGACCTGAAGCATGGCGCTGCCCCGAATGGGCCTCCGACGGGCTTTCTGGGCCTGTCAGAGGCCTCAGAAGTGGTTTCTGGCGAACCAAAACCAGATCACTGGAAACCACTTCTGGGGCATCCAACAGGCCAGGAAGCCCATTAGAGGCCCACTCAGAGCAGCGCCATGCTTCAGGTAAGTGTAGGAGACCCCAGATAGCTCTCCCCGAGTCCAAACCCAACCCAGCCCAGCATCCACATATCACAGAATTTCCATTATTGCAGGTCAGCTCCCTAATCCCCGCGATAGGCAGGGGATTACTGTACCAAGATCATATGAATGAAAGAGAGAAACAAAATTGAATTGAATCAAATTGAATTTTGTTTTTGTCTTCCAAGGTATTAGCTATTCCACTCAATTTTGTCTCATCTGCAGATCTGACAAGCATTCCTGCATTCCCTTGTCCAAGACGTTAATAAAAATGTTGAAGAGCACCAGAGCCAGGACTGAGCCTTGGAGTACCCCACTTCTTACCTCTTCACACTTAGGGAAGAAGCCATTAATCATCTCTCTGAGTACAATTTGGTAGCTAATTGCGTACCCACATTACACTTGATTTATCCAGCCCACACCTAGTTAGCTTGCTAATCAGGATATCATGGGGAACTTTGTCAAAATATAGCAGTTAAGTGTTTAAGGTGCCACAATGTCTTCGTTTCCTTTCTTTTTGCCTTTGTGTGTGTGTGTTTGTTGTTGGTAACTAACAAATAAATACAATAAAATTTAAAAAGCCCATTTCAGAATGGGTCAATCTTTAAAACCCAATCTGACAGTGAAACTCAAGTTGTTTAAACAGAAATCATTATCTTTCTTTTCTTTTAACTCAGTATTAAGCTACTTCAAAACCCACGATCCATCATTTCATACTGTTGACTTTCTGTAAGCAATGGTAAATGCGTACTCTTCATATTTTTCTGTTTTTGTTTCAAATAGTTACGCATCTATTCTACTCCATTTCCCCCATCAAATTCTTTTTTATTTCTTCTCTGCAGGCTGTGCCTTTTAGATTGCAGTGACACCCCCCCGCCGCCTATTGCAGGGGTTAGGGACGCCACCCGACCCGCAATAATTGAAAATCCATGATATGCAGATGCAGGTTGGGCCGGGCGTGGGGAGCCTAACTGGGAGCTCTTGTACTTAACCCCAGGCTGGCATTGCCCCGAACGGGCCTGTGAGGCCTTCCCAGGCCTTCTGGAGGCCCGAAAAGGGCCTCCCTGTGAACCGGAAAGGCATTAGAAAGACCCTCAGAGGCCTCAGAAATGATTTTCGGTGACCTGAAAGTCACTTCCAGTTCGCAGGGAGGCCCTTTTGGGGCCTCCAGAAGACCCAGGAAGGCCCTTGGAGGCCCGTTTGGGGCAGCCCTAGTCCTGGGGTAAGTATGGTAGGCCTGAAACAGGCCTTTGCCCCTTACCCCAGGGGGCCTTTTTTCATATACTGCGGTCCCGCGATATAACAGGACCACAGTATATGAACCGCGAAAGGGCGGGGGACCATGGCACAAGCTTTTGGTGTGGCACCATCAAGACTTACATTAGTTGTAGGCACCACTGCCAACTATTTCTAAAGATTGATTGCAGGGATCCTTGCTAAAAACCATATTCAAAATCATACTATCAATACAGTACATATTAAAATGCATTGTACTATATTGTTATAGTTAACATCTATTCTATAGTATATATACCTGTTCAGAAAAGCAAACATACATGTGGAAAATTACTAACAATTTTGAAGCCTAATCATACATCTGAATGAAGTTAAGTAGCTTTCACACAGTAAGGTTTTATGATCCAATTTATTTTTCTATTACAGTGCCATGAATTAAGCTTGTTATTAATTCAGCTTTCATCAGGGGTGCAGTGTCCTTCCAACGTCCTCATATAATTCTTTGTTGACATTAGCCCTGTTATCTTAGTCTCTCTTTCCTAGATAGTTTTTCTTGGAAACACAAAACAAGCTAATCACACAGGGCAATCCTTCCCCACTCCCTCAGTATCTTCTGGCATTACAACCACATCTGGATCACAGTAAGTGGATGGGATAATGAAACATAATTGAAGCCGCATCTAAATTGCTCTGTGACAGAGTGTGTTTGTTTCTTACGGTATCTCTGCTACACGTGAATTTGCTTAGACACCTTTATAGCAATGTTTCCCAACTGGGGGGATGGGGACCCCCAAGGAGGTCACAAAGTGTTTTTTGAGAGGTCACAGGTTGCCTTATGAATGTTCTAGCCCTCGTTACATAGATGTCTTCCTTGACCTTTCAGAGCCAGATATTAAAGTCAGCATGTATGGGAACAACTGCTCAAGAATTATTTTGCCTCCACTGTTGACAATAGAAAGCTGGAAGAGTTATAACAACTCTGTCTTTTTGGGACTTATGTAGATTTCCAACACTTCACTAAAACAAACTCTTGCAGTTAAGTACTTGGGTTAAGTCGCCTTGAGTCCTTTTCCAAGGAGAAAAGCAGGGTAAAAATACTCTAAAATAAATAAATAAATAAAATTATCTAAATAAATAACTTTTGCAACAGCAAGAAATATATAACATCCATTTTTTTTACTGATACTGATAATATTGTTATTGAAAGTTGGGTTTATCTTAACTACCTTATTTCTCACTCTATAAGATGCACCTCACCATAAGACGCACCTAGTTTTTAGAAGAAGAAAACAAGAAAAAAATGTTTAGCCTAAGGTTTCATGGCAGAAAATCCTGACTGCAAAAGGGGAGGGCAGAGGCTCCATAGAGGATACCTCCTTGCAAACTAGGTGATTTTTGACTGGGGAATTCAGGCTACAAAAAGGGAGGCTTGCAAACGAGGTGATTGGGACTGTGGAAACCAGGCTGCAAAAGAGGAGGCTGACAAACGAGGTGAAAGGAACTGTAGAATCCAGGCTGCAAAAGGGGAGGCTGACAAATGAGGTGATTGGAACTGTGGAATCCAAGCTGCAAAAGGGGAGAATTGCATTGAGGTGATTGGGACTGGGGAACCCAGTCTTCAGAAGTAGAGGGCAGAGGATCCATGGAGGAGACCTCTTTGCAAACGAGGTGATTTTTGACTGGAGAATCTTGACTGCAGAAGGGGAGGGTGGGGAAAGGCTCCCTGGAGGTAGCCTCTTTGCAAACGAGGTGATTGGAACTGCGGAATCCCAGCAGTAGCAAGGGACAGGAGAGGGTTGTAAATAAATAAAAAATAGAGGTAAATAAAAATCTCTAAATAAAAATCTGTGAAATATATGTACTGGGGACTAATATATTCACTCTATACAACGCACAGCCATTTCCTCTTACTTTTGAGGGGGAAGTGCATCTTATAGAGCAAAAAAATACCATAATAGAGTCTACAAAATCCTAACTAGAGATGCAAAATTTCTGCAAATTTCACAGCAGAAAAAAAACCTTTGGAAAACAAAAACTTTGAGAAAATCCAGTGTTTTTTTCCATTTTCCCACAATGTTCAGATACAGACTTTTCTCCAGAAGTTCGGGGAATGCAAGTGTGAGTAACTTTCAGAAGCATTTCATATTTCTTCCATTCAAATAAATGTGCAACTGTTTGGTTTACAGGATTCTTTTGATGGGAAATTTCCTCTCATCTGGCACCAAGCTGACAAGAGACTTTGCTAAGCTGTTCCTATATACAACATTTGCTGGCATGGCAATGGCAATTCCAGTGATGACAGCACCTGAACCAAGGTGCATGAGTAACTGTTCACTCATCCAAGTAGGGGCATAGCTGGTGTATTTTCCATAGCTGAAGAAAGGCACCCCTGGCCACCGAGTCCACCTGGGCTTCCAGAGTTAGACTGGGTTCAAGGAGCACCCCCAAGCTGTGGACCCTGTCCCTTAGGGGGAGTGCAACCCCGTCCAGAACAGGGAGATGGCCCTCTAGCCTGTCTGGCGAAGCACCCACTAACAGCACTTCCATCTTGTCTGGATTGAGTTTCAGTTAATTAACCCTTATCCAGTCCATTATCTGGCCCAGACACAAGTTCAGCATGGAAACTGCCTCACTTGGATTGGTGGAAAACAAGAAGTAGAGCTGAGTATAATCAGCATATTGTTGACTCCTCAATCCAAACCTCCTGATGAGCTCTCCTAGCGGTTCCATGTAGATATTAAACAGTATGGCGGACAGTATTGAGCACTACAGAACCCCATGACATAAACACCATGGGGCAGAGCAACTGTCCCCCAGCATCATCTTCTCGACATGGTCAGCCAGGAAGGAGCAGAACCACCACAAATCCCAACCTGGCTAGCCTATCCAG
Organism: Phrynocephalus versicolor; assembly: GCA_023846285.1. Classification (NCBI taxonomy): domain Eukaryota; kingdom Metazoa; phylum Chordata; class Lepidosauria; order Squamata; family Agamidae; genus Phrynocephalus; species Phrynocephalus versicolor. Next base: position 4,783,028 of record JAHTLZ010000017.1, read on the forward strand.
AACAACACCATGGTTGATGGTGTCAAAAGCCACTGAGAGGTCCCGGAGTATCAACAGTGTTGCACTCCCCCTGTCTTTCTCCCAGCAAAGATCATTGTACAGGGTGACCAAGGCAGTCTCCGTACCAAAGCCCAGCCTAAAACCCTATTGAAATGGATCCAGAAAATCTGTTTCATCCAGCAGTGCCTGGAGTTGCCCGGCCACCATCCATCCCAACACCTTGCCCAAATAAGGGAGGTTTGCTACTGGTCAGTATCTGGGAGTTGAGTCATGGCTACTGGACTTCTTTTTTGAGAGATAGAAACGTTTCGCTGTTCATCCAAACAGCTTCATCGGTCAGTAGTTAACCACCAGCCCTCGGTGCAGTATAGATTTTTTAAAGGAGTGATCTAATTACCGCCTATTTCAAGGTGGCAGGGACCACTCCCTCTCTTAAAGAGGATTTCACAACCTCCTGGACCCAGATGCAACCCCCCCCCCACAGATGTTGCAATTAGCCAAGAAGTACAAGGGTCAAGCAGTGTGGTGGTAGAATGGACAGATCCAAGCACCCTGTAGACATGCTCAGGTCTCAATAAGTGAAATTCATCCAATAATATTGGACCTAAGCACGGTGCGCTGGACACATCTCTTGATTCTGCTCCAATTGTGGAGTCCAATTCACAGTGAATCTGAGAAACTTTCCTCTCAAAGAGAATAGCAAACCCATTACAGTGAGCCAACGAGTGGTCCAGGATCTACATTGTATCTCCCGATTGAAGAAGATCCCAGACCACCCGAAACAGCTCCAGTGGACAGCACTCTGAGGAAGCAATACGGTTGGTGAAATATTGCCTTTTCCCCAACCGTATCGCCACAGAATAGGCCAGAAAATGGGCTCTAAGCCGTGTTCGATCAGACTCACAGCAGTATTTTCTCCACCTGTGTTCCGGCCATCTCCCCTCTTGCTTCATCACCAAGGAGCTGTCCAGGCTCTGTGTGTAGGGAAAGGGCGCTTAGGTGCAGTGGGAAGATATGAGATACAGTGGACCCTTGTATAACAAACAGTTTGTATAACACAAAATCTGTACAACATAAAAATTCCAGAGATAGGGGAAATTTGCTTAACAGAATCGTCTATGGGGTGAATCCATACAACATAAACATGGGATTACTCTGTTTTCAATGCATTCCTATGGGAATTTGTATAAAGGAAAATTTGCTTAACATAATTTTATTTGGAACGAATTAATTCCTTTATACAAGGTTCCACTGTATTTACAAATTGAAAATGACATCTGGCTCCACAAAGAAGGGAAAGCACACATAGAGAAAAAATTTCACCGGGAAGTACCATGTAACCAGCACTTTGTCAGACGGCCTTAGCAGTGTCTGTGTTCACACCTCTGTACAGATATAAATTTGAACAGGATCCTGTCTATCAGTTGAAAACTTTGACATGGAAGGGCATGGAGGGAGAAAGAATCAAGCCTGTCAGCTGAAGGCCAGCCTCTGCATTCTGCACCAACTTCAGCCATCAGACACATGTCCCCAGACAGTGATTTCCAGGGTGGGCACTATTACAGTATATCTATGAATGGACATTGGGATGTGGGTGTATCATTTGATAAAAATAATAGAAAATATTGTAATCATCTCACAAATGTTGCTAGGAGAAGTACTACTTCCCACATTTTTAAATGAAAATACAAGCACGAATCCAGGAGACTAAATCAGGGCTATTTCCAAAATTTGTTTCCAAAATGACCACAAGACAGAGCAAAAGAATCCATAGGCACTCATTGGTGAAAGTGGCAGCCACGACTGATCCAATGTGTCAAATGTGCATTTTTAGTGTCAAATGTTAAAATTTAAAAAAACCAAACAAAAACCTGTTGTCTAAAGTGTGTAAAGAGGAATACATATCAACATATTTTAAGGAAGATGCTGAGCCAGTGCCAAAAGAGGAGACTTGACACCTTCCAGCACACTTCACTGAAAGTGAAATTAACAACATGTAGCAGACTCTCTGTCTACAATCATGCTTAATCTGACTTCCAAACTCAGAGACATTTGTTACTGTAGCATAACCCCCAGGCTTTCCGTTTTTGCACATTCTTTTAAAGAACTACACTGTAACACTGTTACAACCCAACATGCATAGGTGTACAAATACATTACCAACTGCATTCCTATATGAATTCTGAATGACTCTCTTTAGGATGATAGAGACTAGCTTTCTCCTCTGTCCTTAGTTGCCAGTGTTACTGCCAATGTTTATAATAGCTTTTGTCTGCCTCTCTTTTTATTGTGTCTTCTGTGACGGAGGGGCCAAATGATTCTACCAGAAATAATTTTAATGGGATATGCAACCCACCCACCAAGCAACCACCTTTTCTCTTTCCCATTTGGAGGAATGCAGTTTTTTTTCCTGGTGACCTGGAAACACACAAATACTGTACTGACATGGGCTCAGACAAGGATCAAAGAACAGGGCAGGGTGGTACCTATCTATGCATCCTTATTTAGGCACTGGCTGGGTAAAAGAGCAGTGCATAACCCTAGTATACTGTAGATATATAGATTTGAATCAAGTATTTCACTATAATTAGTCCAATGAACAGGGGAACAAAAAGATACAGCAAAGAGTCTTATGGCATCTGAAAGGCTAGACCATTTTCTTCACAATAAGCTTTTGTGGACCATGGCCAACTTTATCAGATCCAATGGGCCACAGCCCATGAAATCTGATGTCATATAAAAACTGTCAGTCTTTGAAGCACCACAAGATTATGTGTCATTTTTGTTTGAAATGGTTACTGTTAGAAAGGGAGGGAGGGAGGGAAGGGAAAGGAAAGGATCAACCTCAAAGTTCCTTCTAAGGTGCGAGCATGAGCACATGCGACTTTGTCCCTCTCTACACAGAGCCCCCCATGCACCCACAGCAATCACTTAACCTGTGCAGGTGAAATCACGAGAGAGACCAGGCCAGCAGGGCTGAAAATTAGTAATGAAGGCAAAGCCTGCCTGATGACAGCGAATATGGGGTCAGGCTGGCCTCGTGTGGGAGGAGTAAAGCCAGGGAGCAGCAACTGAGAAGACCCCCTCATGTGTTGCTATCAAATGCACATCTGTAAGAGTGGAGGTACTAAGAGAAAAGTCCTTCCTTGATTATTTTAACACCCAAGCAGGATCATACAGGGAGATGTAGGTCTTGCAATAGCTTGTTTCCAAGGCCTTCCTGGGCCTTCTGGAGGCCCCAAAAGGGGCCTCCCTGCAAACCAGAAGTGACTTCTGGAAAACTGGAAGTGACTTTTGGATCACCAAAAATAATTTCCGAGGCCTCCAAGGGACTTTCCCCCCTTACCCCAGGGGGCCTTTTTTTCATATACAGTGGACCCTCGTATAACAAATGGTTTGTATAACATAAAATCTGTACAACATAAAAATTCTTGAGATAGGGGAAATCTGCTTAACAGAATTCCCTATGGGGCAAATCCATACAACATAAAAACAGGATTACTCTGTTTTCAATGCATTTGTATGGGAAATTTGTATAAAGGAAAATTTGCTTAACATAATTTCATTTGGAACAAATTAATTCCTTTATACAAGGTACCACTGTACTGCGGCCCCGCAATATAGCGGGACCACAGTATATGAACCGGGAAAGGGCGGGGGACCACTGTACATACAATACTGTATGTTATTTCTGGTGGCAGCTTTCTGTTTGGTGTCAGATGTTTTTGTAGGTAAAGGATCAATCCAGAATGACAGCCAAATATTTGGGGTAGGGCAATGTTCAAAACATTACCTTCCTACCTAACGTGGAGCTTTCTCTCTGCTTCTTTTAGCGGAAGGCCAAACCTTTGTTTTTTAAAGAGTTTGGTTTTAGATGATTGTTACAATATCTGCTGATTTGAACAACTAATATAGCCTCCCGTAGAATCATTCTTGGGTGACCACCTTGTAGGCCAGATGGTCCAACCTCCTGTTCTGCACAGGAAATCCAGAATTAGAACATCCCAACACATGGCTGCCCATCAGCTAAGTGAAAACACACAAGGGAAATCTCACCACTCTCCAATACACATGATTGTATTATTGAACTGCTTTTGTGGCTAAAAGGTATCTTCTAAGATTCAAGCAAAATTTACTCTCCCACAACCTAATATATTAAATATGATCCCTGCTTTCTGGGGTAATAAATAACAAGTTTCCTTCTGTATGTATGATGATATGTCATCTTCATTCTCTAAACTGTTTTTTCACCTCCAGGCTATGTATGCCTAGGTCCTTCAAATTTTTCTCCTCAGAGCTGCTCTTCCTACTGTGGACTACCCTCAATGCCCTATTCTGAAACCATTTTGAATTTATTCACAGCAGGGATGAGAAATCTAATCCATGGGCTACATAAGCTTCTTCTACTATTAACTCTAATCAGTGAACAGAGATAAGACATAAGATGGCAACAAAAATAATCAACCAAAGATGGCAACCAAAATGATCAAAGGAATTGAACGACTCTGTACAAGGAAAGGTTACAGGATTTTAGAGCCGCTTAAGTGAGAAAAGGGCAAGTAAAAGGAGACATGATGCATAAAATCATTATGTGGTAAAAGTACAGTAGAATGATGGACTACTTATTATGTGACTTTTATATGAATCTACCATACATGAACACATAGACTTTGTGTTTATCGACTTTGTGATTGCACTGACACTATGTTCTCAATGTTGGTTTCCCTCACTCGTGACCTTACATGGAATTTTGCTCTCTTTTGGGCTGCTCACGTTCTCCAGTCACTTCAATGTAATGTTGTCTTTTGATGCTGTAGGATGCTGTAGGTCTCAATACTTGAATATGTCTTAATATTGTACTGGACTGTATATTATCCCTCATTACTGTATGCCGCCTTGGGTCCTTTTCAAGGAGAAAGGCGGGGTAAAATACCCTAAAATAAATAAATAAATAAATAAATAAAAAGGTTTTTCTCGCAATAGTAGAAAATGTCCTTACTGGTATGAATTACACCTGGTCTTACAAACTTGTTTTGGCCCCACCTCAAAAGAGGACGGCAGAGAATGAGATGGTTGGACGGTGTCATCGATGCAACCAATATGGATTTGACTAAACTCCGGGAGGCAGTGGAAGATAGGAAGGCCTGGCGAGCTCTGGTCCATGGGGTCACGAAGAGTCGGACACGACTGAACGACTGAACAACAACAAGAAGAAGTCCTCATTGAGCAACCTGTCCACTATTTAATGCAGCTCCTAAACCCTTCCCTAAATTAGATATTATCAAGTATTAGCTACGATATACTGTATCTTAGTTTTGTGCCAAATTTACTAAGAATTTCTTCCACCATTTCACTGATAAAATTCTTAAACACCTAGTGTAGAAGAGAGCCTTGAGGCACCCAGCTTTAAAAAAAACCCTTTCGCATGATGAAAAAGTATTGATGTGTATCCCTCAGTATATGGAAAACTACTTCAAAGTGCAGAGAAATCTGTCAAAATCCTAACAACAATATGCTAATAAATACGTAAAATAAAGCAATGGCTCATAGACTGGAAGAGCTACCTATAGATTCCAGTTCCCTAGAAAGGAGATGTCAAGGAGTGCAGTACCTACAAAGTCACTGAAGTAATTTTCCATGCAAGCAAAGTGACACTTAAGGCTTTTAACTTATATGGAGTGAGAAATCCCTGATGTTCAAGCTGGATTCTGAAAAGAAAGAGGCTCTCAATATAACACTGCAAATAGCCAGTGGCTACTGATGCACATGAGTGAATTAGGAGCATCTTGCTGTACTTTAATAATAATAATAATAATAATAATAATAATAATAATAATAATAATA
>JAHTLZ010000017.1:4807691-4827691 GCA_023846285.1 Phrynocephalus versicolor
AGACAGGTTCGTGAGGCCTCTTCCCTGGAGAGGTCCAGATAATTAAATGTCATTACTCCGCTAATGGCTTCGGTCATGGACTGTAGAAATGAACTAGACGGAGCAATAATCTTCCTGCTTTGTAATCTTACTCCCCTCTGCAGAAAGAAGCACACAATCAAAATATGTTGCATATTCCTTGTCCTACAGAATAACAGTGGTACCTCGGATACCGAATTTAATTCATTCTCTGAGGCAATTCGTTATCCGAAAAAAAATCGTTATCTGAAACACAGTTTCCCATAGAAATGAATGAGAAACCAATTAATCCATTCCAGAGCCTAGGAAAATGACACAGACACCTTTTTTTTTTGCTCAAAACTCTTTATAAAGTGGACTTTAAAGGTACAGATGTGATGCAGCCCATGATAACTCTTTTTTACCGATGCATGCTGGAAATTCGTTATCCGAGGCAGCCCATAGGGAAAATTTATTATCCGAGGCAGCCCATAGGAAAATTCGTTATCCGAGGCAGACCTATACCTAGAAATTGTGATTCGTTATTTGAGGCAGCCCATAGGTAAAATTCATTATCCGAGGCAGCCCTATACCCAGAAATTGTGATTTGTTATCCCAAAAATTTGTTATCAGGGGCATTCGTTATCCGAGGAACCACTGTATTGGGTGGACTTGCCCCAGGTCACTTCCAGAGGAAAGCTAGCAGTGCTTCCTTGGGTCTTTCCTTGAAAGCTCATGAAACAGCAGCCTATTTCTGCAAAATGCAGAGGGACTGACTCTTTTAACAACTGTGGTGTTTTGTTTTTTTTCCTTCTTGGGATGGCGGTGGTAGTAGAACTGTTGATGTAATTTTTGGTAGAGCAATTAGGGTCCAGATAAGTTTGGTGCCTGGCAAAATCCATCATGCCAAGAACTTTGGATCTAAGATTAACCTCCTGGCAAAATCCCCATCTTGTCACATTTGGACTTTTTGGTCCTTGCCTTGAAGAAGTGGAGTCTACCAGTGAAAGCTTGCATATTGTATGATTTTTTAAATTATTTTTAATCAGTGGCCTCTAAAGGAATCAGAGGGGCATGGTGGCTCAGTGGACTAAGGCTTCTGAAAGCTGTTGGCTGCAAGGTCGGCAGCTCGGATCCCGGGTGCCACACAGCGGAGCGAGCTCTGGCTGTTAACCCCAGCTCCTGCCAACCTAGCAGTTCGAAAGCATGTAAATGCAAGTAGATAAATAGGTACCACTGTAAATAGCAGGACGCTAAAACAGTGGCCATGGACTTGCACAACGCTGGCTCTTCGGTGTGAATACAGAGATGAGCACCGCCCCTAGAGTCAGACACGACTAGCACGCATGTGCAGGGGGAACCTTTGCCTTTTATAAAGGAATCTCCCAACTAGAGATGGGCACGACTCAGAAAAAAAGTTTCATTTTCGTTTTCGTTTTCGGCTAGGGTCTGAGTCGTTTCGTTTCCGTTTTCGTGGGCTAATTTCAAAATTTTTCGTTTTCGTTTCGTTACGTAATGAAAACGAAAACGAAAACGAAAAATTTTTCGTTTCTCCCCATTTAGCTCAATTGAGTGCTTTTCCAGTAACGAAAAACGAAAATTGGCTCGAAATTAGTTGTTTCGTTTCCGTTTTCGGTTCAGGTTGGTGCCGATTTTCGTTTTCGTTTCGTTTCCGTAATGAAAACGAAAAACGAAAACGAAAACGAAAATACCGCTAAGTCGTGCCCATCTCTACTCCCATCGCCTCTTCTTGCATTTGTATTTTGTAATGGCCAAATGGCTCCTTGCTTTTATTTCAATGGAACAATGAGCTTAGTATCAGCTGCAACACTTATCTTTGCTTGGGGGGTGTGCTCCCAGCGTTGGAAAACAAATTTGTGCCCAGTGTTAATATTCCCAATTTCAAGATACACAACTGACACCCTCTCTTTTCCTTCCGATTATTTCCCACAACAATTCACGCAGAGAGTTAACCTGCTCCGAGTGACGTTCAGAAGCACTTTAAGCTTTGTGACCCTTTGCTAAGCCGGGATGATGGGGCCGTGGTGGGTTGAATCTGCCAACAGCCTCCAGTGCTTGATATTAATGTGCTTGAGAGGGAGGTGTTCCCAGTCACTTTTATATATAAGCATCACTTTTGTTGTTCAGTCGTTCAGTCGTGTCCGACTCTTCGTGACCCCAGGGACCAGAGCTCACCAGGCCTTCCTATCCTCCACTGCCTCCCGGAGTTTTGTCAAATTCATTTTGGTTGCATCGATGACACTGTCCAACCATCTCATTCTCTGTCGTCCTCTTTTCCTTTTGCCTTCGATTTTTCCCAGCATCAGGGACTTTTCCAAGGAGTCCTCTCTCCTCATGAGGTGGCCAAAGTACTGGAGCCTCAGCTTCAAAATCTGTCCTTCCAGTGAACATTCGGGGTTGATTTCTTTCAGGATGGATAGGTTTGATCTCTTTGCAGTCCAGGGGACTCTCAAGACTCTCCTCCAGCACCACAGCTCAAAAGCATCAATTCTGTGGCGATCAGCCTTCTTTATAGTCCAGCTCTCACTTCCATACATCACTACTGGAAAAACTTCCTGGGGTAGGAACTGGCAAGCCACCCCAGTATCCCTGCCAAGAACATCCCATGGACAGAAACAAAAGACTAAAATAAGCATCACTACCCTGGTACATCTTCCCAATGCACTCAAGGAGCAGGCAAACCACTCTGCGTATATTTTTCTCTGACATTGATATGAGAACGTGGGCCTGGAGGGTCAAAAACCATGAATGAAAAAAAATAAATCCAGTCCTCCCTACTTGGTGCTTCAGAACCTTTCTGATTTGCTGAACTGGGACAACAAATCACACAACCGGAGTGGATAGCAACACTCCTGTCAAGTGGTGGGCCACAACAGTCTGCTTGCCACAGACTAGACCCCCAAACCGGTGACGGTCTATGATTGTTAAAAAGTGTGTGGGTTTTAAATGTTTCAGAGATTAGCAGAGTTATTCAGTGGCGTGGAAAGATAATGGCTAAGCACAGATTTGAAGCTGGGAGACAGAAGTGAACTTTAGCATAAAAGCTTGTATTACGAAAACATACACAAATACACAACGAGATAAAACACACAGCACAAATATTACGGAGTAGTGGGAAAACCGCTCATCAAACCAAAAAGCAGTCCCAAAGCAAAATGGATTACAATCCTGCCTTTTATACATATGACAGACATCATGTACACCAATCACATGAGTACACAATGTTAGGCCGATCCGCTTTCTCCCCGAACATCATCTGGCAACTGGAAAACAGAATGAGCAGACTCTGCTACAGGTGACCCCCCCAAAAAAAACCCAACTTAAATTGCCATTTGATTTCATCCACAAGTTTCATCCAAGTTTTTTTTCATCATGAACATCTCAGTGTCTCATGCCCAAACACACCCAGTCTGGGAACCAATGAAGCTTACAAGAGGAAATAAGGCCCGGGGTTTGGAGTCTTCATTTCTGGATCACAACTCCCAGTATCCACCAACCACTGTGGAAACTGGTACCAGTAAGAGGACCTTTCCTAAACTTTCTGAGCTAGTCTGATCCTAACATTGATATGTGACATTCATTTCATTCAAATTACATTCATCCCTGATTTATCTTCCTTCCTTCCTTCCTTCCTTCCTTCCTTCCTTCCTTCGTTTGTTTGTTTGTTTGTTTGTTCCTTCCTTCCTTCCTTCCTTCCTTCGTTTATTTGTTTGTTTGTTCGTTCCTTCCTTCGTTCCTTCCTTCGTTCCTTCCTTCTCTGGCAAGCTAGGTAGTTATATCACCTATCCTTTTACTCAGCTTTTGAAGCCGGGAGGCGGCTGACCTTAGATTTCAACGCCCCCTGCTCTTTTGGCATGCCAGAAGAGATGGCCTCTCCTGCCCCCTCTCCCGTCACCCGTCTTTTTAATCCAAAATGACAAAAATATCTCTCCATCAGAGGAACCGAGCTGGATGGAGAGGGAGGCGTAAGGCTCAAGGCTCAATCCCGACTTCTCCCTGGGGCCAGTGAACTGAATAATGGAATGTGACCGGGATTGCTCCTTTCATTAAGAGCATGGAGTGCTCCAAAATTGCTTTCCCTACCCACGAGCAGGGAGGGAGAGCGTGGGGTGGATGTGTGTTCTGCGGTGATGAATGCCAGCAGGTGTGGAACATCAGCCGTCACCTTTGGCTGGCCTCAAAATATAGCCCTACCTGCGCTCAGTTAGAACTTTCACACCACTCCTACACACAAACTCAGCCAGCAGGAGAAATCAGTGGGGCATTCCCTAGCAAGACTTATGGGTGAGCTTTTGGTGTAGGAGTGTGCATGTGTACGAGCACATGAGTGCACTGTAGGTGCAATATGTTTCCTCTCCTGCGTGCGCGCTGACTTGGCAGTAACTCCTACTGGTGCCATTGCAGGGGGTGGCTGGGTTTAGGTTTTTAAAAAGTCCCCATAGACATAGGTCACGGACCTGGGTACTAAAATACTGTCATTAATAAAATTACTTCACATTTCCATCAATTAAAATGTGATCTGACACAAAGTTCAAACAACTGGATGTGTTTACTGATTTCACACAGGTAGCTGAATAAACCCAGAGAACATGTTCTTGTAAATCAACATAGAAGAAAATTTTATATATACAGTGGACCCTTGTATAACAAACAGCTTGTATAACATAAAATCTGTACAACATAAAAAATTCCGGAGATAGGGGAAATTTGCTTAACATAATCGCCTATGCGGAGAATCCGTACAACATAACAATGGGATTACTCCATTTTCAATGCATTTCTATGGGAATTTGTATATAGGAAAATTTGCTTAACATAATTTCATTTGGAACAAATTAATTCATTTATACAAGGTACCACTGTATTTATATTTTAAACTTTCTTAGTTATCTATGCTCACAGTTCTTATTCCATTTCTACAACACTCTAGGTTCACTCTTCCGACCCTAACTAGACCCTAACCCAGGCATGGTTGAGATCCAGGAAACAAAGAGCAGGTGTCAATGGGAAATTTTCACAATGGAGAGAGGTGAAAAGTGGTGTGCCCCAAGGATCTGTCCTGGGACCTGTGCTTTTCAATCTGTTCATAAATGACCTGGAGACAGGGATAAGCAGTGAGGTGGCAAAGTTTGCAGATGACACGAAACTTTTCTGTGCGGTAAAAACAAGAGAAGATTGTGAAGAGCTCCAGAAGGATCTCTCCAAACTGGGGGAATGGGCTACAAAATGGCAAATGCGTTTCAATATATTATTTATTTATTTATTTATTTATTTATTTATTTATTTATTAAGCTTATATACCGCCCGTCTTCCTGAAGGAACTCCGGGCGGTGTACAACAGACTACAAACAGAGTAAAAACAAAACAATCAAACCAAAACAACTAAAAAATAGCAGATGGCGGGAAGAAAAAAATTAGTCACCGAACGCCAAATGCAAAGTAATGCATATTCGGGCAAAAAATCCAAACTTCGTCTATCAACTCATGGGCTCTGAGTTATCCGTGACGGATCAGGAAAGAGATCTTGGTGTGTTGGTGGAAAGCTCCATGAAGGTGTCTACCCAATGTGTGGCAGCGGTGAAGAAGGCCAATTCCATGCTAGGGGTTATCAAAAAGGGGATTGAAAATAAAACAGCCAACATTATAATGCCATTATACAAAATGATACTAAGGCCGCACCTGGAGTATTGTGTACAATTCTGGTCACCGCATCTCAAAAAAGAACTGGAAAAGGTGCAGAGGAGAGTGACTAAAATTATTACTGGGCTGGGGCACCTCCCTTATGAGGAAAGGCTAAAACATTTGGGGCTGAAGGGGGATATGACTGAGACGTACAAAATAATGCAGGGCATGAGTAAAGTGGATAGAGGGAAGCTCTTCTTCCTCTCACAAAATACCAGAACTGGGGGACATACACTGAAATTGAGGGCTGGGAGAGTAAGAACAGACAAAAGAAAATATTTTTTCACCCAGCCTGTTGTTAGTCTGTGGAACTCCCTGCCACAGGAGGTGGTGATGGCATCTGGCTTGGATGCCTTCAAAAGGGGATTGGACAGATTCCTGGAGGAAAACTCCATTACAGGTTACAAACCATGAGGGAGATGTATCATCTCCAAGCTTAACACCGGAGTATCTCAAGGACCAGATGCAGTGGAGTGGTATCAGGAGACAGATATCTAGTCTCGTGCGCTCCAACATGCATCTGGTGGGGCCACTGTGAGATACAGGAAGCTGGACTAGATGGGCCTTTGGCTGGATCCAGCACAGCTCTTCTTATGTTCTTATGTCCAAACTTTGGCCTCCTGATGTTTTGGACGACAACTCCCAGAATTCTAAGCTTAGATTGCCAATGGCAAAGGACTGTGGGAGTTGCGGTCCAAAACATCTGGAGGGCCGAAGTTTGGACATGCCTGCCCTAACCAGTCCCTAACAGTCATCAGAAACCTTTCCAGACCCTATTCAGTCCCTATGCAGTGCATGTCTATCAGTTATTCCAACAAGCACATGCTTTCATATGCTTTAGCCCTGCCCACAGGCTATTCCATTGGTTACTTAGTTGACATCATTTGACTATTTATGAGGTACCTGTCAGGTTTCGACACAACATATTTCTGTACATAAATTTGCACAGAGTTGGAAGTAGCACACTGTAGTTTCAAACTGCATAGTTATCTGCACCGAATTGCCGTTTTTTCCCTGTCTATAAGATGCCCTCCATGTTTAAGACCATCCACACTTTTCCTACCCAAAATTACATTTTTGCAACCACGTAATTCTCTCCTTGGCTTAATTCAGTATATAAGACGTTTATAAGAAGACCTTCAATTTTTAGTCAAACAAATTTGGGCTCTATCTCACGTACTTTAAAATCCAGATTTAATTTAGCTTTAAACCGCTTCCACAAATCGTGACCCCACTGTAAGTGGGCTTTTTAAAAAAGAAAACCTGGTAACGCCCACTTAACCGGGTTCCAGCGAGTTTTCAAAGACCTAGCGCTAAGGCTGGATATTTTAAAATCTGGTTCCAAATGCATGTTTTAAAAGGAGGCAAATGAGAGTGGGGTCACCCAAACACTAGTTTTTCCCTTGTTGTCCTGCAAAATTCTTGACAGCAGATGGTCTCCGAGCTGTAAATATCTCTCACTAGAAGCACCTGGGGAACAAACAGCTAAATGCGAAGTAAGGTCGTGAGGACAGAATTAATATTGTTATCACATCATGGGGATGCAAGACACACATCTTCTGTCACATGATGACTGTACTTTGTTTGAAAAACTGGGTTTAATTATTACTCGCTTATTTCTGCCGTGTGATAGAGCCCTATAGACAAAGGGTATTTGTACACATCCCTAAACTCCACCGCAAATGGCTCCCAGCTCCGGAGCTTAAAATTGTTTCCCCACCAGCTTCGGAGTTTACAGAAAATTAAGTGCGGCCACGCCCACCTAAGCGCGTCCCAGCACACTTTTCAGGTACCTGCTTTTGGAGGGTGAAAAATCTCAGATCCGGATGTAAAGGAGTGAGAGCCCGGCTCTTCTCGCTTCTGTTTGTTGTTTTTTTGCCTCCCGTCCCTTTAAGAGAAGGAATCAGGATGACGGGGAGGCTTGGACCAGCAAACGGAGGTGAGCCTGCATTCTTTTGTCCCCCTTTTTTCTCCCTCCCCTCACGCAGACAGGATCAAGGAAGTGCGGAGGGGTGGGGACGCAGGAAGAGCAACGAACCCCCAAGATCTCTGGTCCAAATTTAAGTGGCCAGCAGATCTTAGAGGTCGTGTGAAAAGGCCCAAAGATTATAGTCTTATACATGGGAAAGTACTGTATACAGGAGGGAAATGAAGATGTAACAAAGACACATTTCAGAAGGAATGAATCAGAATAATGGGTGGGTGTGCATGTACCCATCGGTGCACATTTGTCTATTTTGTTGTGACAAGTTATGGTTCCTAGCTTTCTGAGCTGAATTTTTCAAGCCTTATGTCAAAACTTTATCAATCCCCAGCCATTAATTACTTCTTGAGAGGGGGAGGGAAGGTTATTGACTTACGTATCTAGCTGGATTGCTGGATCTCAGGGTATCCGCAGAAGGTCTTTGGGACTTGTGATGCTTCCCTAAGTCTCAAGGCAGGGAGGGAAAACTTATGAGGAAGGGGTTAATTTTTTGTACGTGAGATGGCTTTAACTGCTACCGAAATCAACACTGCTTGGCTTAAGTTACAGCAATCTGGTTTATGCTTCCATGAATGCTCCGAGGAAAGCAAGCTGGCTGGCAGGTCCAAGAGGAGAAACTATTTATTTATTTATTTTTACGACTCCTTCCTCCTTGGGAAGGACCCAACAATGTCCTTCCAACACTGAAAGACCATATAAGTTGGAGACAATGAGTATACAACGGCCATTAATACGTTAAAGACAATATTTAAAGGTAAGAACAATGAGTCATCTTATATCATTAAAAAAACTAAGAACAATAAGTAATGCAGGAAAAAAGGAGCGTTCTGAGAGATGGAAAATGCAGGGGGAAAAGACCATTCTGAGAGATGGAAAACAGAAAAATGCAAAACACACATACTGTAGTACTACTTATCCAGTCCAAGCATTTCGGACTCTTTAGTCTGGAAAAAAGGCGCCGGGGGGGGGATATGATTAAGACGTACAAAATAATGCAGGGCATGAGTAAAGTGGATAGAGGGACACTCTTTTCCCTCCCACAAAATACCAGAACTAGGGGACATCCCTTCAAATTGAGGGCTGGGAGAGTAAGAACAGACAAAAGAAAATATTTTTTCACCCAGCGCGTTGTTAGTCTGTGGAACTCCCTGCCAAAGGATGTGGTGATGGCATCTGGCCTGGATGCCTTCAAAAGGGGATTGGACAGATTCCTGGAGGAAAAGTCCATCGCAGGTGACAAACGATGATGGAGATGGGTAATATCCAGGCTTAAAACCAGGGTTCTTCAAGAACCAGATGCAGGGGAGTGGTATCAGGAGACAGATATCCAGTTTAGTGCGTTCTCAGACGCATCTGGTGGGGCCACTGGGAGATCCAGGAAGCTGGACTAGATGGGCCTTGAGCCTGATCCAGCAGGGCTCGTCTTAGGTTCTTATGTTCTTAATGCCTAACAATCCCTCTGAAATCACATTAACAAGTAGTACTACCATAGTTCCCGAGGGACGGCTTCTCTGAAGAGAAAGGTCTTTGCCTGCTTGCAGAAGCCCAGCAAAGATGGGGCAAGTCTGGCCTCCAGTGGGAGGGAGTTCCAAAATCTGGGAGTAGCAGCAGAAAAGGCCCCGGTAACCAAAAATATGGGAACAGGGTTGAGATCGGGTTCCAACCAATGTCATGTCTAAAACCATTGTTGTGACGTTATGTCTGAATGCCATCTTAAGTCCTAACGATCTCTTGCGTGAGTAAGGAAAGGACTCATGTATGAAAGCAACAAGCAGAAGAACGGGGAGCTGAATCTGAAATAAAAGGGGGGGATTTTCAAGGGTCACCCATCCTATTTTAGCTGGGGGGGGGTCATTTTCAGCTTGGGCCTGACCTGGGGTGTGATGAGTGTTGGGCATGGACCCAACCCTTGGAACCAGATTTGGCTTGGCCTGGTGGCGGCCTGGAATTGCCCTTTGTGTAGCCTGCATAATGTAAATTTAACTGTAAACTGCCCAGAGACTACTTGAAGTGGTATGGGGCCATATATAAGTAGAATGCTTTGCTTTGCTTTGTGGGGCCAAAGCCTAGGAGTTGGTGCCTGCAGGCAGGAAGGGGCCCAGTCACCGGACAGGCAGATTCCCACACAAGGCCGACTCTGTCTGCGCCTGGGGAGTTTCCACATTAACCACATGCTGTTTGCATTCTGAGCCTTTCTCCCCCCACCCCCATCCCGCACTGCAGGGCTGTTTTGGGAGTCCGGGGGTGATTTCCTGCTCTTTTCATTCATCTCTCCCCCCCCTTCCTTCTCCTCTGATAGCCACCCCACCTTCCTCTGTCTGCTTCCTCTCTTACAGACACACACACACACACACACACACACACTCCCACCTGGGGTGGGGTGGGGGCTTTTCAGGCTGCCGGAAAATAAATATTTCAAGCTATTTTTAAAAGCAGAGGAAGGGGTGCAGGGAGGAGGGAAAGGCCAGAGGCCTCCTCCTGCCACGGAGGCTGGCTCCGAGAGCTGCAGCCGGGCTCCCCCAGTGAGATGAAGGAAGATGGGGGAGAGAGATTTGTAGGAACGGATGTGGGGTTGTGAGGCCTTTATTCACCGCTGCTGCCCTAGATCCCCAAGGCATTGGGGAGGAGGGGGGCAGAAAGGAAGGCCAAGGGGAGGTGGTCTTCTCATGCTGTCATGAGGGGCCAGCAAGGGGGCCAAGAGCTGAAAATCCTCCCTTTTTAGGATATGCTGTGCTTTCCTTCAGGCTCTTTTTACATTCTCGTTGGCCCGACCTTTCCACCTCTTTTGCGACCCTGCTTTGTGGTGAGATGGGTTAGGCAGCATGGTGGTCCAGACATCACTAGGTGACATCTTTGCTCCACCTGCCAGGTAGGCATGGACTTCATCTCCAGCAGCACCCATAGGAGCTGGTTTCCTGAAGGCCCCCTGGAGAGTCTGAGGCAATACATAACAAGGTAGCCAAATATGCCAATGACACTAAATTATACAAGGTAGGAAAACTGAGAGAGATTGTGAGGAGCTCCAGAGGGATCTCTTGACACCAGGGGGAGGGGGGGGAGTAGGCAAACCAGTGGCAAATGAGTTTCAATATTAGCAAGTGCAGAGTGATGCACGTTGGGGCACAAAACAAAAAAACAAAAAACAATTACGTTTATAAACTGATGGGGTCTGAACTCTCTGCAACAAACCAGGAAAGGGACCTTGATGTCCTGGTGGACAGCTCAATGAAGGTGTCAACCCAGAGTGCCGCAGCAGTGAAAAAAGCAAACTCAATGCTAGGGGTCTTTAGGAAAGGTATAGAAAATAAGTCAGCAAGAGTCATTTTGCCTCTTTATAAATCTATGATGAGGCCCCATCTGGAGTAGTGTGTCCAGTTCTGGTCGCCATACCTCCAGAAGGATATTATGGAATGGAAAAAAAGCAGAAGAGGGCAGCCAGAATGATTAGGGGACTGGAACACCTTCCTTACCATCTGAGCCTGCAATGGCTGGGCCTCTTCACTCTTGAACGACGGCGCCTAAGAGGTGACCTGATTGAAGTTTATAAAATCATACACGGTGTAGACAAAGTAAATAAGGAAAAGCTGGTTTCTCTATTGCACAACACTAGAACTAGAGGGCACGCTGTGAAACTGTTGGGTGCTAGATCTCAAATAAATAAGAGAAAGTACTTTTTTTCACCCAAAGGATCACTGGTCTGTGGAACTCCCTGCCAGAAGAAGTGGTGACAGCTGCCAGCCTTGACAGCTTTAAGAAAGGATTAGACAAGTTCTTGGAGAACAAGGTTATCAATGGCTATTATTATGGATACCTAAGGACAACCTCTGGGTTGGAGAGATAGGCAGGATATTTCTCCATGCCATTTGCAGGGAATCGTAAGCAGGTGAAGACATCTGCTTGGGAATACCCTGAAGCAAATGGCGAGCCACTGTGAGAGACAGAATGCTGGACTGGATGGGCTGTGTGCAGAGGAATTCCCAGCCTTTCAACATATTAAAAATGCCTGGCATTATCTAGGATAGATACCGGGAGGCAAATTTGGCAGCCTTTAATTTAATTTAATTCTTTATTTCTTTATTTATTTATTTATTTGTTGCATTTATACCCCGCTTATCTTCATTGCGAACTCTAAGCGGCTTACAAAGGCTACAATAGCCACACAAATTACAATAAGTACACAAACATGAAAAAAAATAGTAATAACACAAATCAAGAAGTTAAAACCTTATGGCACCTCAATAACTAAACGATAGTAAATACAAACATGTTGCGATGGCGGATTTAAAAAAAAACCTCTTGCCGATGATTTTTTCTTTTTCTTAGTATTGTATTGACTTATCCTTCCCCCCCCATTTTTTTTTTTTGCTGATGTCACTCTGTGTTTTATTGGTCTTTTAACCCTTATTGTTAGCCGCCCAGAGTTCCTGGGGAAGACGGGCGGTATAAAAATAAAATAAAATAAATAAATAAATAAAATGGGACGGAGCTGTGGTGGTAAAAAAAAATCCAATCGAAATGTCATAATAACCATTGGGCATCTCTTCCGAAGTCAGCCGCCTTGGGGCCTGAGAAAAGGTGTCTCTTGGAGAGGGCGACGTTTTTTGTCAGAGCCTTTTCATTTATTTAAAGGTCGGATAAACATCCGTAAGGAGGGGGAAGGGATATTTTAAGCCTGCCCAAGGCGGCCTCATCCTGATGCGAAAGGGTTCGCTTAAGCACTCACCCACCCTCTCCTGAAACGTTTCGTGCTGCCCACTGCCACCCACCTTCCGCCAGGGCTTGCCACGGCTTCCATGCGCCCCCCCTTGTTCCCCACAACATGAAACCACACCGAGCCAGCCGATAAGGGTATAGGCCTGACTTGACCTGTTCTGCCCCCACTTCCACTCCTTTTTGGGGGGTGGAGGAAAAAATGAGGACGATAAGGCTCCGATCAAAATAGCCCTTATCATCGGCCCTGCCAATGTGATGGTGCGTGTGTGTGGGTGGGGTGGGGAGGCTTCCCTAGTGGGATGTGCAGATAGCAGGAGTCCATTGAGGACTGAGAACAAGAGGCTCCTTGTAAGGAAAGAGAGAGAAACAGGGGTGTGTGTGTGTGGGGGGCGCGGAGGTTTGGGAACAGAGGCTACAGTGGGGTCTCTTGGGGCCAACCGCCAGGAGGACAGCAGGTTGCTGGATTTAATCTGCTTAAGTGGCTAGAGAGGCTTGAAACAAGACCAGGGTGGGGGTGGGGGGGCGTCTTAACAGCAGCTGAATGAAGATGGGAGGAGGAGATGATGGGGGGGGAATATGCCCAGCAGATTGAGATGGCTTGGCTCAGGCTGGAGTCCCCCAAAGGAATTCTCCTGTGTGTTTGTGTGTGGGTAGGCAGGAAGGGACCAGGAGGGGAAGGGATGGATGGAGCCGCTGAGAAACTGTGTCTATGCAACTCTCTACGGTCACCATCCTGAATTGCTGGGAGGAATGCAGAGCCCGGTGATAGGTGATTTGCCACAGGAAACGGCTGTGCTTGGTCACTTTTAAATGTGGCTCAATATCGATTTTATTTCCCATTCTAATGCTTGTTTAATATTTTTTTAAAAACATGATTTACGTATCTACTGTTGTTGTTTTTAAAGCTTTTTAAGTATTGGCCGTTTCATGTTGTCAGCTGCCTTGGGCCCTTTGAAAGGTGGAGTAAATAAATAAACAAAAGGGGAAAGTGGGGTGTGTGTAGGGGGAATTTACAGCTTTGCCTTTGTGTTTTCATTCATTAATGTGTTTATTAATTTAAATCCTACCTTTTCATTTCTACCGTTTCTCCAACAAGGTCCCATGCCCAATCATCTCCCTGTTCTTGTCCTCATGACAACCCTGCAGGGTAGGCCAAGCCGGGAAGGAGTGGATGGTCCAGAATCGCTCAGCAAGAGTTTCATGGCTCAGTGCAGACACAAGCTTATATCTTCCAAGTCATGGTCAGGTAAATTGACCACTACCCCACACTGTTGCTTACCCTGGTCAGTGGAAACCATTGTCAAGTCTGGACTGGCCTTAAGGCCTAGATCACTGTTGGCGAACGTATGGCACAGGTGCCAAAGGTGGCACTCAGAGCTCTTTCTGTGGGCACTTGACACTGCGCCTTCACAGCCACTGTATTCAGGTTAAATTGCTGTATTGGCACTGCGAAAAAATTATAGTGGGTTTTGAATTGCAGTTTGGGCACTCGGTCTCTAAAACGTTTGCCATCACCGGTCTAGATCAAAGAAGCGCCCTTAAAAACTGCACTAGCTAGAGAGCATCTTTTGTCGTCTCTAAGCAATGAACCATGTTAAAAAGCGGAGGTCTCTTCTGCAGGCAGGCCCATAACACTTTCCTTCCAGTTATCTTTCTGGATTATGAATGCTGATAGTTTCTGAAAAGAGGAACTGATCAAACTAACTTCCCCTTCTTATCCTGGTCCTGTTTTAATCACCTTTGGTCCTAGATTGGCACTCAATCCCTTTGATTATATCCGGGATCCTGAGCCCTGCCCTGCCAATGAACCGGCTCCCCCTCCTCCTGATAACAAACCCGTTCCAAGCAAGAAAGAGATGGGCGCCAAAGGCAGCCAAATGAATATTATAACAGAACTGCAAATGTCTGTAAGACAAATGTTTTTTTTTTGTAATCAAATTTGGCCTATATTGGGACACTGGATGAAAACAGAAGCTGCGGGGGGGCAGATTGCCGAGAACAGCATGTAGGGAGCTGTGAAGTGGCCGTGTCACTTCTGTATGAATTCCACAGCTTTGTGCCGTCACTTCTGCATGAAATTTGACAGCTACACACATCCCAGTATGTTTGCTAATGTTCATTTGTGGATGCACTGGCATGTGGGCTTTGAATGCAGGGCGTGAGTAAAGTGGATAGAGGGATGCTCTACTCCCTCTCACAAAATACCAAAACTAGGGGACATCCACTCCAACTGAGGGCTGGGAGAGCAAGAACGGACCAAAGAAAATATTTTTTTTTAACCAGCGCGTTGTTAGTCTTAAAACACATAAAAGAACAAACCTTGCTGAGAGAGAATCAGCATGGCTTCTGTAAGGGTAAATCTTGTCTGACAAACCTCTTAGAATTTTTTGAAAAGGTCAACAGGCACGTGGATTTGGGTGAACCGGTTGATATAGTCTATCTGGATTTTCAAAAGGCTTTTGACACAGTCCCTCACCAAAGGCTGCTGAGAAAATTGCACAGTCAGGGCATAAGAGGGCAGGTCCTCTTATGGATTGAGAACTGGTTGAGATCCCGGAAACAAAGAGTAGGTGTCAATGGGAAATTTTCACAATGGAGAGAAGTGAAAAGCGGTGTGCCCCAGGGCTCTGTCCTGGGACCGGTGCTTTTCTTTTTTTTTTTTTAATTTTTTTTATTAAATAAACATAAGAAAAGCTCGCAAATAACAATAATACACAATTATGAATATATATAAAAAATAGACAATCAAAAACAGTACAAAGTGCCCCCCATCCCCAAGAAACCGTCCAGTATTCTTGCATCTTCTCTTTCTTCTTCAACTTCTTTTTTTTAGTAGGCTTCTTAAGGTCCTTTACACCAGAACTGAGTTGGATTATAAGTTGGTTGAATCCCTTTTCCTTTTAGTAACACATGATCAATAAATTCCCCCCACACATCATAGAAGATATCTTTTTTCATTTCTCCTCGCAAAACTTTTACATTACAAGACAATTTATCATTTAGTGCTATATCCCACACTTCCTTATACCATTCAGTAATTTTGAGGTGTGATTTAAGTTTCCAGTTTCTGGCAATGATCAGTCTTGCAGCTGTCATAAGGTTAGCTATTAGTTCTCTAGTTTTCACATCATATTCATTGATGGATGGTAGTGATAACAATGCAATTTCAGGTACACATTTAATATCATTTTGTAATATCTCTCTTATCACCTCAAAGATCTCTTGCCAAAACTTTTGAACAATTTCACATTCCCACCATAAATGAAAGTAAGTGCCTATCTTTTTTTCGCATTTCCAGCAAAGCTTGGAATATTTTGGATTCATTCTGTTTCCTCTAACTGGAGTCATATACCATCTTAAAACTAATTTGAAATAGTTTTCTTTTATTCTAACTGATAATGACCGTAAGATCCTCAAATTCCAAATTCTTTTCCATTCCTCATTGTTTATTTCTTTCCCTATGTCTTGTTTCCATAGCTCTCTTATTATGTCTTGTTCCCTGTTCTCGAGTGAATCTTGAATTATTTTATGAATTTTAGCAACTGTGCCTTTACCTGTATTTCCTTTCTCTGATTCATATGATGTCAAAAATTGCTCAAATTTTGTGTATCCTCTGAGTTGAATATTTCTCCTAAACCAATCTTTCGTCCAGCTTTCTAGCTGGGCGTAGTTCAACCAGGACAATTCCTGAGTTTGCAAAACGCGTTTAATTTCTTGTTTTGTTGTCATTTTTTTAATCCAGTCTTTTAACCTTGCCACTTTTCTTAATTTAAATAGATCTCCCAGTTTCTTCATGTTCGTGGGGAAATTCATCTGATCAATCACCAGTCCAAGCGGGGAACCTTCCTGTACCAAATTCTTTCCATACTTTTTCCAAGTGAATAATAGGGAATTCAGAAGCGGGTTTTTAATTAGATGAGTTTTCCTTATTAGGGGGAGGGTAAATACATATTTATTTATGTCTTCGCTTAACTCTTCTGATTCAAGTTCCCACCATATTAATTTTTGAGGTTTAAATAGTATTTCTCCCAGAAAACTGAGCTGATTAGCTGTATGGTAGGTTCTAAGATTAGGTATGCCTATACCTCCCTCTTTTTGAGATCTGTACCATAAGCTTTTATTTATTCTTGCTTTTTTTCCACCATTGCAGAATCTATTTCTATTGTGCTTTTCAATCTGTTCATAAATGACCTGGAGACAGGGATAAACAGTGAGGTGGCCAAGTTTGCAGATGACACAAAACTTTTCCGTGTGGTAAAAACCAGAGAAGATTGTGAAGAGCTCCAGAAGGATCTCTCTAAACTGGGGGAGTGGGCTGAGAAATGGCAAATGTGTTTTAATGTAACCAAATGTAAAGTAATGCATATTGGGGCAAAAAATCCAAACTTCATCTATCAACTCATGGGCTCTGAGTTATCCGTGACGGATCAGGAAAGAGATCTTGGTGTGTTCGTGGACAGCTCCATGAAGGTGTCTCCCCAATGTGCGGCAGCGGTGAAGAAGGCCAATTCCATGCTAGGGATTATCAAAAAGGGGATTGAAAATAAAACAGCCAACATTATAATGCCATTATACAAAACAATAGTAAGGCCCCACCTGGAGTATTGTGTACAATTCTGGTCACCACACCTCAAGAAAGACATAGTGGAACTGGAAAAGGTGCAGAAGAGGGTGACTAAAATGATTAGTGGGCTGGGGCACCTCCCTTATGAAGAAAGGCTAAAACATTTGGGCCTCTTTAGTCTGGAAAAAAGGCGCCTGAGGGGGGATATGATTGAGACATACAAAATAATGCAGGGTATGAGTAAAGTGGATAGAGGGAAGCTCTTCTCCCTCTCCCAAAATACCAGAACTAGGGGACATACACTCAAATTGAGGGCTGGGAGAGTAAAAACTGACAAAAGAAAATATTTTTTCACCCAGCGCGTTGTAAGTCTATGGAATTCCCTGCCACACAATGTGGTGATGGCATCTGACCTGGATGCCTTCAAAAGGGGACTGGACAGATTCCTGGAGGAAAAGTCCATCACAGGTTACAGACCATGATGGAGATGTGTAATCTCTAGGCTTTAAACCAGGATACTTCAAGGGCCAGATGCAGGGGAGTGGTATCAGGAGACAGATATCTAGTCTCCTGAGCTCCCAGATGCATCTGGTGGGGCCGCTGTGAGATACAGGAAGCTGGACTAGATGGGCCTTTGGCCTGATCCAGCATGGCTCTTCTTATGTTCTTATGTTCTTATGTAGTCTGTGGAACTCCCTGCCACAGGATGTGGTGATGGCATCTAGCCTGGATGCCTTCAACAGGGGATTGGACAGATTCCTGGAGGAAAAGTCCATCCCAGGGTACAAACCATGATGGAGATGTGTAACCTCCAGGTTTAAAACCAGGGTACTTCATGGGCCAGATGCAGGGGAGTGTTATCAGGAGACAGATATCTAGTCTCGTGCATTCCCAGACACATCTGGTGGGGCCACTGTGAGATACAGGAAGCTGGACTAGATGGGCTATTGGCCTGATCCAGCATGGCTCTTCTTATGTTTTTATGTTCTTACTGTGGCCTGCATGGCAGAACGAAAGAGAGGACAATTAAGATGAGACATTTAACCAGTTTGTCCTGATTCATCCCGCTTCATAAAGAGAGCAGCACAGGTGTGGTTGCTCCCCTGCCCCACTCCCTTAGCTGATCCAGCCACTCAGCAGGGCCAGGTTGTGTGTTCTTCCCACCGGCTTGGCTGATCTCCCCGTTATGAGCAAGAGCACAGACTTCTCTGCCTGAAGAAGCCTGAACTGTTGCCAGGACTAGAAGATTTGTTCCTTTGTTGGCTTTGTTCCTCCGGAAGACGGGTGGTATATAAGTATTAAAATAAATAAATAAATAAATAAATAAGATCAGTTGAAGATCATGGAGGCCGAGCCTGGTGAATGGCTGACAGAAGAGGTGGTGGAGGGAAGCAGCAGTGCCTATACTTCTGTCTTTACGAACTGGGATGAAACGGTACATGCTCATCTCTAGACCAGGCTTTTCAACTCTGGCGACGTGTATAATTTTGGCTGGTTATCGGTCAGGGACCCTTGAACTGTGGTCCTCCTGTCCTGATATCAGGCTAGACTCTGTGACCTTCAGGTACACTCCAACAAAACCATTTTTCTTGAGTTCATGCGTGCTTGTTTGCGCCTTTTAAAGATAGAGCCCAAAGGCACACTGGGAGGTGTATTACTGTAGCAGACCAGTTTTCTTGATGATGAAATTGAGTGAGCCAATCAGCACCAAATACAACCAGATGCTTCTTCAAAGTTGACAGCTGCTCCACCTCTTCTCTGGGCCGAACATGGCAGAGGATGCCCTGCAGACCTGGAATGGGACATAGGTATTCAGTCAATGGAGAGGATGGGGGGGGGGCGCATGGCCATAACATTAGCAGAGAAAGGGTATTTGTACACAACCCCTAAACTCCGCCGCAAATGGCTCCCAGCTCCGGAACTTAAAATTGTTTCCCCACCAGCTCCGGAGTTTACAGACAATTAAGTGCGACCACGCCCACCTAAGCGCGTCCCAGCGCACTTTTCAGGTACCTGCTCTCTGGAGGTGAAAATTCCTGATGCGGATATAACGTAGTGACTGCCGGGCTCTCCTTGCTTCTGTTTGTTCTTTTTTTGCCCCCCGCCCCTTTAAGAGATCTGAATGCAGTGCTGGGACGGCAGAACGGAGGTGAGCGGCATTCTTTTCTTCCTTTTTTTCTCCCTCCCCTGACGCAGCCAGCAGCCAGGAGTGCGGAGGGGGTGGGAACGCAGGAACAGCGACAAACCCCTAAGATCTCTGGTCTAAATTTAAGTGGCCAGTGGATCTTAGGGGTTGTGTGAAAAGGCTCAAAGTTGCCAGCTGCTCCACCTCTTCTCTGGGCCGAACACGGCAGAGGATGCCCTGCAGACTTGGAATGGGACATAGGTATTCAGTCCATGGAGAGCATGGGGGGGGCGCATGGCCATAACATTAGCAGAGAAAGAGAATTTTGTAATAGGTCGGGGGGGGGGGAATCACCATATTAGATTGGGACTCCCATATTCAAGGGTCAAGACCAGGGATGGTGAACCTTTTAGAGACCGAGTGCCCAAACTGTGAATCAAAACCCCCTTATTTTTCGAAAAGTGCCAATACAGCAATTTAACCTGAATACAGTGGTATCACAGGTTATAAATGCTTCGAGTGCTACCTTTTGGGAAAGTGAAAATCGAAGAGTAGGCTTTAGAAATTCCTGCGGCCACACCACCCTCGCTGTGGTCACGGGAAATTCAAAAGCCTGATATTTGATCCTTGCTTTCCCGAAGAGTAGCATCCCATCCATCTCTCTGCCCTGGGCAGAGAGGCAGATGGGATGCTATACCATCGGGAAAGCCAGGGGTACATCACCCCCTCACAGCCACGGCAATTCCCCCTCCACACGGAGCAGGCCACTGTGCTCCGTGCAGAGAGCTAGGTTGAAGGGGAGGCAGCAGCTTGTGGGCTCGTTCGTAGCCCCAGTTTACTCTCCAGCCACACTGCTCTGGGCATCCCAAAAGTGGCATGTGTTGTGTATTGATCTGTATTCCTATTATCTGTAA
>JAHTLZ010000017.1:4832691-4836121 GCA_023846285.1 Phrynocephalus versicolor
GTACCATCAATCACGCCCGTGGGTACACAGGAACAGGGACAGTACCAGGACAAGACCACGTGACCGCGAGCGACGTGATCATGAAACAAACATCAACTCGGAACGAGGAAGGATGTGAAGTAACTGTTCAAGTTAAGACTGCTAAATTCATTGCAGCATAAGCTGCCTTATATGGCTGATGAGCTCTCAGCAACTTTCCTTGGCTTTAGATGCCAATATCTGCTACTCCGTCTGGACTCACTCTGCCTTTTTGGTGGATCAAGGGAAGCCCAGGAGTGACCCCTTTGAGTTGTAAACGGGGGGGGGGGTAGGTTGGGGAGGTGGCTAAGCAGTTTGAGGACCAGCTTGGGAAAAGGTAGCGGAAGATCGGAATCGGAATGCAATTTATTGTCATTGTATAAATACAACGAGATTAAAAGTGCTATCCAGTCAGTCATTCACACAACCCAGCATAAAAATCCAAGATATAAAATCTACAATTTAAGAACAAACCATCCATACAGATACTCCAACATTCACATGCCGAACATCACTTACACTCATTTAAAGATTAAGGCTGCACTAAGCCTTCTGGGTGGAGAGAGGGCAGCTAAACCAGGCAATTCTTAAAGAGGATACAGAGAGGGACGTTAGAAGCCTGGGGAATATCCCCTTGGTTTGAGCCTCTCCTGCAATCTCTGCTGTGCTGAGCTCACTCGCTTTGGTCCTCTTCTAGTTCCCCTGCAGACAAATCCAGCCAGGATACGGATGCAGGCGAACCTCTAGCCCTCCGGGTTTTCTTCTTCCCCATGCTTGGCATTCAAGATGACTCATTCTTCCATATTTGGAAACTGGTTTCCTGCTGACTTCCTCTCCTTTGATCTCATCTCTAGTCCACAAAACGCAAGGACCCTCCACAGATCTGTTTAATAGGAGCTGAGCCTGGCCCCGCCATAGCCAGGTGAGGGTCACAAATAGGTTGTGTATTCAAAGCTCTGTTCCTGTGCACAGACATATAACAAGGAATGAAAACACAGTCTGGTTTACCCCTGGCATGCTGCAAAGTGTTAACTTTGTTTCATCCACCCAGCAAGAGGGCAGGATGTTGTCAAAGAGAATGTGTGTATCTGCACATTTTCACATACAACTACCTCTGTGTTGTTTACTGGGTGTTCTGTGGACTTTAAAAAAGCAGAAGCACTGGATGGTTTGCTTGCAGCTTTAAGGGCTGCCAATCCTGTCCCTTTGTGCACACCCACCCACATTCACATGCACACTGTGGTACTTGGCCTTCCACTGAAAGTGGAATCTCATACAGGGCCTTGAGAATCCAATAATGTACGGTTTGTAGGTAGAAACAGATATGTAAAATGCTGGGAAACAATGGAAAAAACAGGGGTTTTCAGTTTTTCCCCCACTGGAAAAAATAGAAAAAACATGGAGTATGGAATAGTCTTTTACAATGATAAATAATATTTCTGTGATATGATATTCAAACTATACAACACAAAGACCTTAATGCAAGACTTCTGAGACTTCCGTGGCTTCAACAGTTCCAGAAATTTGGCATCTCTGGATAGGAATGGTGCTTTGGGCACAAGATTGAATGGAGATGCGCCCCCGCTTCTGATGTCTGTCAACTCCTTTCAGTGTTGTCTTATTAGATTTCTCCAACCCTCCTTCCTTCGTCCTGCTCAGATCTGTGTGGATTAAAGCAGGTTGAGGTGTGTGGAAAAGAATCCTCCTCCAGATCTCGATACCATATTTAGGGTATTTGTACACGACCCCTAAACTCCGCCGCAAATGGCTCCCAGCTCTGGAGCTTAAAATTGTTTCCCCACCAGCTCCGGAGTTTACAGATAATTAAGTGCAACCACGCCCACCTAAGCGCATCCCAGCGCAATTTTCAGGTACCTGCTCTCTGGAGGTGAAAATTCCTGATGCGGATATAACGTAGTGACTGCCGGGCTCTCCTTGCTTCTGTTTGTTCTTTTTTTGCCCCCCGCCCCTTTAAGAGATCTGAATGCAGTGCCGGGATGGCAGAACGGAGGTGAGCAGCATTCTTTTCTTCCGTTTTTTCTCCCTCCCCTCATGCAGCCAGCAGCCAGGAGTGCGGAGAGGGTGGGAACGCAGGAACAGCAACAAACCCCTAAGATCTCTGGTCCGAATTTAAGTGGCCAGCGGATCTTAGGGGTCGTGTGAAAAAGCTGGTGTCCACTGGGGACTTGTTCTAGGGGAAGAAGAGGAGGAGGAGACTTTGAAGACCACCTGGAGTTGGCATTAGTCAAAGTTTTTGGAGTTCTTAGCCGGGGTGCAGAGGCTGGTGTGGACCACTTCCGACTGTTGGGAATGGATTGTGTAGGTCACCGACTTTCAGGTGTCTGCCCGGTTTCCATTTATTTCCAAATCTATCCACAAAGATTTGGACAACCCTAGGAAGAGAGGAATATAAAACGTGGATAGTTAAAATTGAATAGCACAATAGTGTCCAGTTGTTGGAATGGGCAAACCTAGAGAACAGGGATGGGTTGGGTGAAGTCCCTTGTGATGTTGCAGAGGTGAGGCAGGTATTTCTGGATGCAGGAGGGGGCATTCCTGAAAATTGGAACTAGGAAACAGGTATGACTTTGGGGTGTGCATGTGTTCACAGTGTCACCAACATTATTTCTGACACCCAGGAGGCACCTCTGGTGAATTTTTGCAGGGACACCAAGATAAAAAAGCCAAAGCCAAAGCAAAGTGTTCTGCTTATATACTAACCCCATAGTGCTTAAAGCACTCTCTGGCCAGTTTACAGTTGAATTATGCAAGCTACATATTGCCCTTCCCAGCAAGCTGGGTACATATTTCACCAGCCTTGGAAGGATGGAAGGCTGAGTGAACCTTGAGCTGGCTTCCTGGGATTGAACCCCTGGTCGTGAGCAGTTCTGATTGCAGTTCAGCATTTAACTACAACACCACAAGGCTCCTCTACAGACTTTCACACGACCACTAAAATCCGCAGGAAACTTTGATCCAGATCAGCCCCCGGAGCGGTCACCTGGTTGATGTTGCAGATTGGATGTTCCCATGGTTGTGTTTTGAGAATCCGGAACCATTCTGATCCCATGACTGAGAACCGCAGCAAAGATACCATAACAGGGGTGAAAAGGTTTTGGTGTGGATTTTCCGTGTTCCCATGGACTCGAGTAACAGTATAAAATCCGCACCGGAACAGTGACAAGGATTTTACCACCTTGAGACCAGGTACTTGTAAAATGCGCTGGGTCGCGCTTAAGTGGGCATGGTTGCACTTTATTTTTTTTTTTAAAGTCTGCTGCTCGTGGGGAAATGATTTTATGCTTTGCATCTGCAAGCACTTTGCAGCAGATTTTAGTGGTATGTGAAAGCAACCCATGTAAGGCATCTATCTATCTATCTATCTATCTATCTATCTATCTATCTATCTATC
>JAHTLZ010000017.1:4841715-4853498 GCA_023846285.1 Phrynocephalus versicolor
ACAGAATTATTTCAGGGTGTACCACTAAAACAAATATAGTGTTAGCCTGTATTAGTATAACAAATACCTTGTATAAAGGAATTAATTTTGTTCCAAATGAAATTCTGTTCAGCAAATTTTTCTTTATAAAAATCTCCCCTAAGAATGCATTGAAAACAGAGTAATCCCTAATTGTGATCATTTTTATGTTGTACGGATTCGCCACATAGGCAATTCTGTTAAGCAAATGTCCCCTATCTCCGGAATTTTTTATGTTGTACAGATTTTCTGTTATACAAACCATTTGTTATACAAGGGTCCACTGTATTTGTGACTATAGTTTGCTTTACAGCTGCTGTTTGTGACAATAGCTTGCTTTGTGGTTGCTGAATTATTTAATTTTTTTCCCTCTGTAAACCGTGGATAACTGAATCAGTGGATAATGAATCAGTGGATACGGGGTTCCTACTGTATGTGAAAAACCCCATTATCTGTTAGGTGTGAAATTGAATGACCAATCCTTCAAAAGGTGATATAGAATCTTTCCACACATCTATTCAAATTGAGACCCACTTCCACACTTTTAGGATATTATGGACTGCCCGGAAGACAAACAGATTTTATGTTATACAAACTGTTATACGAGGGTCCACTGTAATTAGTTAATTTCATATATTTAGGTTTAATAAGTATTTTATTTATTGATTCCAAGACAGTTTGCAAGAGATGACATTGAAATAAAGCTGTAAATCTTTAATATGCTGTAACAGTTGCATATTTTTCTTTTATTTTTCTGAGTGCATTCTTGTCCATGTGTGCTGCAAAGCAGGTGCAATCTCTCTCTCTCTCTCTCTCTCTCTCTCTCTCTCTCTCTCTGTGTGTGTGTGTGTGTGTGTGTGTGTGTGCATGAGCTCTTTGGGGTATTTCTGTGGCCTGCAAAGCCGTAGTGGAAACAGATGACAAGGAGAAGAGAGAAAAAGGGGGGGGGATTAGGAAGGAGAGTTGGTAACCTAATACTTTTAATGGATTCTCACGGAACAAGGAAGGGCAGATGCCAGCAGCTTTAATTCAAAGCCAGCCTTGTCAGGGTCAAAGACTTTTCTGAGGGTGGTGGTGGTGGGGAAAGAGGTAGCAGGGGTTCATCCGGGGAGGGAGCTGCAGCATCCATATGTCGGAACAATTAGGGGACCGTTAGGGGATTAGAAGTCACATTAAGAAGGCCTGGCTGCTTGGACTCAGGAGCTCAGCTGCAAAGGTTTCAACCAGAGCGTGTGGAAGCAGCTTTACCACGAGTAACCTCACGTCGAGCTATCCTGTGTATCCTCTGGGGTTCTTATATTCACTTAGTTTGTGGAACTCCCTGCCACAGGAGGTGATGATGGCATCTGGTCTGGATGTCTTCAAAAGGGGGTTGGACAGATTCCTGGAGGAAAAGTCCATCACAGGTTACAAGCCATGATGGGGATGTGTAATCTCCAGGCTTAAAACCGGGGTACTTCAAGGGCCAGAGGCAGGGGAGTGGGATCAGGAGACAGATATCTAGTCTCATGCGCTCCCAGACACATCTGGTGGGGGCCACTGTGAGATACAGGAAGCTGGACTAGATGGGCCTGTGGCCTGATCCAGCATGGCTCTTCTTACGTTCTTATGGACATGACCTTATTATGGCACAGCTTTGAAGAGGCACTTTTTAAAGGCTGTGACATCCAGGGTTTCCAAGTCCTGTACGGAGCCTGGGTGGTGTAATCCAAACGGTTACTTACTTTCCCCAGACTCGGGTATGGCTTCCTGCAATGGCACCCAGTCCGACATATTGCCCAGGCTTTGGTAGCGCAGAATGATTTGCCCTGAACATGCCTCCTGCGAAACGGTCAGAACGGCAAACAGCACCACATATTCCGTCCCCAGAACACGCGACCTGGATGCTGGGGGGCCACTGCTTAGGACTGGGAGGCGCCTTCAGCCTGGGCTCCTTGGGAATTGCCGGCAGAAAACACAGCTGCCGTTGGGGAGTGTTCCTGGGTAACAGAGCCATGCCTCCGGCTGAAGCTGCCGACGGACTGACCGATGTAAAGAAGGAGGCACAGATCCAATTGGCCGAGATTAGAGAAGATTAGCCATCAGGAGGAAATATTTCCCCCACCAGCAGCAGATGGCCCTGGAGACATCCAGGGTGAACTGAGTCAAGTAGGGTTAAGGTCTTGTTGACTTGCCTGCATGGTCCCATCATCCCAACAGGGCATCATCTCCTTCGCTCCCCCTTTTTTCTGTGTTGAGGCTGGGTGATCTAAGCTGGGAAGAGGGGTCTCTGCCCCCAAAGATTTTACAGCTTAAATACGTGTTGTTGATTTCTCAGATTGCCATTTGTGTGTGTGTGTGTGCTTCTTTCTTTTTAATTGTACTTATTGTTGGTTTTAATATCATCTTTTAATGGTGTAAAACTAGCATTGTATGATAGCTGTTGTGATTTTTGTGGGCTGTGCTCAGAGCACAGAGAGAACTCCTAGTTCCCTGAGCTCCTTGCCCTCTGAAGATGCCAGCCACAGAGTCTGGTGAAACATCAGGAAGAAAAACTTCCAGAACACGGCCAAACAGCCTGAAAAACTCACAAGGGAAAAGATGGGGTAAAAACAAGCGGGGCAGAGGAACTAGAGATCAAATTGCCAACATGGGCTGGATTATGGAGAAAGCCAGAGAGTTCTAGAAAAACATCTACTTCTGCTTCATTGACTATGCCAAAGCCTTTGACTGTGTGGACCACAACAAACTATGGCAAGTCCTTAAAGGAATGGGAGTGCCTGACCACCTTATCTGTCTCCTAAGAAATCTATATGTGGGACAAGCAGCAACTGTCAGAACTGGATATGGAACAACTGACTGCTTTAAAATTGGGAAAGGAGTATGACAAGGCTGTATACTGTCACCTTGCCTTTTTAACTGATATGCAAAGTACATCATGCAAAAGGCAGGAATTACTGTGTATTTTCCCCTTCCAGGGCAATTTGCTTATATACAAACGAAGAATGCAGCATGGCACAAAGGCTTATGATGTGGGCCACTTTAAGAGCACAAGTTGTATTCCTGGTGCTACTTTATGGCAAGGAATTGACACACAGTCTACCATAAATGGAAACCATTAAAATGTGGATTGATCACAGGATGCTGAGAATTTCTAGGACCAAGAGGGTGACACAAGAAGATTTGAAAAGAATAGAGTCCAAACATAAGATACATCAAATTCAGAGAGCTAGAATACTTCATGAAAAGAAAAAAGAAAAATACAGCTGGTCATTACAATAAATGGAAAAAGATGTACAGGAAGGATAAAGGCGGCTTAAGTACCTGAAAGATTATTTTGAATGCAACACAGCATGATCATGGAGAGAAGCTGCAGTGAAAATCAAGACAGCTGTGATTATATCCAGGCTTTATTAGGAGGGAAGGCACAGAAAATTTGTCTGTCATTCCTTCCTTCCTTCCTTCCTTCCTTCCTTCCTTCCTTCCTTCCTTCCTTCCTTCCTTCCTTCCTTCCTTCCTTCCTTAATTACTTACTCCACCTTTCTGCCATTTCAAAGAGGAGTCCTGATCTTTCCCATACAGTTCTGACAGATGTCCACCCAGCCTCTGCTTAAAAATATCCAAAGAAGGAGACTCCACCACCCTTTGTGGCAACATATTCCACTGCTGAACAGCTCTAACTGTCATGAAGTTCTTCCTGATGTTCAAATGGAATCTCTTTTCTTGTAGTTTGAAACCATTGCACCGAGTCTTAGTCTCTGAAGCCATGGAAAACAAACCTGCTCCCTCTTCAATATGACATCCTTTCAAATATTTAAACATAGCTATCATATCCCCTCTCAGCCTTCTTTTTGAAAGGCTAAACATCCCCAGCTCCCTTCCAGACCTTCAACCATCCTGGTAGCCCTCCTCTGCACCCGCTCGAGGTTGTCAACATCCTTTTTAAATTGTGGCGTACAGAACTGGACACAGGACTCCAGGTGGGGTCTGACCCGAGCAAAATAGAGTGGCACTATCACTTCCCTTGATCTAGAGTCTAGATTCTAGACACTATGCTTCTGTTGATGCAACCAAGAATCGCATTGGCTTTCCTGGCCGCCACATCACACTGCTAACTCATGTTCAATTTGTGGTCCACCAAGATTCCCAGATCCCTTTCACAGGTACTATTTTCCAGCCAAGTGTCCCCCATCCTATATCTGTGCAATTCATTCTTTTTACCTAGATGTAGCACCCTACATTTCCCTCTGTTGAAATCCATTCCGTTAGCTTTGGCCCAACACTCTAATCTGTCAAGGTCTTTTTGGATTTTCATCCTATTCTCTAGGGAGTTAGCAACCCCTCCCAATTTAGTATCATCTGAAAATTTAATTAGCATACTCTCTATTCCTTCCTCCAAGTCATTAATAAAGATATTGAACAGCACTGGACCCAGAACAGAACCCTGGGGCACCCCACTGGTCACGTCTCTCCAAGCTGAAGAGAGGCCATTTATGGTCACCCTTTGGGTGCGATCAGTCAACCAATTACAAATCCACCTGACAGTAGCACTATCTATCCCACTTTCTACTAACTTCTTAGCAAGAACACCATGGGGAACCTTATCAAAGGCCTTACTAAAGTCCAGATAAGCAATATCCACAGCAATCCCCTGATCCACCAGGCCTGTAACTTTATCAAAGAAAGAGATCAAATTAGTCTGGCATGACTTGTTTTTAAGAAACCCGTGTTGACTTCTTGTAATGACAGCATTGTTTGTTAAATAATGGCATACTGCCTGTTTAATAATCTGCTCTAGGATCTTTCCAGGTTCCACTTTCAAGGGAATCCATAACTTTCCTCTCCAGTCTCCTTTGATGTCACAAAGTGAACCCACAACAGGGAAGCTCTGGGGGAACAGTTAGCAGTGGACAGCTACAATGGACATCACCATGGTGACCTTATTCATTGTTACCTGGGTGCTGATTGGCTGGCTTGTGGGGACTCATGGAGGGGATAAACTAGGTGCCATGCAGGATACCAATCTCTTAACATCAGGACAGGATCCGTGGAAAGGCAGAATCTCAAGCCATCACAGGGGTGCTTTGACACACCATGGAAATTTGCTAACCATCTCCAAAACCAGCTCGTCCTTTGTTTCCTGTTCCCCTCTGGATCTCTTCTTTTAACCCCCCCCCCTTGCCTTTCTTCCACCTGGATTGCTACAAAGCTCTGCCATGTGTTTCAAGCTGAAAGCATGCTTGGAGATCAAGGACAGTCATGTATTTAGGAAATGGCCCGTGGAATATCGCTGGGACGAGGCTCCTTGCGACCGCTCAGTCCCTGCTTGCTGCAGCTGCAGCACCGTCAACAAGGACTGCAGCCCTCAACAGGCCTCCGTTCTTGCTCCAAGTGAAGGCACTGAAACCACGGACCGCAGCATCCTCCACACCCTCAAGCATCACTCCAGCAAGTACGCCCGGTATGCCTTAGCTCACTCGATTGGCCGCTGGCTGCTTTACCCCGGCTCGGTTTTCTTCTTGAACAAAGTCCCCCTCTCTTTGCTGGTGAATGGCCGGATGTGCCTGGAGGATGATTTCC
Source organism: Phrynocephalus versicolor (assembly GCA_023846285.1). Taxonomy (NCBI): domain Eukaryota; kingdom Metazoa; phylum Chordata; class Lepidosauria; order Squamata; family Agamidae; genus Phrynocephalus; species Phrynocephalus versicolor. The sequence continues at coordinate 4,847,293 of JAHTLZ010000017.1, forward strand.
AAGGAAAGCGGGCCAAACTGATCGCTCGGGACGGGAACCAAATCGACACCATGTTTGTGGACAGGAGGAGGGAGAAGATCATGCAGAATCGAGGGGCCACCTTGGTGATCTGTTGCGAAGGGAACGGCAGTTTCTACGAAGTGGGCTGCATTTTCACTCCACTGAAGGAGGGCTACTCTGTCCTGGGGTGGAACCATCCGGGTTTTGCCCGGAGTACAGGGAGGCCCTACCCACAGAATGACATCAATGCGATGGAGGTCGTTCTCCAGTACGCCATGCACCGCCTGCATTTCAGGCTGCCGGATATTGTAGTCTATGGCTATTCTTTAGGGAGCTTCACAGCTTCCTGGGCGGCGATGACCTATCCAGACTTGGGGGGGTTGGTTCTGGACGCCCCCTTCGACAGCTTGCTCCCGTTGGTGGCCAAGGTGGTTGGCAAGACCTGGAGGAAGCTAGTGGTACAGACGATCATGGAGCACTTCAACCTCAACGTGGCTGAGATGCTGTGCCAGTACCCGGGGCCGGTGCTGTTGATTCGTAGGACTCTGGACGAAATCACCAGCACCGAGTTCAGCTCGGAGACCGGCTTCCCGCTCATCAGGACAAACCGCGCTAACGAGCTGCTCCTACAGCTCTTGAGGTCCCGGTACCCTGATATCCTCTCCGAGGAAGAGGAAGCCGTGCGTCACTGGCTGGCGGCTGACTGCCCATTGATGGAAGCCCTCCTCTACCACTACTTCTATAAGGTTGACGAGGGCTGGTGCCTCTCCAAGCTCAAGAGCTACAAATCCATCTTGGGACCTAACTGTGCTTTTCCATGGAGGGTTGGGGGGGATCTGCTTCCTGCCCAAAAGCAGCAGCTGGCTTTGTTTTTGGCCAAGAAGCACTTGGAGAACGTGGACACAACCCATGGAAGAACTTTGCCACAAGAGGAGTTTAAGATGCCTTGGAAGCTCTAGTGGCAGTGGAATGGGGAGATGTTGGTTTGTTGCAGAAAATTGAGAGAGAGAAATAAAAACTAGGGTGTACGTTGTTGGTGCATCTATGTTTGTAAGGGTGCAAGGTTCAGTTCTCAGTGACTACAAGCTGAACAGCAAGACATAATAGGGAACACAGACTGTGGGTTTTTTCTGCTTCAGAGTTCTGAGAAATTTCCCGGGTGATTTGACAGGGAAAGGGGGCAAGAAAGGATAAACAAAAGAAGGAAACAAATAAGGACACAATACTTTCGTGTCCCTCTTTTTTGTTAAGACAAAGCAGTTGTGCTGAAGAGAGTTTCTTTTAAGATTCAGTGAAAGAACAAAAACAAAAAACAAAAATCAGAACCTTTTTAATTTTGTTCATTTGTGATAACAAAAAAAAAACTATCCTTAATTCTGGACATGGTCAAAAGGCTGTACTACTCTCCACACTTACCTATACATGCTTCCTTTTAAACACAATTGGGACTTTGATGTCTCAGTAGAGAAGAATAAATTTCACTGTAGGGGTCTATGTTGGCAGTCACTCCACCTCCAAATATTTCCCTGTTTAGTCACTTTCATTAACAATGACCCCATCTTATCAGACAAAAGCCTCTGGAATTGGAAACAATGCACATGGAAAAAGCAAAATGCACTTTAAAAATATATGTTCCAAAGGAAGTGGGGGGCATCAGCCTGAATAGCAGCCAACCAGAAATATGGTGTCCTGCTTATATATTGCCCCATACCACTTCACGTAGTCTCTGGGAAGTTTACAGCGTAATTATAGTATCCAGGCTACACATTGCAACCCCCCCCCCAGCAAGCTGGGTACTCGTTTTACCTATCTCAAAAGGATGCAAGGCTGAGTCAACCATGAGCCTGCTAACTGGGATCGAACCTCACGTCGTGAGCACAGTTTTACCTGCAGTACAGGCATTTAACCACTGCGCCACGAGGCATGGTATGCAAAAGTGTGGAGAAAATAAAAAAGATGGTCATCTAGTAGTACAAAGAGAGTTCCAGAAAGTTCCTTGTTGGCATTACAACTCCCAGTAGCCACAAAAGGATTTTTTCCCCAGTGCTGGGCTTAATGCGAGTACGAACCTCTCCCTCCCCACCTCATCCTCAAAATAGAAAGAAACAAAGTTGAGGCATGATCATTTCCCGTGGATTTTTATCCATTTAACTCCTGAGGGCTGGAGGAATTGAAAACAAGACCTCTCAGAAGGCGCTTATCAGCTGTGTAGGTTCTTCTCACCAGTCCTTTTGCTAGACTACTCCCTGACTATTTAGTGTCAAAAGTTGCCCCTTGAATTGAGTTTAGAAATATAACATGTGACTTTTAGATGGATTACCATGCATGATTGCATTGATTGATCTCATAAGAACACCAGTGTTTTCTATGCTACTTTCTATCCCTCATAATGGATTTTTTTTTGCATGTTCCTGGTAGCTTTAATGTTACTTTTTAATGTTGTAAGATGCCTCTTCTAATTTCCTGTTCTTAACTTGAATATGTTTTGAATCTTCTGGGCTGTATATTGTCGCTCATTATTGTAAGCCACTTTGGGTCCTTTCCCAAGGAGAAAGGTGGGGTAAAATATTCAAAATAAAATAAATAAACAAACATGAGCTGCCATAGATCTGTTTCAGATTATTATTATTTATTATTCTTTTTAAGTTTATATACTGCACCTATTTTCCCATAGGGAACTCTCAGTGGTCTACAAATAGGGCAATACCAATTAAAACCACCACAAGAGGTAAAACTCAACAAAGAAAGGGGAGGAATAAGAAAAGCGGAAAATCCGGCAAGAGGCGTACCACCAGAACTAACAAAACCAATACGTGACAAGGAACACGCGACAAAGGCTGTTAACTCCACATCCCTCTTGTCCTTCTTTGCTGTCCCGCTTGGGACCGGTACAAAAAAAAGGTTACTTCACGTCCGTAGCGTGACAGCAGAATCTCGTCGCAACCACGCCCCCTGAACCGGGAACAGAGCGTGACGAGCCGTACCTGCCCCTGGGCTGGGGAATTCTGTTGTCACACTTTGTTCCCGGTTCCTGTTCCGAGACAAGGGACGTGAAGTAACGGCAATGGCTGTTTCCCCCTTTCGCTCTAGGAATACTCCGACAACGGAGAAAGCCGACTGGAACTCCTGTGCCAGGCCAGGCTCGGCTGCCCGCCTGTCCCGGCAGGAGAAGGCAGCTCTTGAAGGGACAGGTGGAGAGCTAACTGTCAGGCGTAGGTCCATCCTCCTCGGGTCCCAGAGGCGGGGCTGAGCTCTCCTTGTCTGCTCGCCTGCCAGCCCGCAGACTGCTGAGTTCAGGGCGTGGGCAAGGGTGTCACTCCCACCGCCCACGCCGCCACCGCCACCGCTGCCTGCCCGCGGCAAGTGGTGAGGGCTCGTCCGGCTCCTCCTGCTGGGCTTCTCGAGACAGCCCGCGCGCCTGCAGCGGGCGTTTGAAATATTGAAAAATGGAAGCCTGCCAATTAAAAAAAAGGCTAAACGAAGCCAGGGAAATCCAGTAGTCGTCACGAAACAAGGACGTGAAGTAACAGTTGTCACGAGACAAGTAATCACGCCCATGGGTAAATGAAAACAGGGATTGAACAGGGACAAAACCATGTGACCGCGAAAAACACTGTCACTGAACGAACATAATCGCGGAACGAAGTAGGATGTGAAGTAACCGTTAAACATGAGCGGTTGCCATAAGCTTCCTGAAACAGCCAGTTTTCAGTCCTTTCTTGAAGACTGTAGGGGAAAGAACCAGGCGCAACTCACTAGGCATTTTGTTCCATAAGGAGGGGCCAGCCACCAAGAAGGCTCAATTATGGGTCTTGACCTTATGAGCCTCCCTGGGGGTGGCCACCCAAAGCGAGAAGGCCAATAAGGCTCTGGTGGGTCTGGCCAGCTCTGGCCTTTGGGAGATTTGCTCTGCCAGATATTCAGGTCCCAAGCCATGGAAGGTTTTATAAATCAAAACCAACACCTTGTACCTTATTCGGGCAATGGGCAGCCAATGCAGACAAGCCAGAATTGGGGTGATGCGGTCAAATCTGCCCACACCAACCACCAATCTGGCCGCTGCCAGATAGTGAGGCCGATTCCACACAGCCTGTCTCTATTGGTCTTCCCCATCAATAGCCATTACCAGGCAGTCTTCCAGGTCAGGCCCACTAGAAAAACATTCAGAACATTGGCAGCCTTGCACTCTTCTTGACTATTTCCCCAGATGGAATCCTGCCCCCTAATGGCTAACATTGTAACTGTATGCTGATTGCTTGGTTTAGTTGAGAGTCAAAGGTTCTGATGAAACGATGACCTCACACATTGTTACACTTCTTGGAGTCTTGGAGGACCAGAAGTCCGTGGAGGGCATGTGTGGGCCACTTCGCCATGGCCAAATGGAGAAAGTCAACTTTCAAAGCCAAGACCATGCGCTGGTAAAGTAAAGGGTTACAAAACTAAAAAAAACCCTGCTCTGCTCCAGAGACATCAAAAATATCTGCCGTGGGACTATTTTCTTTCTTCCCACCCTTCTGTATTTAATTTATGCCTCTTTCAGAGGATAAGCACTGCCTCCCTCCATGTGCATCTTGTGTTTCCCGAAGGCCATGGCCCAAGTATTTAAAACCTACTTTATGGCCAGTTACCACTTTGAGTTCGGCAACTGGCCTGTGGATTTCCGGTGGGATGAAGCCGGCGGCCACCACGTCAACCCTCATAGCCACACTGGAGGCAGCAGAGGCCACGGCTGCCAGATCCTGGTCAAAGCGGCTCCGGGAACTTGTCCCCTGGCCCTGGCGTTTCCGGTGGAGACGGGCGGCCACCAGAATCCCTGGTGGGATTTCCTTGGTCGGCTGAAACAGATGCCCAGCCGTCTTGCCAGCTACATCATGGCTCATTCTTTGGGCCGTTGGCTGCTCTACCCGGGCTCCGTGTTCCTCCTAAACCAAGCGCTTTTGCCCGTCCTGGCCAAGGGGCAGGCTCGTCTTTTGAGGGACTACCACGGAAAACGGGCCAAGCTGGTGGCACGGGATGGAAACAAGATTGACACCATGTTTGTGGACCGGAGGACCAAGGAGAGAGGGCAAGAGGGACAGCGAGGAGACCAGCTGGTAATCTGCTGTGAGGGGAATGTGAGCTTTTACCAATGGGGCTGCCTTTCCACACCACTGAAGACCGGATATTCTGTACTGGGATGGAACCATCCAGGTTTTGCCGGGAGCACAGGCCACCCTTACCCAGAGAACGATGCCAATGCGGTGGAGGTGGTGATCCGATATGCCATGCAACGCCTGGGCTTCAGGATACAAGACATCATCATGTACGGCTGGTCCCTTGGGGGCTACTCCGCCACCTGGGCCGCCGTGACCTACCCCCTGCTGGGCGCCTTAATCTTGGACGCCACTTTCGATGACCTTCTCCCCTTGGCCCTGAACGTCATGCCCAAGAGTTGGAAGAAGCTGGTGGTGCGGACGGTGAAGGAGCACTTCAACCTCAACGTGGGCGAGCTGCTCTGCAAGTACGTCGGGCCGGTGTTGCTCATCCGGAGGACCAAGGACGAGGTCGTCACCACCTGCCCGCTGGGCCTGGAGGACCAGAAAGCCAACCTCAGGGGCAACCGGGCCAACGCGCTGCTGATCCAGCTGCTGGAGCACCGCTATCCGGAGGTGATGTCCCAAGAAGGACTGAGGGCGGTTCACGACTGGCTCAGAGCCGCCAGCCCCAAACAGGAAGAGGCCATTTACCGACGCTACAAAATCAGCGACGACTGGTGCACCAGGGCGCTGCAGGACTACAAGTCCAGCCACGGGAACGGAAGCCATTTCCCCTGGAGGGTCGGGAAGCACAGCGGCCACCGCGAAAAGCAGCAAATGGCCATCTTTTTAGCCAGGAAGCATATGAAGAACGTGGAGGCCACCCACTGGTCTCTCCTGAAGCCCGATGACTTCCAGATGCCCTGGAAGCTATAGCTGGGAATTGTAAGGAGCAGGGTGGGGGGGAGAGAGAGGGAAAAAAGATTCAGAAGCAAAGAAAGAGAACCAGGGGGGCTTGGAATAATGGTTGGCGTGCCTGTATTTTCTTTATCCTTCATCGGTACATTCCCGTTTGCCCCTCACCTTGTGACCAGAGTGAGCAGCAGCTCCTACCTGTGTTGCCGGGGGAGAAGGTTGTTTGTACTCTATCTATCTATCTATCTATCTATCTATCTATCTATCTATCTATCT
>JAHTLZ010000017.1:4870167-4885045 GCA_023846285.1 Phrynocephalus versicolor
ATTTATTTATTTATTTATTTATTTATTTATTTATTTATTTATTTATTTATTAAGCTTTTATACTGCCTATTTCCCGATGGGACTCTAGGCGGTTTACAAAGAGCATCAGCAAAACCATAAAAGCAGTAAAACATCTATAAAAACCATCAATGAGGGGCAGCAAGAAGTAACACAGCAGAGGGAAACCCCTCGGCATGTAGCAGCAGGCAAGAGGAAAGAAAAAAAATTAACCAGGAGTAAGGTCGCCTAGGCCTCCCTGTATAGCATTGTTCTTAAAGCCTTTTTAAAGGCTGGAATGGACGATGCAAGGCGCAGCTCATTGGGTAAGTTGTTCCATAACGAAGGGCCCACAACCAAGAAGGCACGGCTACGCGTCATCACCTTCTGCGCCTCCCTCGGCGTGGCCACCCTAACTGAGCACGCCCATGACATCCGCATGGGTCTGGCCTCTGTTGACCTCTGGGAGATACGCTCCGACAGGTATTCAGGGCCCAAGCCATGGAGGATTTTGAAAACCAAAACCAGGACCTTGAACTTAATCCGGAGGGCCACGGGCAACCAGTGCAGGCGGGCCAGAACTGGGGTGATGTGGTCATATTTATGAGCACCCACCACCAGTTTGGCCGCCGCATTTTGTACCCGTTGGGGCCTCTGGACGAGGGTCAAGGGCAACCCCACGTGGAGTGTGTTGCAGTAGTCAATTCTCGAAATCACAAGGGCCTGCACAACTGCCCTCAGGGAGGACTCATCGAGGTACGGTCGGATCTGGGCGATCCTGCGGAGCTGGGAAAAAGCGGCCCTGGAGACAGCCATCACCTGGGCTTCCAGGGAGAGGGCTGAGTCCAGGACCACGCCCAGATTCCTGGTCCTGTCTGTAGGCTGGAGGGAAGTTCCCCCCAGACTAGGGAGGGGGCCATTTTACCCAGACGTTGGTGTTGTTGTTCAGTCGTTCAGTCGTGTCCGACTCTTCGTGACCCCATGGACCAGAGCTCGCCAGGCCCTCCTGTCTTCCACTGCCTCCCGGAGATTTGTCAAATTCATTTTGGTTGCATCGATGACACCGTCCAACCATCTCATTCTCTTTTCCTTTTGCCTTCGATTTTTCCCAGCATCAGGGACTTTTCCAAGGAGTCCTCTCTTCTCATGAGGTGGCCAAAGTACTACTGGAGCCTCAGCTTCAAAATCTGTCCTTCCAGTGAACATTCGGGGTTGATTTCTTTCAGAATGGATAGGTTTGATCTCTTTGCAGTCCAGGGGACTCTCAAGACTCTCCTCCAGCACCACAGCTCAAAAGCATCAATTCTGCAGCGATCAGCCTTCTTTATAGTCCAGCTCTCACTTCCATACATCACTACTGGAAAAACCATAGCTTTGACTATTCTGACCTTAGTTGGCAAAGTGATGTCTCTGCTCTTTAGGATGCTATCTAGGTTTGCCATTGCTTTCCTCCCCAGAAGCAGGCGTCTTTTTATTTCGCTGCTGCAGTCACCATCTGCAGTGATCAAGGAGCCCAAGAAAATAAACTCTGTCATTGCCTCCATTTCTTCCCCTTCTATTTGCCAGGAGGTGATGGGACCGGTGGCCATGATCTTAGTTTTTTTGATGTTGAGCTTCAGCCCATTTTTTCCACTCTCCTCTTTCACCCTCATTAAGAGGTTCTTAAATTCCTCCTCACTTTCTGCTATCAGAGTAGCATCATCTGCATATCTGAGGTTGTTGATATTTCTTCCAGCAATCTTAATTCTGGCTTGTGATTCATCCAGACCTGCCTTTCGCATGATGTACTCTGCACATAAGTTAAATAGGCAAGGTGACAGTATACAGCCTTGTCGTACTCCTTTCCCAATTCTAAACCAGTCAGTTGTTCCATATCCAGTTCTGACGGTTGCTGCTTGTCCCACATATAGATTTATTAGGAGACAGATAAGGTGATCAGGCACTCCCATTCCTTTAAGGACTTGCCATAGTTTGTTTTGGTCTACACAGTCAAAGGCTTTGGCATAGTCAATGAAGCAGAAGTAGATGTTTTTCTGGAACTCTCTGGTTTTCTCTATAATCCAGCGCATGTTGGCGATTTGATCTCTAGTTCCTCTGCCCCTTCGAAATCCAGCTTGCACTTCTGGAAGTTCTCTTTCCAGTACTGCTGAAGCCTGCCTTGTAGAATTTTGAGCATAACCTTGCTAGCGTGTGAAATGAGTGCAATTGTGCGATAGTTGGAGCATTCTTTGGTGTTTCCTTTCTTTGGGATTGGGATGTAGACCGATCTTTTCCAGTCCTCTGGCCACTGCTGGGTTTTCCAAATTTGCTGGCATATCATATGCAGTACCTTTACAGCATCGTTTTTTAAGATTTTAAAGAGTTCAATTGGAATGCCGTCACCTCCACTGGCCTTGTTGTTTGCAATGCTTTCTAAGGCCCACTTGACTTCACTTTCCAGGATGTCTGGCTCCAGGTCAGCAACTACGCTATCTTGGTTATCAGTGACATCCAGATCTTTCTGATATAATTCTTCTGTATATTCTTGCCATCTCTTCTTGATCTCTTCTGCTTCAGTTAGGTCCCTACCATTTTTGTCCTTTATCATATCCATCTTTGCACGAAATGCCCCTTTAATATCTCCAATTTTCTTGAATAGATCTCTTGTTTTTCCTTTTCTGTTGTTTTCCTCTATTTCTTTGCACTGTTCATTCAAGAAGGCCGCCCTGTCTCTCCTTGCTATTCTTTGGAAGTCTGCATTCATTTTTCTGTATCTTTCCCTTGCTCCCTTGCATTTTGTGTCCCTTCTCTCCTCCGCTATTTGTAGGGCCTCATTGGACAACCACTTTGCTTTCTTGCATTTTCTTTTCTTTGGAATATTTTTCATTGCAGCCTCCTGTACAATGTTACAAGCCTCCATCCATAGTTCTTCAGGTGTTCTGTCCACCAAATCTAGTTCCTTGAATCTATTCTTCACTTCCACTGTGTATTCATATGGGATTTGACTTAGGTTATACTTGACTGGCCCAGTGATCTTCCCTACTTTCTTCAGTTTAAGTTTGAATTTTGAGATAAGAAGCTGATGATCTGAGCCACAGTCAGCTCCAGGTCTTGTTTTTGCTGACTGTATAGAGCTCCTCCATCTTTGGCTGCAGAGAACATAGTCAATCTGATTCCGGTATTGTCCATCTGGTGATGTCCATGTGTAGAGTTGCCTTTTGTGTTGTTGGAAAAGAGTGTTTGCAATGACCAGCTTGTTCTCTTAACAAAACTCAATTAGCCTTTGCCCTGCTTCATTTGGAACTCCAAGGCCAAACTTGCCAGTTATTCCTTTTATCACTTGACTCCCTACTTTAGCATTCCAATCCCCTATGATGAGAAGAACATCTTTCTTTGGTGTCAGTTCTAGAAGGTCTTGTAAGTCTTCATAAAATTGGTCAATCTCAGACTCTTCAGCACTGGTAGTTGGTGCATAAACTTGGATTACTGTGATGTTGAAAGGACTGCCTTGGAATCGTACCGAAATCATTCTATCGTTTTTTAGGTTGTATCCCAGCACTGCTTTTCCCACTCTATTGTTGACTATAAGGGCTACTCCATTTCTTCTATGGGATTCTTGCCCACAGTAGTAGATGTGATAGTCATCTGAACTGAATTCACCCATTCCTGTCCATTTAAGTTCACTGATGCCCAGGATGTCAATGTTTATTCTTTCCATCTCACGTTTGACCACATCCAGCTTACCCTGGTTCATAGATCTCACATTCCAGGTTCCTATGCAATATATTTCTTTGCAACATTGGACTTTCCTTTCTCTTCCAGGCACGTTTGCAGCTGAGCGTCCTTTCGGCTTTGGCCCAGCCACTTCATTAGCTCTGGAGCTACTTGTACTTGTCCTCCGCTCTTCCTCAGTAGCATGTTGGACACCTTCCGACCTGAGGGGCTCATCTTCCAGCGTCATATCTTTTAGCCTTTTGTTTCTAGCCATGGGGTGTTCTTGGCAGGGATACTGGGGTGGCTTGCCAGTTCCTACCCCAGGAAGTCTTATTACAGGCCTCATTGTCACCAGTGTAATTAGCCTTACAATGATGAAAGCATAGCTCAGCCTGTTTTATTTTGTAGCCTCACTGATCAACTGGGACACAAGGTAGAAATTTGCCCGATTTATAAGATATTCCAGACATAAGATAAGATAAGATATTCCAGACTGAGGGTGCCCCAAAGAACAGAACCTCTGTCTTCTCCGGATTGAGTTTGAGCCTGTTATTCCTAGTCCATTCCAAGACCACCTCCAGGCACAGGTCGAGGGAGCGAACCGCCTCCACTGCAGAAGAAGAAAAGGAGAGATAGAGCTGCGTGTCATCAGCATACTGATGACAGTGAACTCCAAATCTCCTGATGACCTCCGCCAGCGGCCTCATATAAACATTGAACAGTATAGGGGAGATTGCCAACTCCTGGGGCACCCCACAAGGGAGCGTCCAAGGAGCTGACAATTCATCCCCCAACTGAACCCGCTGGAGCCGGCCATTGAGGAAGGACCAGAGCCAGCAGAGCACTGAGCCCCCAATACCCACCCTGGCCAGCCGGTCCAGTAGGTTACCGTGGTCGACGGTATCAAAGGCAGCTGACAGATCAAGGAGAACCAACAGGGAGGAACACCCCCTGTCAGCCTCCTTGAGGAGGTCATCCTGCAGAGCGACCAGGGCGGTTTTGGTTCCTCAAAACAGCCTGAACCCAGACTGGAAGGGATCAAGGATGCGATTTTCCTCCAGGTATGACTGTAGCCGAACGGTGGCCACCCTCTCGACAACCTTGTCCAGGAAGGGAACAATGGCAATCAGACGATAGTTGGCTAAATCGTCCATTGCCAAGCTGGGCTTTTTCAATGTGGGCTTCACCACCGTCTCCTTTAAACAAGAGGGGAAAATCCCCACCCGGAAGGAAGCGGCATGTTCCCTCCGGCAGATTTAATAAGCCAGGCTGGGCAAGGGTCGAAAGGAGGCCGCCAGCTGACAGTAAGCCAAAACCCTGGAGGCCTCCGCCGAAGACACAGGTCCAAATTCAACCAAGGAAGGGGACCGAGGGGGTGAGGCCCCCGGGATATGCGGGGAGGGACCACTGCAGCTGGAGTCCAGATCGGAACGGATGGTCTCAATCTTGGATCTAAAATAGGCTGCAAATTGCTCACTAGTGAAATCACTAGGAGGAAGCCCGGGCTGGCCAGGATTGAAAAGGTCTTGAATCACCCGGAACCTTAACACCTGAGTTGGTTCATACTGTGAGATTTGATCTTCGAGGTAGCTTGGACCTAGGCCATTTTGTGCTTTGTAGGTTAAGGTCAGCACCTTGAATTGTGCCTGGTAGGTGATTGGCAGCCAGTGGAGCTGATTAATAGGGGTATAATGTGATCTCTGTACCCCAACCCAGTCAGTAGTCTGGCTGCTGCATTTTGGATCCGTTGAAGTTTCCTGAGGCTTTTCATCGGTAGCCCCACATAGAGCACATTACAGTAGTCTAGATGGGATGTCACTAGGGCATATGTCACCGTGACCAGAGCTTGTTTCTCCAGAAACGGGCGTAACTTGTGTTGTGCAAATGTGCTCCTGGCCACAGCCATGACCTGGGCATCCGAGCTCTTTTTTCAATTGGGGAGTGATCCCATCCAGTACAGGTTGCATCCCTATCCTTTGTTCTCCCTTTCAACTCACCAGAAGCACCTCTGTCTTGTCTGGGTTTAATTTCATTTTGTTCATCTTCATCCAGTACATCACTGCAGCTAAACACTCATGTAAAGTTGAAATAGTAGCTCCCACCTGTATATAGGGATTCATTGCTGCAAACTAAGACCAAGAAATGTGCTGCTGAGATCTTTATGGGTACCACGTTCTGCTTGGCCAGAAAGGCATCACGTAGGTTCTGAATCAAATCAAGCCTGAACTCTCACTAGAGCTAAAATGACTACATGGAGCCTGTTGTGCTTTGGACGTATCAGGGAAAGATAGAGCTCATCAGGAAAGGAACAGTAATTTGAAAAGTTGAAGGCAGTAGGAAATGAGGAGCACTGAGAATAAGATGGATTGGCTCTAGAAGGAAACCATGCCTTTTTATTTTGCGACGCTTGCGCAAAACCTTTTGGAAAAAGTTTGTTTGAAGGCTTGTCGTAAGTCAGAGGACCCATGATGGTACATAACAGCAAACGGGTTTTAAGTTACTGCTGGTTGTTTCTGAGGCTCTGTTTCAAGGAAGAAACCTTTTTGTTTTGTTTTGTTTCTGGAGGACTTTTTCTTCCCTTGCAGCAAATATTTTTATTTGATGGAGGGCTAGATAACTTGTGGCCCTCCAGATGTTGTTCTGAAAACTCACCCCGTCTCTCTTTACCATGGATGGGAGCACTGTGAGTTGCCCACCTTTGGTTTAAACAATATGTCTTGTCTCTATGCTGGCTTCAGTATCAGATCCGAGTGGGAATCCACATGTCTTGCCTATGAAGGTTACAAGATCGGGTTCGATACAATACCAAGTTCAGTTCTAGTTTTTCCCTCCTCTTTGCTTCCAGACCTCCTCTCTGCTTGATCTGGCAACCTTTGCTGGCCTCTAACCCACAATTCCTCTTTTTTCCAGGTGGAGGAGGAGATTGGCACTTTGCGTCAGGTACTGGCTGCCAAAGAGAGGCACTGCGGAGAGCTGAAGAGAAAGCTGGGGCTGACCCCCTTGGATGGCCTGAAGCAAAACCTGTCCAAAAGCTGGCACGACGTCCAGGTTTCCAATGCGTAGGTATTCTCCAGCGTGGAGGCTGTCCCTCAGGATGCTTCTTCACTCGCATGTAAACCTTTAGAGAACAGAATGGTGTTTTATCAACCCATATGGGTAGGCTTAAGGCATATGGTCATTATGCAAGCATATGATCAACATGTAGGCTTTGTGCGGATCTCCAAGGACCCCCCTGACACACTTTTGGCACATGCACAACCACCCCCAATGTTTCCATTTTTCTTACCTGGAAGAGTCCTCCCTATCCTTTGAAGTCATGGGAGCTGTCCCTTTTGTTGATGAAAGAAATCTCCCACCTACCTCCAGTTCTGCAGTTCTGGAAGGTTTAAAACAGGCATCCTTCCTCCGGTGCTACCTGGAGAGCACAAACAGGCATTTAAAGAAGAAAACCAAAGCAGGGCCCCTTTGATGGAGATGTGTAATCTCAAGGCTTAAAACCAGGGTACTTCAAGGGCCAAGGTACTTCAAGGAGTGGTATCAGGAGACAGATATCTAGTCTCATGCGCTCCCAGACACATCTGGTGGGGCCACTGTGAGATACAGGAAGCTGGACTAGATGGGCCTTTGGCCTGATCCAGCATGGCGCTTCTTATGTTCTTATGTTCTTATTTGTAAAGGCTGGATCCCTGGCAGTCGCCCGCCCACGACTTAAGGAAACATGAGACAATTGTGCTTGTGCTAAACGAGAGGGGAGACACTGAAAAGACCGCCTCCACCTTGCACCCAACGTAGCTGTGAAACTCTAACGTTTTGTTATCCAGAGGCAGTTCAGTTTCTTTCCCAGGGAGGTGGCTTGATAGTTTCTTGCATGAGCCTTCAGTTTTACTGTTCATGGATAACAGATCCTCTTTACTGGCTAGCACAGCCCTCTTCACATCCAAAGGTATTTCTTTGGTTCAAAGTCCAGAGCATTACCGGCCTGGCTTCAGCATATGAACCCAGAGATTGGCCCTTGACGTGCACATTGCACTCCATGCCTAAAATTCACCTATCTTCTTTTAGACTCCTGATTTCTGTGCCTATAGTGGCAGAGGACACTCGCAAATGTCAACACCCAGAAAACTCCCTAGAAGGCTTAAAATTTGGCCTCCTGAGTTTGGCCACCTCTTTCGTCACTTACGGGCCCGGGTGTTGATTCTCTTCTCCCTCTTTGGGGTGACTGATCTCCAGGGTTGTTTTTTCCTCCCCCGTCTAGTTATGTGAAAACCTCTGAGAAATTGGGAGAGTGGAATGAGAAAGTGATGCAGTCAGACCTGTGAGTTCTCTCTTCTCCCTCCAACCACTGCCTAGCTGTGTTCTCCACCTTGCTGCACTCTTTCATTTGAGTCCCAGAAGAACCAGGCTGGCTGGCTGCTTGGGTTATGGAGGAGCTGCATTCAGGCCTCTTGCTTCCTCTTCCTCTTTGGCCTTGAACTCTTCTGGACCCTTTTCAGGATCAAGCACCCTGTTGGCTTTTCTGACCTACTCTTGTGCAGACAAAAGGAAACTTTCAATCAGTTACCAAACCAGATGGTTAGTGTGCAGTGATTAAACCGCAGTACTGCAGTTAAAACTCCGCTCAGCCTTTCATCCTTCGAAGATCAGTACATTTGAGTACCCCATTCACCAGGGCAAGGGACAGTACTTTGTATCCTGTTGCTTAGCATTATACCAAATAAAGTCTTGGCTGTTTTCAGGGATCTGTTTTGTCCTGGGGATGACTTTGAGAGTTGCCAAATTCGGAGGAGGTCTTTAGATGCTGTCTTGTGTTTTAGGATCAGTGGAGGCGATTTTATGACAGAGTTCTCGTGGCTGTCCCATGGCTCCAGATGTTTTTCTCAGGACAATAAGGACCACTGAAAAGGAACAGCTCTTTCTTTAAAACAATTAAAGATTCCTTTAAGAGTGTTTTTGGTGACATCAGCAACAGCAGGTGACATATGTCTTCGCAAAGCAGATAATCTGATTGCCTAGCCTCCCCTCACCCATAACTTCTGAGCCAGATATTGGTTCCTTGGGATATTCCATACCACATTATGCAATATATAATACAGGGAATATCCTTTATTTGTTATAAGCTGTAAGGACAGGCACACGACACACAGTCTGTTTTGTTGCAGAGAAGCGGGTAGAGATGGATGCTTAACTCAAATTGCTTCCCATTTTCTCACTGCAGTTACTTGCTGGGTAAGCTGCCTTTTTAGAGATGTTTGTGTGCTGTGATCCAGGGCTTTTGTATTGCAAACATTTCCCCCCTGCTGCTGCTTTTTAAAGGTGAATTTATGTTCCATTAGGTGAGCCGGCTCCTGAGAAAATAATTGTTCTCTTAAGTCGCAATGAAGGTGGTGGTGACAGTAGCACCAGCAAGGTGTTGTAGCACAGGGCTGTTCAACTTTGAACAGGCCAAGGTCTACTTTTTCCGGCCCAAAGTGCCTGAGGGCTACTACACTAAAACCTCTACTTAGGAATTTTATACGTTCTGAGCACAAGCTCGTAAGTGAAAACTTTTGTAAGTAGAACAGCGGTTTCCCATAGGAATGCATTGAAAACCAATTAATTGGTTCTGGAGAGAACAGATTTCAATGCCCCATGGCCCTTGAACTGTCCCGCTCGGCTGAAACAGTGGGCTGGCAGACCCAGAACTTTGCTGGGGCAGTGGTGGAGGGAGGGGTGGAGAACTTATCCCCTCGTTTTTTTAATTGATGGCCAACATGCTACTTTTGAACCCTTTGGGGGCTACCGGTAGCCCGTGGTCTACCTGTTGGGCAGGCCTGTTGTAGCATATGGAGTGTTGGACTTTCAAAGCAGTAGATCTCCAAGCTAATAGAACTGCAGTCAGGCCGTGTACCTGATCTCAGAGCACCCTTCAGTTCAGTGAGACTGCTATGGAAGCATGCCTGATTTTATATCTGCCTTCTAGTTTAAAAAAAGAGAGGGTACAGCTGTGATCTTAGCAAATGCACAGCTTCTTCACTCGGTTTGTGCAAATCAAACTGGGTAAGTGTAGGAGTCGATAGGGGTAGAGTAAGCTGTTTGCATGCCTGAATGCATAGGTGTATGTGGATGTGGCTAAAAGAGTGCCTCTTGGACCATGCATCGGACCATGTAACATAAAAACTAGTCTTGTCTTTCATCATCTGCAAGGTCATTGTGGACAGCAAGGGATGACATCCATGTGAACAGGAAACCTGGCCAAAGGAACTGCTGAATGCCCCTCTTGTGAAAAAACGTGGCTGCTAACTTTTTAATTATCTGATCATAAAATCATAAAATAATGGAGGTGGTAGGGGCTTGTAAGGCCATTTAATTATTTACCAAGCCGATCTGTGTGGCTTCAAATGGTGAGCGGGCTGCCTTTTAAAACGATTCCCTGTTCCAGTTTGAAGGAATAGCTTATAACTGATTGTTGTATGTTAAAAGCTGCTGTAGGATTAATATTTGTTAGTTGTCAGTTGCTCAGGTAAAAGTTTTCACTCTTAGTTTTCCAAAATGGCACGAGAGAGAGCGAGAGCAATCCCTCAAAAACAACTAGGGTTCTGAGGTATGTGTAATACTGTGAGCATCCTTGAGTCCCCATATCTGGAGAAAAGAGCCTATAAAAGAGATCAGTAAAAAAGTAACATGTACCCAAGGATTGGTTCTGTCTGCAAGACTAAACTGCAGGCTGTAAGATGGAGCTGCAGGTTAGGGTAAGCTATTAGGCCTTCTCTGCATTTTCCCACATGTCTCTTGAAGGAGATCTAAACATGGATGGAAATCTGAAGGAATGGGATTTTGTGAATCCGGGCAGGAAGAGTTGGTTTAGTGCCACGGTGGCGAATCTTTGACACTCCAGATGCTTCGGACCATAACTCCCAGAATT
This sequence comes from Phrynocephalus versicolor, assembly GCA_023846285.1. NCBI lineage: Eukaryota > Metazoa > Chordata > Lepidosauria > Squamata > Agamidae > Phrynocephalus > Phrynocephalus versicolor. The sequence continues at coordinate 4,880,759 of JAHTLZ010000017.1, forward strand.
CCAAGCCTGTATTGCCAATGACAAAGGTCTGTGGGAGCTGTGGTCCAAAGCATCTGGGGTGCATAAGGTTGGCTTGCATGCCTGTATGTTTTTGTCATTTCAAATTATGAACGGGTGTCAGATATCACAGTGCTGTGGAGAATAATAGTAATAGTTGCAGGCAAATGCTGAGTAGTTGGGGTAGATTTTTAGCCTTGTGATTGGGAGTGCTGTAGCAGAGTTATTTCCTAAGGAGCAGCCTGTAAAAAATTGCACGTATATCAATGAGGTATTGGCCCCTTCTCTAATCTCCCTTGTATTTATAGATATGTTTCAGCCAGCAGCACACTGGAGGACTGGAATGAGAAATTAACCCAATCAGACGCGTGAGTGTCTTAACCTTTGACATAACCTACAAGCATCCTTTCTAGGCAGTAGCATTCCACCACTAACCGTTCCTTCCTTGCGCTAATTATTCTGCTTGGTCCTAGTTCTGTAAATGCTGCTTGTTTACGTAATAATCAGGGAGGGTGGGGGCCTCCCTGAGAGGAGGGATGATTCTCGCTTCAAATAATGGGATGCTGAGCCTTTTCTTGAGGCTGCTGGTGAACTTACTGTTAGCATCTGTCCATTGTTACATGGAAGCAAGGGTCTTTTTCCGTTCCTGTGGTCTCTTGTGGAGGCATAAAACAAGGGGAGGCCAGCAGCATGACGGCCTAGAGTAGTAAGAGCACAAGTGAGGCCGCTGGGGCAAAGCAGGGCTTTTTTGTGAATCTGAGGTCATAGCTCTTTTTTTTTAAAGCCACCCAGAGTGGCCAGATGGGTGGTGTATGAAATATAATATATAAATAAATAAAAATGGCTTTTTATGAATGAAGGCTGTGAGGAGAGGCTGGAAAGTGAGTGGGGTAATGCCTTCACAAATGCAGCAGTTGGAAAGGCTTCATTCATTCATTCATTCATTCATTCATTCATTCATTCATTCATTCATTCATTCATTCATTCATTCATTCATTCATTCCTAAAGCTCTCAAATGCGTTGGCTGTCTGGTGATGGGACCCATGCCCCTCTCTCCCCTGAATGGATGGGTTCAAGAGCTACTGAAATCTCAAAAGGCCAGAGGTGATTGAGGATAGGGTTTGAGTGCTCTATGCTTTCTTACTGTCGTTTGGATATACCAGTTTTTTGGTATTTCAGATTGTGCTTGTGTCTGCCACTTGAGTTTTTATCGGAGTTGAAGGAGGCTTTATATTCAAGATTATGGATACTGCTGCAAGAGTTGAGTCTTACTGAAATGAGAGTTGTAGAAAGCCGGTTGTGACACTCACTGCTCCACATATACCTCTCTGGGCTCTGTTGTAACTTGCATCCAGAGGAGGCCTACCATTGATGCGCTCTCTTCATCTTGCATTTCTGGGCTGGTGGCTGATTCCCCTTCCACCTTCCGTTCTCCCTGCTTTGCATGGACTGTCATTCCAGAGTGTTCCCTGGTAACTTTGGGGTAGCTTTCCGAGCCGGATGCAAGCACAAGGGAACGAAGAAGCCCTGGCCTACAAGAGGAACTTTGCCTATCATCGTTCTTGGAAGCTATATTGTTGGATCTTTGTCTTGGATCTGCAGTTCCTGAACTGTATGGTTTCTGTGGCTTGAGGTAGTTGAGACAAATGAGATTTGAAGCTGAATATTGAGGGCCCCCTTGGGTTATTTAGATGAGCTGGGCCTTGTCAAGCTGTTCCACTGGTCTTCCGAATACACAGCGCTTGAGCCTAGAGCAGTGTTGGCGAACCTATGGCACGGGTGCCAAAGGTGGCACTTGGAGCCCTTTCTGTGGGCACCTGACATCGCCCCTTCACAGCCACCTGTATTCAGGTTAAATTGCTATATTGGCACTTTGCAAACAAATTAGTGGGTCTTGAATCGCATTTTGGGCACTCGGTCTCTAAAAGGTTCGCCATCACTGGCCTAGAGGTATGAGTCTGTGTATTTTTAGGGAGCCCGTTTCATTATTCTTGTCTACTGAAAGAGGAATTGGGCCTTTTAACTGCTCACCTGCCCGTGCTCCCTGTATGTCCCCCGGCTTTTGTGATAAGGCATGGGAGGCACAAGCTACAAGCAAAACTTGGATCTTGGTTGAAGTGAAACTCATTGTGAGTGTTTAGTTGTTGCTGCCATTGCCATCTCACTGAGCAGGTGCCTCTCCTGGTGAGTCAACCAACAACATTCTTTGGTAGGGATTGGTCTGTGTTTTGTCCTTGGAAGAGCCAGGAATTCGACATGCCTAAGTTAGGTCCTGGAGAAACAGAGCAGGAAGTCTGCTGCAGGGGAATCTTTCCAGCGCTAAAATATTTGAATGCCTCTTGACACGCCACCCTGTTCTTCCAACTCAGATTTCAGGTCCAGTGTCGGATCGCCTTCAGTGACGCATGGCTGGAGAGTTGAGGGTATATTTAGAGAATATCGGGGCAATCTGTGGGGGAAATTCCTCTCCCTTGTAAAGTCACGCCTAAGACTTCTGTGCAGGAAAGACAGGATGGGACCCACCGTCACGCAATTCCTTTTTAGCTGTCTCCAGAAAGCTTCTGCTGAATAAGCAGCATCCTCCTGTAGCAGTGCATGCAAATGTATGGGCCTTTGGGCAGAGCAGGATGCAAGAGCTGGCTTTTCAGATGATGTAGGCAGAAATAACTTTTTTGCTATTTCTGTATTTCTTGTAAGTCAGGCATGACCATACTTCAGACCTCCAGATGTTTTGGACCGCAACATTGGCAACCTAAGCTTAGAATTCTGGGAGTTGTGGTCCAAAACATCAGGAGGGCCGAAGTTTGGACATGCCTGTTGTAAGTAATCCGGACTGTATGTGATTGGTTTTATATGTGTGTGCTCTTGTGTGTTCCTGCCTGTGTGTGTGTGTGTGTGTGTGTGTGAGAGAGAGAGAGAGAGAGAGAGAGAGAGAGAGAGAGAGAGAGAGAGAGAGCATATAGCTTAGGAAAACATCTCTTTCTTAAAATATCGGAAAGCAAGCTGCTGCTACTGCTTGATTGCTTCTAATGATTGTGTTTCACTCTGGGAGGGCAAATAGTGAGATCTTGCTTACTTGTATATCATGTGCATTTATGGTATCTCTGGTCAGCTGTTTTTATGAGGGCAAATTGATCAAGTCCAGCTACATAAAAGCTTATCGTAATAATTAGTCCCCAGTGGATCCGTGCAGTAACTTCATATCTAATATGGGACAGGCCAGTACTGTACTAAGTTAGGAGTGGGTGAAATCTTATTGTGCAGCTGCGCAAATGCATCAGGGTGGGTTTGATTTAAATCACAATTTAATTTTTTTTAAACAATCACATTTTTTTGAAGATTTGAATAAAAACTTATTTTTAAAAATTAAATTGTAATTTAAATCAATTTGATTTATAAAAATGGATAGGCAACATTGATGGTGTCAGTGGCGGCAGCAGCAGCACCAATTTGGCATGGCTTAAATACAGATCACTGATTAAAGGCAGTTTGGGGGTGCATGCATCTTGCACATAATGCGTCAGAGTCACATGCACCCCAAAACTGGCAAAGGAAGCCTTCCATTGGCAGAAAGTGGTCACTGCTACTGCTGATATTGTCAAGGTGTCCTAAACTTGCCTGCATAAATGTGGTTGTCACATAAATGTGGGTGTTGTTCTGAACCATTTCTCTCCCTGTATGAAGTTTTGGGTCTCAAGACTTTGGAATCACTGCCTCAATGAATAAGTGGGCCAGGAATGTGGGGATTCACTGAGCTGAGGTGGTGCCCGCCTGGATCTTTTCCTGCCCACTTGCAAAGCAAGGAAGTGATGGCCTGGCATTTAATTTCCCAAATGGTGGGTGTGATCCTCTTATGTTGTTTCTTACCTCCTCACAGGCTACAGGCTCCTCTCTGTGCCCACCTGGCTGCCTTCACCCAGAGCTATGGCTAGGGCAGAACAACTAGGGCAGGCATGTCCAAACTTCACCCCTCCAGATGTTTTGGACTATAACTCCCACAGTCCTTTGCCGTGGGCAATCTAAGCTTAGAATTCTGGGAATTGCGGTCCAAAACATCAGGAGGGCCGAAGTTTGGACATGTCTGAACTAGGCCTTTGACCCAGGGTGCAGAACCGCCCGTCTTGACCACATATGCAGTCTCCACCCTGTCGTCCCTAGTTAGAAGGATACAAAACTGGAAGCTTCTGCGAGGAACTAAGAAGGCCATCATCACAGGCTTAGACCCGGGCCTTCCTCCATAGGCCATTCTCGTGAGAACCAGGCTTAACGGATTTGGGGGCGGGGGGGGG
>JAHTLZ010000017.1:4885055-4897399 GCA_023846285.1 Phrynocephalus versicolor
TTTTTTTCTGTTTAAAAGGAGCATTTTTGGTTTAAAGGTACTAGATGATTTGATCAATTTATACATAAGTTTCCTCTCTTTTTTATTGAAACCAGATATAGCTTGTATATTTTAAAAAGCTCAAATTCTTTCTGGGCTGTAGCTTTCATTCTTGTTTGCTAGGTTACTTGGATAGGTTACAGGCGATACCTTCATAGGTCACTATTAAAAATAAAAAAGGAACATTGCAAGCTTTCGAGTGCAGTCAATCGCCCTTCTTCAAAGCAGGTCCCGGAAGTTCAGACATGGTGAAAGATGTTCTTCACCAGGAGATTACTTTTAAAGTCCTTATTTAGATGATCTTAAAATCCATGGCTAGATGTTGTTGTAGCCAGCAGGACAGAATACTTGTTGGAGGCAAGCTGTCCTGCTGGCTACAACAACATCTAGCCATGGATTTTAAGATCATCTAAATAAGGACTTTAAAAGTAATCTCCTGGTGAAGAACATCTTTCACCATGTCTGAACTTCCGGGACCTGCTTTGAAGAAGGGCGATTGACTGCACTCGAAAGCTTGCAATGTTCCTTTTTTATTTTTAATAGTGGCCTATGAAGGTATCGCCTGTCACCTATTTTTGTAATTGTGTTTGTAATGGCCACACGGCTCAACTCCTTTTTGCCTAGGTTACTTGGGTACGCTTGACTTCCCCATGGTGGACCTTATTCAGTCACAAAGAATCGGCAGTCCCGGGTAGCAAAAGAGCGAAAAATAGCTAGTTTGAATGTTTTGCCTCAGTGGGGATTCATTTACATTCAGCACCTCAGCAAAGGAATGCCTCTTAAAATATGGTTGCTCGCAATAGAGCTGGATTAGATTTGGATGAAAGACTAGTTAAAATGGGCAGAAGAAGCATCAATACTTTGCAAGCTGCAGATGGACCGCCAGAAAATAGCAGTGACTTGAAAGGAGTGCTTAGGAAGGTCCAAGAAGAAAAGGCAAAAGCACCAGTATGCCTGAAAATTAAAATAATAATAATAATGATTGCAGAATAATTATATAACTCTAATGTTGTCAATGAAGAAATTAATTTTAAAAATCGAAATTATTAGTTCAGTCACCAGTCCAAATGCAAAATATAATGAGGAAATCAGAAGACCTAAGATTTGAAAGGAAAGCTATGAAGAAACCAGTCAGGAGGGTAAGAATGTGTTGATGGTAACCAAGACCAAGATCCAATTTCAATTTATTATCATTGTACGTATATACATAATATACACAGGCAACGAAATTCGCAAAAACACCCAGAGACCAGACCAAAAACGCATTCTTAAAACATACTCACCCTCCAAAATGTCCCCCAAGACGCACAAACATCCACACACAGACCAAGTAATACAGTTCAACAACTCACTACTAAGATAATCCATGCTGAGAGATTCTCATTTATTGTGTATTGGTCTGGAATCTGGAAAGCGAAGAAAATTGACAGGAAGATAACAGTAATCCATTTCACTTGGAATGCATTACTGAAAAAAATTCATAGATTGAACTGTTGGGGAGCTCAGAGGTCTAGATCTTGGACTGTGAAGCCAAAAGCCATGAGATCGAATCCTCACTGTGCCTACTTGATAGGGGCTCAGCTTGATGATCTATAAGGCCCCTTCCAGCTCAAAATCTGTTCTAAGCAGATATATTTATTTCATGTGGCATTAACATAATACAGCCTTATTGTATAAGGCTTCTCAAAGACAATAACATAGGTACAAAATGTCAAACTTCAAAAGAATAAATTCTGCGAGAATAAAAATACAGCAATGAATGTTTAATGAAATAAATTTTGTGTGAGCAGTTACTAGAGCGACTAAGCCTAAAGTTAGAGGTCTAGATCCATTAACCATTGAAAAGCAGTGCCCTCGAGATGACGTGATTCTTCTAAGACGATGATGGTGATTCAGTGGGTCACTAGAAAGACAAACAGCTACAGTATTTTCTGTGCCATATCAAGCTGTCCCTGGAAGCAAAAAGGATTGAATTGCTGCTGGAAGGACAAACGATTGGATTGCTTCTGTCGCGCCGGCGGCATTTCGCAAGAAAAAGACTCCCCGGAGAAGAACACGGAAGGCGGTAGGGTAAAGAGGGAGGCCTAACATCAGATGGATTATTTTGATGAAAGGAGCCACAGCCTTGATTCATAAGACCCGAACAGGGCTTGTTGGAGGCCATCAGTTCATGGGGTCACCACTAGTGATCGCATGATACGTCACAACATTCGTAATCCAGACACTAGGGAGGCACAGACTGTTCAGCTGCCAAGCGGGCTGCCTCCTTTTCCGCTGGCCCAGTTTCCATGAATGACTCGACGGTCTTGAATTTCCCAAGCCTAGGAGCAGCCGCCAAGATCATCTGTACCGGGTTCTTCTTGATGAAGTGGAAAGAGAGAGCTGGTGCTCCCTGCCACTGCTTCATGCTCCCCGTATTGCCTCCTCCTATTTTTCATAAAGGCTGTTCTTTTAGTGGAGGTACGAGCCATCTCCAGCAGTCTAGAGATTGGACGCACATGGCCTGAGAATATGGAGGCCTCCTCCCATGACTCCCCAGTTTTTTCCCTTATAAATGAGGCATTCCCTTCTGTTCTCCAGTGGTGGGTTGGTGTTGTTTTCCAGTTAAAAATTGGAAGGATGTGGGAGATTCAGGAACTTTGGGGCCCTTTTGGAACATGGCAAATTTCCCCCATATACCCAGAGGGCACAAGGTGACTTTTTGAGCCAAATTTGTTTTTCTAAAAGCATATTTTTTGGGATGGGTGGGAGGTGTTGCCCAGAGGTGCTGGGGTGTCTCCTCGTTGTCCACTCCTGCTCTGGTCCTTGCTTAAGAGACCTCTTCTCAAATGAGAACCAAATTGCTCCTCTCATGCTTAAGTTATGTGATCAGAGGTGGGTGTTTGTGGTGAGATGTTTCTGAGTGGGAAGGAAGGCACCTCTCTCTTTGGCCTTGTGGCTTATTCATGTGGCCTCTTTGGGGTTCTGCTGCCTCCCTTCACCCTGTGTTTCTTAAGGATGCAATATGTTTCCTAAGGATGCAATATATATTTTATTTATATATTTATTTTAATACTTATATACCGCCCATCTTCCAGAAGAACTCCGGGCGGTTTACAACAAGTAAAAACACGACAAAAGACAAATCAAATAAGACATCATAATAAAACAATTTAAAAAAAATCAATGCCGAGATGGCGGGACAGAAAAAAAAATTAAGTCACCAAACGCCTCACAAAAAAGCCACGTCTTCAAGGCTTTTTTGAAGGCTGCCAGGGACTGTGCAAGGCGCAACTCATTCGGGAGATGATTCCATAACACAGGAGGACAGCCACAGAGAAGGCTTGGTTGCAGGTGACCATGTTCCGAGCCTCCCTGGGTGTGGCCACCCAAAGTGAGAGCACCTGCGACATTTTGGTTGGTCGGGCCTCAGTTGATCGTTGAGAGATTCGCTCTGCCAGGTATTCAGGTCCCAGGCCATGGAGGGTTTTATACTGCTTAAAAAGGAGGGAGGGGCCTATTAATGAAGATGTTCTTGGTCCGACTTCAGCAATTTAGATGCACTCTCACCAGCTGGATAAGTCCATTACCTCAATGCATTATATATAGATCTATCTTATAGTATCTCCCAGTAACCTGATCAGATCCAGTACTGTTCAGCGAAAGTGAGGATGTCTCTGATTCCACTGATTATTAATAGACCAAAATGCAACTGACCTCCTTGCATCATAGCTAGCTTATTGTTAGAAAAGCCCCCAAAGAGATTTACCTGTTTTGTCTTCTCTCTTTCCTTAATGTGTATGTTTAAGGGCCAGTTGCAGGGTTGGGTGCTAACTCTCCCTGAGAAAAATGGAGAGCAGATTCCCCCCTGTAATCTGATACTGCTAGAAAATGAATCCAAGCCCCTTATGTGGTCCTGATTTTTATTTGCAAGGAATTTTGTCAAGACCAGTCTTCCGTATGTATCTGCAGCAGATTTGTGATATTTCAGTTCTGCGGCCCTGATGCTATAGCAAGTCTGCTGTGATTCTCTGGTTGGTGCCGGCTGGGGAAATGCAATTGTACAACCCTTATAAGGCATCAAGGAGCAGAAGGAGAGAAGGTTTGAGGACACTGTCCCTGTCGCCCTCTGGACCAGTGGCTTGTATGTTGAAAGGGGCCAGATAAAGATCTCGGCGCCTTTATTTAGTTGTCCTAACACTATTTTGGGTAGACTTTGTAAAAACTTTGTTTTTACAAACTCTCTTGTACTTAGGCTGGACCTTTCCTTCCTTGGGAAGGTGGAGGTTCCATCTTCAGTTCACTGTAAGCCAGGACTTACAGATATTCTATTCTTTCTTTCTTCACACACAACTCCAGCTTTGTGGGTAATAACTGAAGGAAAAGGCCAGATTACTGCTTTGGAGGCCAGAATGTGTGCATCCTCATTTTCTTTTCTCTCTCTGTGTGTATATGCATGCTTCTGCTTTTTAGTACTCTGAATAGGTGGAATCCCCCCCATACCGTGTACTTTGTGGGACTGGTAAAAATTTCCGGCACCCATAATAAACACAGCAGAATAAAGGTAGCCCCTTGAACGTGTCAGCTATGCTTCTGACAGGCTGAACATGAGGTCTCTGGCCAGCATGGTGTCCTAATGTTGGTACCTATCCAGTTTGGGGGTGTATTTGCAGAGTTATTGGTGAAGTGAAGACCAGCTACCTTTGGCTTTACAGCAGGAAAACACCCATTGCCAGAAACACCTGTTGTGCAACTTTCCTTGATGTCATTGAATAAATATTAGACCTTTATTGCTCTTCTTTGTGTAGGCTGCTTTGGTGTCTCTCTGTGTGTATGTCTTAATGTACATTTGTGATTGTACAGCTGGTGGGTTTTAAATGTATGCCTAATTGACTATTTTCCACTGCCTTTTGCTTTTTCTGCTGCCGTTGGAATCTACAAGGGCCCATCCTTTTTCACATTCCTTTAGGTAAGATCCTGTGGAGGAATGAGATCCAAGGAGGGAATCCGGTTCAACAAAAGTCCATGGTGGTGCCCTTCTTGGGCTGACCAAAAAAGACATACTGTTGAGATCTCAAGATGAGCTGTGGAGTTGGAAAACAAGAAGCATTTGCCTCTCCATCCTAGATGGTGCATCATTTCTGAAAGAAGGGTGGTTAGAGTATGGTGTGAGGTCCACGTGAAGCCCTCCAGAGCTATTTAGACACCTCTAGATGCCCCCTCCAGCTGCATCACAATCTCAAAAAACAAAACAAAACACAAAGCATACAACGCAAAAGCCACCTCCCGCTCCTGGAACCTTCAGGAGTGGTGCATTAAAATGGGGTGTACAGTAGGACCCCCATATCCACTGATTGATTATCCACTGATTCAGTAATCCACGATTGGCAGAGGAAAATAAATAAATAATTCAGCAGCCACAAAGCAAGGTATTGTCACAAATAGCATCTGTAAAGCAAGCTGCTGTCACAAACAGCAGCCAGAAAGCAAGCTACTGTCTCAAAACAGCAGTCATAAAGCAAGCTACTCTCAGGAAACAGCAGTTTGGAGGTGGGCGGGGAGGCGTTCTCTCTTATCCACAGTTTTCATTATCCACGGGAAGGCCTGGAGCCAATCCCCAGCAGGTACTAGGGTCCTACTGTATGTCCTACAAACCATCACAGTCCTAAAAGCCAAAATGGAAGGAGATTTTCAGTAATGTACAGCTATATCTTTCCTAACTTTTGTTAATGGATAGCACATGTGGGTGCTGTAAAATTAATCCTGTGCACTCAAAAGTTGCCAACCCTACTCCTGCATTAAAATGTGGGCCTCACTGGCAAATGAAAGAGAAAGGGGAGACAAAGTCATGAAAAGCAGTGCTTTGCAGTCCTCAAATCTTAATAATGTGTTTCCTAGATGATCCCTGCAGCCCTTCCCAAGGGTTACCCATCACTAAAGGCATATTCCTCCCCTAGTATAGCGTTTCTTAGGAAGCTGCGGCTGCAGAGTCTTCCATGCATCCATGCTCGCATATGCCTAGGGGGTTCTACTGCCTCCTGGGTTGCGTTATTTGAAACACAAGGACTGTGCTTGACGCATTCAGCTGTGATCCACGCTGCAAGAATTTTAACTTGGATCCCTTCTGCGTTTGGTTCAAAGCAGGCTTCCAAGAGCACCTGCCAGGCAGTACTAGACAAAATCAAACCCCTGGGCTTCCCGGAACAGAAACAGGGCTGGGAGGGGCCACTTTTATATTTGGAGGGGCCCCAAATGAACATTTGAAATTTGGGGGCCAACCTACCAGTTTGAAAGTATGTAAATGCAAGTAGATAAATAGGTACCGCTGTAAAAAGCGGGAAGGTAAACAGTGTTCCATGCGCAGATATGCATTCAGCCATACCGGCCACATGGCCATGGACTTGCACAACGCTGGCTCTTTGGCTTGGAAACGGAGTTGAGCACCGCCCCTAGAGTCAGACACGACTAGCAGTTATATGCAGGGGGAACCTTTGCTTTTTACCTAAATGCCCAGCCCCTGAGATAAATAAAGCCACACCTGAAGGGGCACCGTCTGTGAATCGGTTATTACCCGCTTGATGGAACTTCCACTTTCTCCTGCTCTGGTTTCCTCTCACTGGATGTTGGTTGGGGGTTCGAACACTAGCTGCAGCACAGCCATTCTGAGTCTGGGCTCTTCTTCTTACTTTGCAGTGGGGTCAAAATTGAATGTTGCTTGCCCTTTTCGCCTTGCACGAGATACAGCAACTCCCAAGTCTTGGTCATGGGCCAAAGGCATCTGAGTCTCTTGGGCAGAGTACAGTATTAAAAGGCTTTCCTTTAGATTAAATCATATTTGATTGGGAGGGTTGGCTCAGAGGCAAGGGAAAAGGCTGTCGACTCCAGTTCTGTGCTGGGCTTTTGTCTTCCTCCGTAGAGCGTCCAGCCTTCTCCCCGGTTGCAGTGAGTCGTCTTGTTTTGAGTCTGCCTGCAATACAGTATATTAGAGATGGGCGCGAAATGAACAATTTTTCGGTTCTGTTTTCGTTTTTTTGTTTCGTTACGCAACGAAATGACAAACGAATTTTGTCTCAAAAATGAAACGAAACAAACAGAAACACCGGAAATTTTGTTGTGCGTTTCGTTTTCATTACGGCAATGCAATGAACTGCTTTAAATGCTAAAAAAAATCACAAAAAATTGAAATAAATGGTAACTAAACGGTAATGAAACAAACGAAAATGAAAATGATTTTTTTGCAAAAATTCGCGAAAAACGGAAACGAACCGAAACGGACCCCCTAAACGACAAACGAAACGCCTTTTTTTTTTTAATTCGTGCCCATCTCTACAGTATATTCTTTCCAGGCAAATCCCTTCTCCAGCACATCGGTGCAGTCAATTCCTTGTCTCAGTGACTGAGTTCAGATTGCAAATACCTTGAAGCATTGACCTGTCATGGTTATGTCCATGCATGGAATAAACCGAAGGCCCTGCTGCTGCTTCTAGCAGTTCACTGCACATGAAACTGTAGAAAACCTGCTGGGACATGTAGAATGTTTCCCTCTGCGTGGCCTGGTGGGCTGGACAAGGGAAAGATGATCAAAGTGAAATCTTTCCCATAATATTCAGATAATTGAATTACAAGAAGTAATGTGTAATCATATACAGTAGGTTGCTACAACAATCCCTGCACCCCCAATAGTTTGCTCTGAAGGAACATCTCAGTCTACTGAGTTGCATATGATTTGTCTGAGTGGAGGTATGACCAGGATGTGATTCCTTGCAGGGGTTTAACTTCCTTTAATGTTTCCTCCTTTCCCCCCTTAATGCTTCCGAGTAGCAGTTACTCCATTCGCCACTCGATAAGTATGCCAGCTATGAGGTAATGTAGCAAAGGTCCCATTCATTGTATTGTACCTGTGTTTGCACTAGATGCCTTGTTATCCACCCCACAAAATAATACAAATTAAAAACAGTGGGGAAAATGGGATGAATTGGAACAAATTAATTCACCTGGGGGGTTGATGCGAGGTTTCCTGTCATCATTAGTAAAGCTTGGAATTTACATCTTCGCTGCATCAGCCTTTCAGAGCGAAATATTTATGTATTAACAGAAAGGATTGGTACTTGGTTATTTGAGAAAAGAGTTTTCTGTTTATCTTAGTTTTCTATAGTATTTTTTTCCATCGTATGTGGGCAGGTTTTGGTTAGAAGATGCCTGCATGTCCCCCTAACCCTTGCGTGGGCGAACTAGGCTGCACGCCTTTCTCTGTGTGCAATTCATGGAGAGTTGACGTAGCGATGCTGCAGGCGCTGCCCAGTTGCGGTTGAGGCTCTGCCAACTGTTAGCAGAAGCCTCCAACTGGCATTTCCCCCAAGTCAACGGCCCATAAGAGAAAAATATTGCCTACCTGGTCATAAGACATGTTTATATACCTTTGCTCGAGAAGGTACTCTAAAAGACAGTGTGGCAATTCCATCTCCCCAAAGCCCTGGCTCAACCTCACCTTTTAGATTTGTCCAAAAGATATGAAATCTGCCGGCCCATCAACTCAGTTAGCCAGCCGACGTTGAGCCTCATGGGTAGCGTTAACAGTGGGGATCCGAAACAATTTGTTCAGCACTGATTAGCACCTTCCCTTTTGGGTGTCTTGGGCAGAGCCTTTCTGTCTCATTCCTGTGCTTGCAGTCAGTTTCTTCTCACCCGTGTTGGTTGTGCGCTAGTTTGCCAGTTTTGTGAACTTAGGGTGACAGATTTTTCCTTGAGAATTAAGTGCCCTCCTAGGACGCTTTCCTAAGCTTGTTAGCCAGGGCTAACTTCACTGCGATAACAAGACCCTCCATTGGTGGTGTGAGTAAATTGTAAATTCAGCCATTAATAGCAGTAGTTGAAGGGGCGAGGAAGCCACAGACATTTTAAATACGGCTTCTCCAAATGGCTTTTTTGTTGTTGTTGTTGTATTGCTTCGTCTCCTTATAATATGACTGTTGACCAGGTGACATTTTGCAGAAGCTACCTGTTCTGATTCTCGTTTTTTTCCTGTTTGCATCCTAAAATGAAACTCTTGACTAGACTGCGTTCTATTAAGAACCTCTCTTGAAAGTGTATCTGTTTTTATTTCCCCAAAACAAGGAGGCACAGTAGTTGTTTCATAACAGGCCCAAGAATTTTCCGCAGCCATGATCCATTCTAACTTCTCAGAGGCCTTGAGGGAATCCAAGTTCATAAGTTGTAAAAATAAAATTAAATAAATAAATAAATAAATTCTCATTTTCTTTTCTCTCTGTGTGTATCTGAATGCTTCTGCTTTTTAGTACCCTGAATAGGTGGAATCCCCCTTTACTGTGTACTTTGTGGGACAGGTAAATTTTTCCTGCACCCTTAGTAAACACAGAAGGATAAAGGTAGCTCCTTGAACGTGTCAGCTATGCTTCTGATGAGGTATCTGGCAAGCATGGTGTTCTAATGTTGGTACCTATCCAGTTTTAGGCTGTATTTGCAGAGTTATTTTCTGCAGCCATGGTCCATCCTAACTTCTCAGAGGCCTTGAGGGATCCCAGTTCATAATCTGACTTGCTTTAATCTTTTTTTTCTTTAAGAAATTCTGCAACCTTCAAGTCCTTTGAGGACCGAGTTGGATCCATAAAGGTAAGTGTCCATCCTGCAAATGGATGTGAAACCAAGTCGTAAAACCCTGTTATAAATCAGGACGGTGTCTGCTGTCGTTTTGGATCGAGTTTGTTCCGGATTGGAAAGGTTACGTGGGCGCTAGTGAGATTGCAACAGCGCCCTCGTAAGGGTGGCCATTTTCCAGTTACTTTTGCAAATGGGCAGGGATTTGGGGTGAGCTCAGGGACAAGAGTCAAACTTGGCTGGTGTCGTCTTGCGGAATGACAGCGAAGATGGATTTGACTTCTGTCCTGTTCCCTCCCCTTCCTCTTTCTCCAGTCCAAAGTGGTGGGCAGCAGAGACAACGGCATTGATGAGCTCCACTCCCCATCGGCAGCTGGTGAAAAGCCCCCCCAGGACGGCGCGCCTTTCTGAGTCTCCTGCCCGGTGTTGGTGCCTGACTCCCAGAGACACCCCCTCTCTCCCCTTGCTCTTCCCAACATGCAAGACGAAAGCGAAAGGGGGGCCCAGGTCCCACTCGGAAGATTGAGATCCATACACATTATTTTGCTGCTGGATTCTTCAGGTCCAATAAAATGAATACACAGGTTTTTTGTACACCTAAATATATATTTACACTAAAGGTTTCTAAGTCGGGAATGCATTGCTGGCCTTCCTTGTTGGGAAGAATATTAGCAATGGAGGCCCTGTGAGGGTTTTGGCCCAAATTGCAACCTTGGCACCAAAGGCTTGCCCTCTCTTCCTCTTCCCCAAACCCCTCGCAAACCCCTCCACGTGCAGGCTGATTTTTAGTTCTCTGTCTAATATGGAAAAAGCATTTACAGGATATTGCTAACTGTGCAGGGAGCTCTGCTTTGCTCTCCTGTTCTTTATAGACGGCTAGCTCCCAGCTCTCTACGGGCTCCTTTTGCTTCCTTTTTGGAGTTGGGAGCAGCCAGAAAAGCTTTGGATATTTCCAGCTTCTGCTAAGATACATAAAACTAAGGTTGCATTTCGGCGGATTAGAAATGGTTCCCCTCCTCTCCCCCCCCTCCCTTTTTTCTTCGGGGTATCTCGGAAGGAACTTCTGTTTAGCAACTGTCTAATTTGCTCCACAGATTCTCTAGCTTTAAATGCATCTCAGAACCTCTGTTTTCCTTTTAGCTGGGGGTTGGGTGGGTCAGGGAATGCAGCGGGCTTCACCAGCTTTGAGCATCTTTCTTTAGGGGCAATCTACTTCCTGGATGCGGAAGCTGAAACACAGGCCTTACATCACCACCTGCTTAACTTGTTTATAGATCTTTTTATATCTCAAACGTGAAGAATTTGGGGCATGGGCAGAAAAAGTTTGGAACCACCGACGGTCTGTGTCCTCTCATAGGAACTGCATGCAGAGATGCTCAGTCTTGTGTTCCTTTCAGTGGTGTGTGATTGTCCCACACCTGCTTGCGCTTGTGCGCGCGCTCTCGCTCTTGCTCTCCTGAGTGTGTGGAATTTGCTTCTCTCCCCTTAAGTTTGAGCCCATATCCTCTAGAAGCTTCTTTAAAACTGCCCAGTTAATCAGCTTAAGGAATAATTGCCAGAATACAGGATCCTCACTCCTAAATATATCTTCTCTTTCATTCTTCTGGGCTTCTGAGCCAGGACTTTCCTTTTAACTATTCTCTGATCTAAACACAGTGATGAGAGCTACTCCCTCTCTCCCCCCCCCCACCCAGCCTTTACCTCTTTTCTCTGGGGATCGTTAATCTGTTGTCTGCCTGTTTCCACTCATTACCGGCTGTACTTTGGAGCAGCTCCGTTCTCAAAAGGGCCTTACAGGCTCAGTGGGACTTCCAAGTATCATATCAGTGAAGCTGCTGGTTTTGAAGCATTGCCACAATCCTCAAAGGCTCCAGATGTTCAGGTTATTACCTTATTTCCCCCCACCCCCCACCACCTTCCCCGGCCCTTTGAGAAGCAAGCTTTGACCTTGAATTGCAAGACTGTAGAACTCTTCCCCCTGTGTCCCTGGCACAGTAGTTGCAGAAAAATCCAAAGGGTGGGAAAGTGTTTGCTGGCAATTCCTTGGAAGAGAGGAAGCTGCCTCTGTGTGAGAGGGGGCAGTTTGAACTGAGGGAACTGCTATTCCTGTGCAGGTGACTATTTTTTTGGGGGGGGAAACTTTGACAATAAAATATGCCTTTTGGAAAAGCAAAGTGCTGGTCTTCTTATTTGGGCTTACACACTGCCTGGGAGTGATATGATACTGATAATGTGATACTGGAAAAGGTGCAGAAGAGAATGACGAAAATGATTACTGGGCTGGGGCACCTCCCTTACGAGGAAAGGCTAAAACATTTGGGGCTCTTTAGTCTGGAAAAAAGGCGCCTGAGGGGGGATATGATTGAGACGTACAAAATAATGCAGGATATGAGTCAAGTGGATAGAGGGAAGCTCTTCTCCCTCTCACAAAATACCAGAACTAGGGGACATCCACTCAGATTGAGGGCTGGGAGAGTAAGAACAGACAAAAGAAAATATTTTTTCACCCACTGCGTGAAAATATTTTTTTCACTCACCGTGTGAAAATATTTTTTTTCACCCAGAACTCCCTGCCACAGGATGTGGTGAGGGCATCTGGCCTGGATGCCTTCAAAAGGGGATTGGACCGATTCCTGGAGGAAAAGTCCATCACAGGTTACAAACCATGATGGAGATGTGTAATCTCCAGGCTTAAAACAAGGGTACTTCAA
>JAHTLZ010000017.1:4909210-4925295 GCA_023846285.1 Phrynocephalus versicolor
ATCCAAACAGCTTCAGACCGATGAAGCTGTTTGGATGAACAGCGAAATGTTTCTGTCTCTCAAAAAAGAAGTCCAGTAGCCATGACTCAAATTCCAGATACTTCTTCACATGGTGCATAAGGCTGTCTAAAGGCCTCATCATGTGCTGTAGAAAGTTGAGACAGCAAACATAGCTAATTTAATATGGCTATTAGAATATTGATATTGTCTTTGACATCCAATGGTCTTTTCCTTCAGCACTTTACAACCTCAGCGGTCTGCTTCAGACTGCTGTTTTCAGAGGTGGATTTCTTTGCCAGGGTTTGGGCAACCTGTGATCAGTCACGATGGTTCACTTTGTTCAGTTGCTTCAATAAAGGGCTGGATTTTAAAGCATCTTGAGGAGAAGCATTGATATTTCAGAAATGAGCATTAAAAACAAGGCTGTTTCTTGTTCCGTGTTGGAGCAAGCATACATACTCACATGCCCTTACAGTTTCCTCGCAGAGATTTTATATTTTGGCATCTTCAGAAAAATAAACTCAGTACAGTATTTATTAGCAACATGTTTTTACTCAATAAATGAGTAAATAAATGATTCTTAGCAGTCAAAGGCTTGCAAAGGATGCTTCTGGAATGTTACTTTGGATATTTGTGTAAGCAGAAATATTTGGACAACATGAACAACAGCTTGCAGATTCTTTCTTTTCTTCAGTATCCAAATTTGCTAGCACTACGTTTGTTTCCGCCGCAAAGCTAGGTATTAAAATGGAAGAGCAGATGTTCGGCCGTCTTCTGACAAAGGAGGGAGTTGCCCTAATACAGTACATGAAAGAACGTAGACGTTTGTTGATTTAAATTAAATCTGACATGATACACTTTAACATGGGGTAAACCACGGGAAAACAAGGCACGTAATAAGGAAAAACGAATCAAGATGGTTTCAATTGCATGCCTTTGTATCCCGGCAGTGCTGACTAACTAGATGCCCTTGGTACTTGGTGCGCCGACAGTTAAGAGTGATGCTGTTTAATCCAGGAGATTACTTTTCTTCATAGCTTTTGGAGAGAAGCCATTTCAGGGGAATCCTCCATGGAAGGAATATGTAACAGATGGCCAGTGAGTGTGGAGCAAACCACACTCATTAAAGGTACATGACAGCGCTAGATCCTGTGAATCAGGACTATCAGAAAGGGCTGCCTTAGAGAAATAGATTATATCTGATTTTGTATATAAAGCAAACACACACTGGAAATATGATCGCCAACATTATAATGCCAGTATACAAAACGATAGTAAGGCCCCACCTGGAGTATTGTGTACAATTCTGGTCACCGCATCTCAAGAAAGACATAGTGGAACTGGAAAAGGTGCAGAAGAGAGCGACTAAAATGATTACTGGGCTGGGGCACCTCCCTTATGAGGAAAGGCTAAAACATAGCCAGGCCCAACCCAACCTGCATCCACATATCGCGGATTTTCAATTATTGCAGGTCGAGCTGGGTCCCTAACCCCCGCAATAGGCAGGGAGTGACTGTATTGTCTAGAAAAACCACAAGCCTCTTTCTGCTTTGTTTGGCCAGTGAAGTAGACAGGTATTGTAGATACTAAAATCTTAAGTGTGTGATTCCAGTATCAGCCAATATCTTTGGTAGGAGACCTAGTATAAACTGCTTGATACCCTTCCCAGATAAATATGACCGAATTTTAAGTTGACCCTTTCAGACTGATGACAAGAAGTGATAGATTGTGGCAAAGCAACGTTATGTTAGTAAAATGAACTTCAGTGAAACCACAGTTTATGAGTATCTTGGATGACGAGCGCTTTGCAAACGAAGGCAAAATTTTTAGTAAAATTTTGCCTCGGTTTGCGAGCCTTGCTCTGATTTACGAGCAAGGCTCCCCTCAATGCGGCCCCTGTGCTTCCTGGAATGGGCCTCTGGAGCTTGTTCCAGGCTGCATGCATGGTGAGCCTGTGCAGGGCCTCTGGAACTCAAGCCAGGCCTGGCGCTGCCCAGAATGGGCCTCCAGGCCGTGGGATGGGCCTGCGCTGGGCTTCCTTAAGCCTCTTCACAGACTGGAAGTGACTTCCGGTGGACTGGAGGTGGCCTCTGGGACTCTGTGGGCCTGGCAAGGCTTGAAATGGGCCTCGGTGGTGTCCAGCCACAGGTCTGGTGCTGGCTGGAAGTGGGCCTTGGGAGCTTGCCTTGGGCCCGGCGTCACCCGTCCACAGCCTCTGAAGTTCACCCTGGACCTTGTGCAGCCCACCTGTGGCCTCCGCAGTGACGTTGGGCCCGAGGTGAGCGCTGGAGGCTGCTGTAGCTCCTGGCCAAAACAAATTTCCCCATAGGAAATAATGGAAACTGGGACCCCAGGACAAGATGAGGCAAGTTTCCATTATTTCCTGTGGGGAAATTTACTTTGATCCAGGAGTATTTTGGTTTACAAACATGCTTTTGAATTGGATTAAGCTCATAAACCAAGGAACCACTGTATATACTGTATTGTGGTATGGCAGGCTGATATTAAATCTAGGCCTTTAAGATAAGAAGCATCCTAAGAATGTTGTAATTGGTACTTTTTTATGTCTGAAGAGAAAACATCATGGTTTTGTTTTTTTCCAAAATATAAAAGGGAATAGATATTAGCAGTCTTAGGGAGCTTTTCTGCTGCTGGATTTCACACGCACACACCCAATTCCATCTATGTAAAACTACTTTTACATAGTAGTTTTACTATGTAGTTAAACCCCAAATGCTACCACAGCAGTACTCTACCTGTTCTTTCTAATATGTTTTGGAATATCCTCCTCTCCTCTTTGGCCCTGTTGGTCATAGAACATACCAGTTCCTTGAGCTGTTTTTCCCAAAGTATTCTAGATCCTTGTCTCAGTCGCAGTTTTAGTCTGCAGTGTGATTCAGTATACTCTTGGATTTGTTGTTACAGTATTCTTTAGCCCAGATTGGAACTTTATTGATTGTAAACATGACCGTATACAGTATTATTAGCATAAATCCAAGCCTACACTTTTCAACTATTGTGTCCTAGTAGATGGGAATCTTGACACAAATCACACAAACTAAGCAGTCTCTAATATAGATCTGTTCCTCTTCACAACCTCTGTTCCATTGTGTATTTTTATTCAGCACTCCCTGTTCTAGTCAACATTTTTCTTCTTGTTTGTTAATTGGTCTGGAACAGGGTGGATACTGGGCAGTATTCAGGCTCTATGCAGGTCTCCCATAATTGTGTGACAAACTAAAGCCCCTTCTGAAACACTATTGCCTTGGTTCTGTAGTATTATTTGCTGAGTTCCAGTGTTCCAGCTATTAGGCTGCAGTGGTTGTATTGACTTCTGGATCTGGTGAATTTTCCCACAGCTGGTCTGAAATATGTCCTTCATTCTGCATAAACATCCAGTAATATGGGCCTTATTTTTCCTCTGCTTTTTTACTTGTCTTATAGTAAGGCCGCACTTGGAGTATTGCCGACAGTTCTGGTCATTACATCTCAAAAAAGACATAGTACAATTGGAAAAGATGCTGAAGAGAGCGACTCAAATGATTACCAGGCTGGGGCAACTCCTTTATGAGGAAAGGGGCTCTTTAGTCTGGAATAAAGGTGCCTGAGGGGGAATATGATTGAGATGTACAAAATTATGTAGGGCATGAGTACAGTGGATAGAGGGATGCTCTTCTCCCTTTCATCAAATACCAGAACTAGGGGACATCCATTCAAATTGAGGGTTGGGCGAGTGAGAACAGACCAAAGAAAATAATTCTTTACCCAGCATATTGTTACTCTATGGCATTCCCTGCCACAGGGTGTGGTGATGGCATCTGGCCTGGATGCTTTCAAATGGTTATTGGACAGATTAAGAACATATAAGAACATAAGAAGAGCCATGCTGGATCAGGCCAAAGGCCCATCTAGTCCAGCTTCCTGTATCTCACCAGATGCGTCTGGGAGTGCACGAAACTAGATATCTGTCGCCTGATACCACTCCCCTGCATCTGGTCCTTGAAGTACCCCAATTTTAAGCCTCGAGATGACTCATCTCCATCATGGTTTGTAACCTATGATGGACTTTTCCTCCAGGAATCGGTCCAATCCCCTTTTGAAGGCATCCAGGCCAGATGCCATCAGCACATCCTGTGGCAGGGAGTTCCACAGACTAACAACGCGCTGGGTGAAAAAATATTTTGTTTTGTCTGTTCTTACTCTCCCAGCCCTCAATTTGAGTGCATGTCCCCTAGTTCTGGTATTTAGTGAGAGGGAGAAGAGCATCCCTCTGTCCACTTTACTGGAGGAAAAGTCACATGTTACAAACCATGATGGAGATGTGTAATCTCCATGCTTAAAAAGAGGGTTCTTCAAAGGCTACATGAAGAGGAGTAATATCAGGAGATAGACATCTAGTCTCATGCTCTCAGGTTACAAACCATGAGGGAGATGTGTCATCTGCAGGCTTAAAACCGGGGTACCTCAAGGACCAGATGCAGGGGAGTGGGATCCGGAGACAGAGATCTAGTCTCGTGCTCTCCCAGAGGCATTTGTTGGGACCAATGTAAGATACAGGAAGCTGGACTAGATGGGCCCTTGGCCTGATCCAGCATGGCTCTTCTTATGTTCTTATAATCTTTTTTTTTTTTTTTTTGCACTTGTCTTATGCTAACTTGACTCACTATTTCTTTGCTTGCCATCCCACCTGTTAGCTTAAGGCTGGTGACGACATCATCATGAAATATTCAAATCTTGAATTTAAGGTTCCTTAGAGAAGTTTCTGGGTCCTTAGGATTGGGGAGAGGGCAGGCTTTAATGTCCAGCAGGACCAATGGTGACAAATTTTGAACACTAACAACATTTCCCCATTCTAAGTACCCCAAAGGGAGTTCCTATAGAGCCCTGTAAATGCAGGGTGAGAGGGTAAGAAACTTTTAATTAAAGATTAAAGTTAGTGACTGATGACATTATCAGTCTTATGTAGATGAAGCTGTGTGAACAGTATTCTGGTCAGTATCCCTTTCTTTCATAATGAGGGCATTAGTTATTAGATACTTCTGTAAAGAAAATTTTCTGTTCCTTACTTTTTGCAGTTTTGAAGGTCATACCACCCATCTTTCTCCCTCCTATTGAGAGGCATAAGAAGAACTGACGCCATAAATTTTACAAGAGCTGAGCTGACAGAGCAAGTTGAAAATCAAGATCTATAGGGCTACTATAGATCACTGTATGACAGTATGTACCAACAACAGACGGATATGCAGCATCACTCAGCAGAGTTTTGCTTGCACTTTGGTGCAGCCCATTCAATATTAAACTGCTGTACTGCAGCTATAACTGTGCTCACGACCGGGCGTTCTATTGCAGGTAGCTGGCTCAAGGTTCACTCAGCCCTCTCTCCTTTTGAGGTTCGTAAAATGTGTACCCAGCTTGCAGGGGGTGGGGAGGGTAATGTGTAGTCTTCATAAACAAATTGTAAACTGCCCAAAGAGTGCTTTAAGATCTATGGGGTGGTATATAAGCAGAACACTTAGCTTTTGCTTTAATATCTAGTCCTTGCTCTCTTTCTAAACTTACCTTCTGATTCTTACCATCTCGCATTTCTGTGGCATGGATCTTATGTGGTTACAAGTATTCTAGTGCATCGTTCCCTCTTTACCTTTTACTAAAGGGTGTCTTCCTTTAATACTTCAAATCTAGGAAGATATTTTTGTTCTGTCTTCTCTTACAGAACACAGCTTTTCATACCATGGCCGTGCCTGCTTATAGTCCCCTGTTTGTTTTTTAAAACTGTACTCCTGCTTTGCTTCCTTGACTTCCTAATATTAGGAAGGCACCACCATCTCCTGCTTCGGGTCTCATTTGGATCCACCACCATCTATTTCCAAAATTTCAGAGGAGTGGGATCAGGAGACAGAGATCTAGTCTCTTACGCTTCCAGACGCATCTGGTGGGGCCACTGTGAGATACAGGAAGCTGGATTGGATGGGCCTTTGGCCTGATCCAGCAGGACTCTTCTTATGGTCTTATGTTCCTTTAAAACTTCCCCTGGCTTAGAATAGCTCTCCCTTGCCATATGGTTTCTTCTTCTGCCTGCTTCTTTAAAAAAGCCTCCTATTGCTCAGTGTGCCTTTTGTTCTAATTCTGTGTTTTCAGTTCCAAAATCTTCTCTTGTTTTAATCATTTTAAAACAGCTAACCAAGGACATGGTGGCTTCCATGTTCTCTACAGCACAAAGAGTGCTTTGCATAACATTTCCCAGGTTGATCTTACTGATTGATTTCTTGGGAGGCAGTGAAATATTTGAAGAAGTTGATTTCTGAATTTCAAATGAACCTGCGTGCACTAATGTCAGTATGAATATTAAGGATTATATTCAAATTCAGGTTCAGAGAAATACAGGCATACTTCGGTTTATGAAATTAATCCGTTCTCTGGGACATTTCATATTCCAGAAAATTCATAAACAGGAAACACATTTTTTATTTTTTATTTTTTTTTTATTTTAGAATATTTTTTACCCTGCCTTTCTTCCAAAGAGGCTTACAGTAATTAGGGATAATATACAATCAAGTACAATTAAGACACAATGCATCCTGGGTACTTTTTTTGCAGTGCCTTATGAAAAAAAATAGTAAACCGAGGTATTGCAAAAATATATATGGTATATCTTGAATTGAGGCATTATTTACAATGGATTTCCTTTCGGGAACCGAAAATTAGGTTAATGGAGGAGTTCGTAAACTGAGGGTCGCCTGTACAATAAGAATCTTGGGATGCTTCAGTTTGGGATCAGTTTTCAGTTTGCATAAGATTACTGGGCTGATTTTTTAAATTTAAGTCATAGTTCTCAAGCATTCATCATTGGCATCCTTCAGTCTCGAAAGACTATGGTATCATGCCTGGAGTAGAGATCCTAAAAACAACACCTAGTGTGACTAAATAGACCAATTCGGGAATGGCAGTCTCTACCGCACTGGGGGCAGATGTATTCTGTTTCTTGCCTGGTCCTCGAGTTTCGTTCTTTCCGTGCCTGCCTCTTTTCCTCTGCCTGTTGGACAAATGCCTCTTCAAATTTATGTAGACCATGCTGTATCTCTTGCCTCCAGATCGGAGGTCAGGGTTTCCCAGCTGTTGAGGTCCATTCCCAAGGCCTTCAGGCCCCTCTTACAGATATCCTTATACCGCAGCTGTGGTCTCCCTCTGGGGCGCTTTCCCTTCATTAGTTCTCCATATAGAAGATCTTTTGGGATCCGACCGTCATCCATTCTCACAACGTGTCCAAGCCAGCGTGGGCGTCGCTGTTTCAAGCATTACAGTCACGGTATTATCCAAGTATAAATGAATGTTGCTGTTAAATGGCACTCTCTCCTATCATCAACCCGTTCCACATTGGAACTAGGCTGAGAAAAGGTTTTGCAAGACAGCAGCTTGCTATCTATTGGTGCCTCAAGTGCTTTTTTTCCCCCTCTGAAATTTTATTTCTGGAGTATTCAGTGCCTGCCTTTAGGATGTGAACATGTTCAGCTTCTTTGCTTCTAGCATGGAATGTACCTGGTTATTTCTGATGAGTTGGTTCTGAGCATCATAGACTCGTAGAAGGGAATTAAAGTTCTTTTTTTTTTAAAAAAAAATGAAATTTTTTTTTCTTCGAAGTACATAGACCGACCTGCGCAGTTGCTGATATAGAGTTAAGCTGGCTGAAGGCCAAGCACTTTAAAAATACCTTTTGCAAACGCCTATTTAATCTAGTGTGGGCTAGTGGAAATGACCTAATCCAAAAATAGCTGGCCGTCTGTCTAGCTCCCGGAATACGTGTTGTTGAAGAGCGGCAGATGATGATCTGGCTCTGTTATAGGCCCTGCAGTATTGTTGGTTTTGATGTAATTTTGGGAAGGTTTAGGGTTGTGTGCACTTGATGCCACATTTACCATTTTCCTGTAAATATCTCTGAAATCTGAATTATACACAAATTCTAGCAACCATAAAAATAACCATCTTATTCTGTAAAATTGATTTTGCTCACAGAAAGGGTTGTCCCTGGGAGGATATTATATTTGTCTGTTATGGCTATAATCCCAAGTTTGGGGGTGCGAATGAGAGAGAGAGAGAATTGGACCATAATGGCCATAATTTCCCTATGTCTGGAGGGAATTAGAAGCTCTATGATAATCATTCTTGGCACACTCTGTCAGTATCCCCTTGCCCTCAGTATTTGAGTTGAGGAGCAAAAATAGAGAATTCAAAGTCAGATCATTGGTGCATCTAGGTTGCTGTTTTCCGACAGGAGCTATCCAAGGTTCTGCTCTATTATCAAGTGCTGAAAAGCAGAAAAATATGGCCTCCAAACAAAGCAAAGAACAAACTGAAACCCATCAACCTTTTTGTTTAAAAGTGGGGGCATTCAAATCTTTTTGCCTAACTAGCAGGATCAATCCAGCCGATGCTTCTCACAGTAAGTATAACCAATGACATAGGAAGCTGATTTCTGCCTGGCCTAGTACATATAAACTGATTCCTTGCCCATCTTGTCTGATAAAATGTAAAAGAGCTGGGTTGACTGTAGTGATATATGGGGTGATCAATACCTCATTAGGGCAGAGGGTGGTGCCCCGGGGCCTTGAAAGAAGCAGTGATGCAGTCTCTCTCCTCAAGAGGACATCGTTGGACCAGTGGGTTATGGCCAGCTCTCTCCTTATCACAAATACCCTCTTTTAAGCAAGGTGCCTGAGCTCATGGTGGCTGGGTTGCTTCATCTTTTGATGGAAAGCGGATCTGTTTCA
Source organism: Phrynocephalus versicolor (assembly GCA_023846285.1). Classification (NCBI taxonomy): domain Eukaryota; kingdom Metazoa; phylum Chordata; class Lepidosauria; order Squamata; family Agamidae; genus Phrynocephalus; species Phrynocephalus versicolor. Next base: position 4,917,976 of record JAHTLZ010000017.1, read on the forward strand.
GGTCACAATTTAGTACTGAAGCAGCCTTGATTGCCCTGTCCTTCTTGGAAAGATGGGGGAAGTTCTTCATGCCCGATCTTCCTGGGTCTCTTGGCAGCTTTTGACACCATTTACCTGTGTATCCTATTGGACTGTTTTTGGAGGATGGGAGAAGAGAGGCAGTCTGTTACATTGGTTACACTCCATCCTACGGGACCAGTTTGGACATGGGCAGCATATGCAGCACTGTGTGGAGTAAATCACGCCAAATAATAGTTTAGCCATTCTTTTGGTGGGGAATAAAAAGGCCACAGCTTCATTGCTTACAATGAGTAGTATTGCTGCGAGATAATGAGGGGTAGAACCATGATGGGACCCTCTTCCCAAATGATTGCCACCGGTTCATGGAATGACAGGTGAGGTTGGATGCATCTCCAGTCACTAAGGGGATCTACTGCTACTAAGTGAGGAACTGAGGTGATCCTCTTGAGCCAGGGACATCACCAAGAGTCCCCACTCTACGATCCTCAAGGCGATCCTTGCCTTGGATAGAGCCATGAATGCCTATTTTACCCTCATTGTGAATCCAGTCCTGTGTCCAAAAACTGACTCCAGGACACTAGCCAAAAAGTTGTGAGAGCAGAAGAAGTGAACTTGATATTTACAGTGACATAACAAGTGATATGATTTCTATCACTCTCATCAATTATGGAGAGAGCCTTCCTTTGGGTGACTTTCTTAGAGGGATGGGTGAAATCACAGTGAAGACTGCTGGAGAGGTGATGAGGAAGTCTTCAAATACCTATCAGTGGGTTCAAGAAAGAACTGTAGTGTTCTACTGTAGATAATGCAGCTCCTCCCGTGGACTTACCAGCCACCTTTGATTGTCTGGTCAGGACACTGTTTCCAAAGTTTTTCTTTTCCTGTTCATAGGTACTACCTTGATATTAGAGGTTGTGGTGTTGGGGAGGGAGCTGGAGTCTGTTCATTTCAATATATCCACAATTTTGCTTGGAGCCTGTTGAAGACTTTTGTAGATATATAACATCTTTGAATATAAATGTAGTGTAAAGAATAAATTAGAGGCTTAGTCACAACATACTCACATTTAGACATCCTGTTATGCTGTACTACTGCTTCTCCAGTGTTTTATTGATCCTTCTGTGAATTTTCATATGCTTGCGTATATATCAACTTTTCCTTAACAGATGAATGATTCCATAGATCTTTCAGTGTCTCTCCTACAAATAATGTGTGTTCTTGCTCTTTCTCTGATTATTGTTGCTCAGCTTTTGAATAGGATGTATATAGGTAACCCCCCCCCCGCACATGCATGCTAGTCATGTCTAACTCTAGGGGCCCTGCTAATCTCCGTATTCAAGCCGAAGAGCCAGTGTTGTGCAAGTCCATGGCTACATGGCCGGCATGGCTGCAAGGAAACACTGTTCTTACCTTCCCGCTTTTTATGGCAGCACCTATTTATCTACTTGCATTTACATGATTTCGAACTGCTAGGTTGGCAGGAGCCGGGGTTAGCAGCCGAGCTGTTGATTTTGCAGCCAACAGTTTTTGGAGCCTTAGTCCGCTGAGCCACCCGGTTGTCTTACCAAAATAAAAAAGAAAATAAAAATTAAAGGAAAAACAGAAGATTCTATATAGGCTTATTCCACTGATCCGACTACTTCTAGAAAAAAATGTATAAGACTTTTAAGTTTCTTGTGATGGATCAGAAGATTGATGGACTGCTTATAGGAATGGCTTTACATCTATTGATGAGGGCAAGAGGAATTCTCTCATCAGTTGCTATATCAGTGTGCAAGTGCTTGTCCTGAATTATGTTAGATGAATGGGTTTCAGACACCTGGGATAGCAGAAAAAGTCCAGTTGCTTCCTCAAAACCTGCTTTTGCTATTCAAAGCAAAAAAAGTGTGCAGCTTATGTACTGCCCCATAGTGCTTAAAGCACTCTCTGGCCAGTTTTCAATTTAATTATGCAGGCTGCTCATAGCACACACACCCCAACCCCAAGCAAGCTGTATATTCATTTTACTGACCTGGGAAAGAAAGAAGGCTAAGTCAGCCTTGAACCAGCTACCTGGGATTGAACCCTGGGTTGTGAGCATAGTTTTGGCTGCAATACAGCAGTTTTTAACCACTGCATCATGAGACTACATTAAAGTACCAGACAGACTTTGTGTCTTCTTTCAGTTTTTGTCAGCTGGAGCCATCAAATGTGCCTCCTTTAGCTATCATTATGAATTATGATGGAATATTTTACTGCCCCTTTAACTATGTAAATCCAATGTGCTTTTTAATTTTACATCTGTTTTGGTGGTTAAATCATAAGATGCTTCCAAAATGTGTTTTAGTTATTGGTAGGGAGCTTTCATGAGTTTCTCATTGGGGCTCAGCTGAAGCCTATCTTTCTGTGTAGTAAATATGTTTGTTTCAAATGTGAAATAGCTGTCTCTCTCTGTAGCTTCTTCCAGGGTCCAGTGTTACCTTCTGACCCCACTGTCTTGTTTGTGCTGGAACTGAACATTGGAATTGCTGAACATCTCTGGTTATGTAGGGACTATAGGACTAGTATTATGGAGTGCTATTAATACTTTGTCGAGCAGGGTAGGTGAGATCTTCAGTTCTAATTGAAAGGAATTACTTTTTTAAAAAGTCTCTGAGAGTCTCCAGACCATAATTATGCCACAGGCAGCCAGATTTCAGCTGAATATCAGGAAAAACCTTTACCTCAAGAGGTGATGAGTGCTTCAGTATTGGGGGAATTTAAGAGAAACTTAGGGAACCACCTGGCAGATGGTCTTTTTTATTCGTATTCCTGCCTTGGGCAGGGGTTGAATTCAATGGCCTGTTGTAGGCCCGTTCTGACTTCATGATGCTATGACTCTGTGGTGCTTTATAAAGTTCTGGTATGTCCTTCTTGATAATCCTGTGAGCCATTCTGGCTCTCCCACTTTATATAAAAATAATAATAGTAAGTATTATTAAGACTAAGGTTTTACAAAAAGGAAGGGTAAAACTGGGAAGGAGGAGATAATTTATCTTGTGAAGTTAGGCCCTAACTTTTCGGGACCAGAGTGGGAGAGACTTGGATAGGGATATTCATGACGACAAGTAAACCATATGTGTTTTAAACTGATCAGATGCAATGGGAATTATAGAAACAATGTGTAGGTCTCTTTGGAGACGGTGCGCTTTTTTAAAAAAACAACTGGAAATTGTGCAGTAGCGGAAAAATTGGAAATGAACTCCCTTTTGGGAGGTGTTCAGACAGCTGTTCATGGGGCAGTCCTGCTTGATCCACTCAATACTTCTGTGAGATCGATCGTGATGGAAATAATGATGGTCTCCCTTTCATGGCTGGGTATTCCTCGTACAGATTTGCTACTCCGAGGTAATTCCATTGCCCATGTGTTTTTCTTCTTTCCAGGTTAGTTCACGATGGGAGACCAGAGGCAACGTTCATTGTCTACGTCTGGGGAATCATTGTACCATGTTCTAGGACTGGACAAGAATGCCACCTCAGATGATATTAAAAAGTCATACAGGTAAGACCAAAGTAATATGGTGGGAGCAGGAGTCATTGGATATAAAGGGGGAAATAAATAAATTTTTGTTTAGTGATTTTAAAAATAAGGTAAAGATTGAGAATCCCCTCCTGAATGGTTTAATGACTCATATTTATCCAAGATACAGTGCCTGCTAGAAACTGCTGTTTGTAGAACTTTGAGATAAATATAACCTGTTTAGATTTAGTTAGGCTGTATTTCACAGTACAGTGGTACCTTGTATAAAGGAATTAATTCGTTCCAAATGAAATTATGTTAAGCAAATTTTCCTTTATACAAATTCCCATAGGAATGCATTGAAAGCAGAGTAATCCCATTTTTATGTTGTACGGATTTTCCCCATAGGCAATTATGTTAAGCAAATTTCCCCTATCTCTGGAATTTTTTATGTTGTACAAATTTTCTGTTATACAAGCTGTCTGTTATACAAGGTACCACTGTACAGGTATTAAAGGTCACACTGCTTCTAATGTACTTAAGGAAGTTGGGTTTTTTAAATAAAATATTTCTAATCAATCCTGCGCATAACATCATTCTAAGAAATCTTGTTTAAACCATTTTTCTAGAAGCTTTGTGACTTAGCTTGGCAATATATCTTATTGTGATAGAAACAAGTCCATTCTGTTTCCCTTGCTCAGCTTCTCATTACAGTATAAACAAACTGCTTTTGGACCTACTTTTAAAATATTCTAAGTGGTGGAGAATTGAATTTCAGAAGTCATTGAGAGACACACTTTTGTACTGTAGCAATTGTAGTTTTAACAGTGGAGTTCAGGGGGGGTCTATGCTGAAAAGCTACAATGGAGCTGAACACCGACTGAATAGAGTTGTACACTAGAGGTCAGTGGTAAGCTTTTTGTGGTAGTGATTTAGGCAGAAGCTTGCTTTCCTTGGATTCCTCATCCAGAGAGAAGAGATAGTATCAAATAATGATAATTTCCTACATTCTGACAAATTATCCAGGCAGGAGCAAACAGTGTCAGAATTTAGGAGATAGATGCACTGCAGTATCTTCTGGTTTTCTTTGTAATAGAAACACAACATATTAGTTGAGAGTGTGCTGGGGTTTGTATATGCCAAAATATATTTCTCAGAACAATTATGTTCTATTTATTGCAACCAATATTTTAAAGACAATAAACTGGACTGCCTCTTTAGAGTAGATGAGTCTTTCTTGACCCTTTCCCCGAAAAGATGGCCATGAACCATAGTTTTGGTGGTTTGTGCCAGTTTGGACAACAGCCCAACCGATGTTCCACAGCCCAGCATCCACTCAGAAATAGTGCCTCAGCTTCCCTGTCCCACCTCCTCATAGGATGCCTGCCAGAGGGGGCAGGGACCCAAATTGCTTGTTGGGTAATTGTGACTGAACTGGTGTTTCAGGCCCATCTCCACTTCCCAGTGTTCTCCTGACTTGTAGGATGTTCACGTCTGACCCAAGTGAGCGAATTTCCACTAGTGATCTATGTAGAAAGATTTGTCTACTCCTCCTATTAAGTGTCAAATTAACTTGCCTGGTTTATCTGAAGCTTTCCAATGAGACTCTTGAGGGAGATGTTTGCCCAGATGGTGGTATACATTGCAGAACATTATGGGCAGACATGAAGAGAGAACCTGTCCAGAATAATAATTAGATGACTAAATCTTTGCTCTTCATATGATTTCTTCCTTCCCTAGGAAACTTGCATTAAAATACCACCCTGATAAGAACCCAGACAATCCAGAAGCTTCAGAGAAATTTAAGGAGATCAACAATGCACATGCAATATTGACTGATGCTACAAAACGAAATATCTATGATAAATATGGTTCCTTGGGTCTCTATGTTGCTGAACAGTTTGGAGAGGAGAATGTGAACACATATTTTGTGCTGTCCAGTTGGTGGGCAAAGGTAAGTAAGAAGTGGATTCTCTTCTCTACATGTGCTTGTATTAGAATACCTTCCTTAAACTGGCACCTTTCTCCCAGGCAGGTGTTTTAGACCTTGATTCCCATCAGCCAGTGTTGGCAGTAGTTTAAATTTGATCCAAGGCATTTGGAGGATGCCAGGTGGTGGAGAGCAGCCTTTAAATCAATAGTAGTCCTGGGCAGTTACAATTAGTAAGCGAGTGCAATCTCACAGTCTTGCATATATCTGGTGCCTAACTGGAACTTTTACTGTTAGTATGATATTAAAAAATATTCAGGCTTCAAAATAATTTCATTGACATCTGGATTTCCTTCATTTGTCTTGGATCCTTTGTAACGAGAAAGGTAGGATATGAGTGAGTGAGTGAGTGAATGAATGAATGAATGAATGAATGAATTGAATGAGAAACTTAACTATAGGTTTTCATAACTAGTGAGCTGGAAAAAATGCTAGGACTGCAGCCATATTAAAGAAATGCTAGGTCATTAAATGTGTGAGTTTTTGTTAAGCTCTTGGTCAAATTTCTATATTTATTTATTTATTTTTATTTATTCATTTGACTTTTATACTGCCCATCTAGACCTAGGGCTACTCAGGGCGGTTTACAACATGTGATAACATAACAATTAAACAAAGGAATTCATTTTAAAAACCAAAATACAAGGTACATAATAAAATAAAATATACATAAATCAACAACAAAAAACTAAAATGAAGCTAAAATGAATATTGGTGATAATGTAATAATGTCTTGTAGCAGACATCGGGCTAGCATAGACATTCACTTCTATATAAAGAAGCACAATCCCCCTTTTTAAGCGATGATTGCCAACTGCCATTTTACAAATATTTGTATGAAAAATGTATTTTTTTAAATTGTGCCGCCTAATTAATTATGATTAGGTTTTCATATTAACAAAATATGGATTCTGATGCAAAAAGGGAATTGGGTTTTAAAAATATTATGTGAACATGAAATACATGAAATACGTCCTCTTAAAAATCTTAAGAGTGTGTTTTGTATGCGTCTGGTGGTTTGAAATAGATATGACTCATTTTAGTCTGCCATAGGGGGGAAAAGGTTTTGTCTTCCTGCTTTTATAGCTGTGGTATGACATTTGCTATCATCCTTGTGAGTCTCTTGGTTGCTTTTTGAATATCTTGGTAAATGAGACCTGGTTACATTCCTTGCCTTGCCTTCTTCTCGCTACTTGGTCTTCAGAAGGAATCTATTGATGCACAGAATATGGAGGACTTAGGTGTTAAAGAGAAAATAAACTTCTCTCTAAACCAGCAGTTCCAGAATCATAGGACTTTGCTGTCATTTTATGTAAAATGGGTGTTTTATATGCAAAGGCATACTCAGACAGTTGCTCAACATTCATGGTCCCAGTAGTTGGCTTAGAAATAAATCAATAGGACCTTCAGTTTTGTTTCATTGTTTGATTTACTTCATTTAGCGATGGGGGAAAGTGTCTCTCTCCAGATGTTATCAGATTAGAATTCTTTGCTGGTCTAGCAAGCAGAGCTAGTTTTGAAGATTGTTGTCAGTGCATTGACATTCGAAGAGCTGCAGTAGTAAATTATTCCACAGATCTCGTACCTTCCTATGCGTACTGCCGTTCCCACCAGGTGCCAGAGGAGCCTGTGTATCCATGGGCTGCAGTTTGGGAAACTGAAACAATTCTGTTTTTACTGACTCTTGGGTGTTCCAGGTGTTCCTCCTCATTGCCTCTGTCTGTCCTCTTCCTCTGGGCAGACCCAGCTGGTCCCTAGTGCTGGGGATTGGCTTGGGCTGGGTGGACTCTATGAGTTTGTGGAGTCTTGAGTTGCTCCCTCCCTCAGGACA
>JAHTLZ010000017.1:4930295-4948741 GCA_023846285.1 Phrynocephalus versicolor
AGGGAATGTATAGAAGTAAGTGGGACTAAGTTTCAGTGAATGGGCATGAAATTTAAGCAGAATCATTTTTGTTGCTCTGTATTTTCTTCCAGTGCTTTGAGGCCTAGTGAAGAGGACGGAACAGAACCAAATACACCCACCCACATGCAAAAACAAAAGTGAAACCTTTTCCTTTTCCTTGTAACAACAGCAGCACCTCCTAAAGGAAGAAACTCAACTTATTCTTGCATTGAAGAGTTCAGTTTGTAACCTAGGACTTGCTTCTCCTCAGTGCACAGAAATTAGAATAATCTGATACTATGCATATTTTTAGAAATGATTTAGAAAAATATTAGAACACCCTGCCTTAAAATATTTTATCCATCATATTAAAATGAAACATTCCATTATCATTTTTTCTTTTTTTTCTTTCAATTTTTCCAATTTTTGGGGGGGGAGAACCCAAAAGGCTTTTGGAAAAAATGGGGAAAAATTCTGAATTTTTCCATCCCCCACCCCCGGGCATATCTAATCAGGAGAGAGATGTCTAGTCTCTTGTGCTCCTAGAGGCATTTGGCAGGGATTGGAAACTGGACTAGATGGGTCCTTGACATGATGCATCATGGCTCTTCTTATGTTCTTATCTACTAAATGGGCTGAGTCATATTTATCAAACATATTCAAAACACTGTTACTATATATAGTAGTGTAGTAGCAGAGTAAATACCAATGAGCTTAGCAGCAGTAACGTGTAGACAAAGTGTAGTCAATTTGTTATAAGTATTAACAGAACTCAGAAACGGAGAGACAAAGAAACATGGATTAGAATAAAACTCTTATATTCAATATATACAGCAAATATACAACAGCATAACACCAAGCAATATCTACAATACAATCAACAGAGTGTGGGGTACTGTTTCCTCACCATAAACAGTCCCATTTAACATTATACAAGCCAGTTCTTATATACACATTTAGAGCCCATCAGACATGACTTTTAACCAATCACATTCTGATGCACCATGATGTTATTAACTATTCCACCTGTGCTAAATCACTTAACCTGCTGGTGATTTCTAATTCCTTGCACTTGTGGCTAACATCATGAGACTTGTGGCTAACATCATGAGACTGCAGTTTTTGACTGACTCCATTTTACAATTCTCTTTTCTTTCTGTTAAATATACAATACATATATTTTGTCAACTTTACATATTATGACAATATTATCTCCTGTGGTACTGTAAATTTCCCAATTTGCTTTGAATCTTTTTCTAAAGAGGATTTTGTAAACATATTTTCTTGTATTGTGACTCCTAGTAATCAACGCAGACATTAACAAATGTTTTTGTGGAATTCTCTTTCCCAACACCTTCATACAGAACCTGAGGGGGATAAATTTAAGCGAGGTTTGGAAACGTGTTTTGGAACTGTAGGGGTTGATTAGGAGAACAGGCTAGTATCAGTGAAAATTTGTTTTCACACCATTATTCTGCTTACACTGCCTGAACAATGATTGATTGTTAGTGGTGGAGTGGGACAGATGATTTATACTGATATTGTATATTAATGCTATATTTATATTTTAATGTTTTATTTGTATATTATATGTCTTTGACTTTTGTTGTTGTTGTTGTTGTTACATGGGAGCAAGTTGTCTCCAACTTATGGTGACCCTATGAATGAGTGACCTCCAAAATGCCTTGTCCTCAACAGCCCTCCTGCAGACCCAAGGTTGTATCTTCCTTTACTGGGTCAACTAGAGATGGGCACAAATAAAAAAAAATGGCATTTCGTTTGTTGTTTGTCATTTGGACGGTTCGTTTCGTTTCGTTTCCATTTTTCGCGATTTTTTGCAAAAAAAATTGTTTTCATTTTCGTTCGTTTGTTACCATTTCGTTACCATTTATTTCAATGTTTTGTGATTTTTTAAGGATTTTAAGCAATTCACTCATATTGCAGTAATGGAAACAAAACACACGACAAAATTTCCAGTGTTTCTGTTCGGTTTGTTTCATTTTAGAGACAAAATTCGTTTTTCCTTTTATTACGTAATGAAACGAAAAAACAAAAATGGAAACAAAAAATTGTTCGTTTCGTGCCCATCTCTAGGGTCAACCCATCTCATACTTGGCCTTACCCCCTTTCCTGCTGCCTTCCACCTTTCCCAGCGTGTCTTGTCCCGAGAATCCTGCCTTCTTATGAAGTCCCCAAAGTAGGCCAGCCTTCATTTTGCCACTTGTGCTACCAGAGATGGTTCAGGTTTGACTTGTTCTAGAACCTGCTTCTGGCTACCCAGAGCATCTGCAAAGTTGTCCTCTAGCATCATATTTCAAAGATTTATCAGTATTTATCGACACACACAGAGCTTGAAGACGTCAAGAATTTAACTCTCAGAATCTTCTAGCCGATGGCCTTGTTGGCTGGGGCATATGGGGAATTGCGTTTTTTATTTATTTTATTTTATTTTATTTTATTTATACAACTTATATGCCACCCACTACCCAAAGGTCTCTGGGCGGCTTACAATTAAAATGAACAGTTAAAACAGTTAAAACATTAAAAAGGCAATGGACATTTAAAAACAATAAAAAAAATTTAAACACAAAACACTAAAATTGCCGAGGAACAAGATGGCCGCGAACAGCAGAAGACGTAGCTGAAAGCAGTCCCGGCTAACGTCGATGCATCCCAGGTCCCAAGAGGGCGTATCTACTCCAAGACGACCCTTCTGGGAGCAGAATCCATCCCAGAACCGACCCAGGGCACCCAGGTGTGGTTCCCCCTCCTTCGGGAGAGAGGTTTAGAACCCCTGGTGGAATTCCTGTGCGGCTGAGACCTTGGGAGATCCTGACGGAAGTTTTGAGCTGCCTCTATTCCTCCAGAATCGTGAGTGGCTTTTTCCATCTGAAAGCCCTTTCAACAATATAAATCAGCAACTTACCGAAAAGAATTTGCCTTTTTCAGTTCCTCTTTCCTGTTTTATCTGTTATTTTCTGCCCCTCGGAGGACTGCAATCTCTGGTTTTACTTTCACATTCATCTAACGGCAGAAATTTAACTCTTAAGCTCCCGTTTTATTCTACACTATACTTTACTTCTCGGACTCTGTTGGCAAAAGTGGGTACAGCACGCCATCTACTGGATTTTTTCATGTTTGCAGCATCACATATATTTCTTGAAAAGCAGCAAACTGATTAGAAACAAGACCAATCTCTTAAAGACTTTGCAATTCTCCTGTGAAGAGGTGATCGATTCTTTACCACCACAAAACAAATCCTCAGTATGAGCAGGACCCCAACTACACAAAAGAAATTTGCTTTTGTTCCCTTGGCCCACCCAGCAACCATGACTCAACAACCAAGTCAATCAAGCCAATCCGATCAAATCTTAGATGCATTGAAGCAGTTAAATCTTACCCAGGTAAAGATGCTGTCAGATCAAACCACTGGATTCTCCAGCTTAAGAGCAGAAATGAAAGAGGGCTTTTCAAATGTCGATACCAAACTAGAAACATTTGGTGGTCGTTTACAAGCGTTGGAAGAGAATATGAATGTCACTGATTTTCGTCTTGGAGAAATTGAAGCCTCAATGGAATCAACAAGTAAACTGGTTCTTACACACGAAATCGAAGCCTCTTCCAAAATTCTAAGAATTCAAAACCTCACTGTGGATAAAGATGAAAATCTCTACACCATAGTTGGAGATACCCTGGCCACTCTACTTGAGGTACCTATTGAAGAATTCCTTCGTGAGGTAGACGTGATTTACCGTCAACCAACGGCTTATACCAGAAGAAATAAACTCCCTCCTGAGGTAATAGTTAAATTGGTTAGAAGATACACCCGTGATTGCATCCTTAAGGCTACCCAAGACAAGGAGGTGGAAATCAATAAATCCAAAGTGACAATTCTGAAAGATGTCCCTTGGGAGATTCGCCAATTACGGAAAGAATATATATTCCTTACCAAACTCCTGCTCAAGCATGACATAAGATACAAGTGGCTCTACCCCCAAGGTCTGTCCTTCCAATGGGAAGGCAAATTACAGAAAATTGAATCTCACCAGAAAGCTAGAGCCTTCGCTGAAAAAAATGCAAAGAAGTTGGGCTACTCCCCTTCCTCTCCTTCACCATCCTCTTCTGAAGATGAGGACATGACCGGAACTCAAACCACTACCAAAGATGACAGCCGTGATGACCAGGATTCGAAACAAGAGACTTCAAAGCACGTCCAAGATTCCAGTGGCGCAGTGGGAGGTGCCAGGCCGAAGAACTACCTTAGGCCAAAATCCGGTAAGAAAAAATATTATTGGAAGTAGCAAGATGGCCCAAAAAATTCTAACATGGAATATTAATGGTATGAACACGCCCCAGAAGCGTCGGAAAACTTTCAATTTTCTCCAAAAACAACAATGCTCCATCATTTGTTTACAGGAAACCCATGTACTGAGAAAACATGAACAATATTTAATACAAAACAAATTGGGAAATCTATTTTCCACATCAAATAAAGAAAAGAAGCAAAATGGGATGGCACTGTATATTAAACCAGAACTTTCCCCAATCCTCTTGGAAAAAGATGAATCAGGCAGATGGATTCTTGTCCAAGCAAAAATTCAATCTAAAGACACAATTATTGCTGGTATATATGCTCCTAATGATAATCATGGAAGACAAGTATTCTTTGAACAACTGGCCCAGAAACTGTTGCAATATGGGAATCACCAGCTTATAATATTGGGAGATTTCAATGCTGTACACATTCCCTCAGTAGACAGGAAAACACCAAAAGGGAAAAAATTCAAGACCTCGTCTTCCACACTGCCCAAATCGTTTTTGGATATGTCCGACATCCTAGAACTTCATGACATCTGGAGAAGGAAAAATCCACTAAAAGATGGTTACACCTTCTATTCAAGACAATATGCTTCCTTCTCCCGTATAGATATGTGTTGGGCTACATCTGATCTTCTACTAAATACAAGGGATATTGAAACTTTACCTCGAGTGTTATCTGACCACAATGCCATCTTATGGACACTGAAATCTTCAGGTATGCCTAGGCATTGGAAAATTAACCCAACTCTTTGGACTGATAAAGAATTCATCTCAGAGGCTGCTAGAGATTTGAATTTGTATTTTGAAACCAATCTGAATAAGGGCACACCACTCAAAACGGTATGGGATGCCTTCAAGCCATACTTTAGAGGATTCGTTATCCAATTTATGGCAAGACGGAATAAAGAGAGGAAAAAGAAATATGAATCAACTCTTAAAATGATGAAAAAGCTTGAAACGGACTTAACACAAAACCCCCGTAACGATAAGTTGAACAAAGACCTGGCTTCTTGTAGGCATGAACTCAATTTGATCCTGACTGCAGATATAGCTCACAAAATCAAGTTGGCCAAACTGAACTTTGTGGAAAATGCGAACAAACCAGGTAGATGGTTAGCGTATAGGTTAAAAAAGGTACAATCACAAAAACTCATATTCTCACTCAAAGACAAAGCTGGGGAAACTCAGACAGAGCAACTACAAATCCAAAAAATCATAGAGGAATATTACCAAAGATTATTCAAGCCGGAGATGATTGACAATGATGCTATCTTCCATTACCTTGAACAAGCCAACTTTCCAAAACTTACTGAGCAACAGAGAGCCCAGACGAACGCCCCTATCACAATGATGGAAATAACAGAGGCTATTAATCATCAAAAACTGAATAAAGCGCCTGGACCCGACCAAATATCTGCTATATTTTATAAAAAATTCTCAGAGACAATTTCTGGAATTATGAAAAACCTCTTTACATCTATATTTGAAGGTGAAAATATACCAGATTCCTGGAAATCATCACATACGACACTGATTCCCAAAGAAGGGAAATCCAAAGATTTGATACAGAACTACAGGCCAATCGCCCTCCTAAACGTGGATTACAAAATTTTTGCAACCATCCTGGCCAATAGATGGCGATTGATTTTACCTTCTTTGATATCACACGACCAGACGGGCTTCCTCCCGAAAAGGCACCTCCAATCCAATATCAGAACTTTTCTCAACGTGTTGGAATATTATGAATCCCACCCCGAGAAGCAAGTAGCTTTTGCATTCATTGATGCCGAGAAAGCCTTTGATAATGTATCCTGGTCTTTACTCAAAACTCAATTAGATTACCTTCAGTGTGGCCACAGAATGTTGCGAGCAATTGAACAAATCTATTCTACCCAAAATACCAGGATGGTAGTGAATGGTCACCTCACAGATAAAGTTAATATACACAAAGGTACCAGGCAAAGATGCCCCCTCTCTCCTCTTCTGTTTATATCCACCCTGGAAATTCTTCTTCATGTAATAAGGGAAAACCCAGACATTCAAGGCTTACAAAATAAGGGAGAAGTTTACAAGGTACAAGCCTTTGCAGATGACCTGATGTTTATCATGGAGAACCCCCAGACTTCCTCTGTAGAACTTCTAAAGACCCTGGAGGCATACTCAAAAATCTCTGGATTAAAGGTGAATAGAGAAAAAACATTGGTTTTAACTAAAAATATGACCCCACCCATGATCGAAAAACTGGTTAATCAATCTGGTTTTCAACATTCTAATAAGGTAAAATACTTGGGTATTACTGTATCTAACCGATGCAACTCTTTACTTAAAGATAATTATGTTAATGTTATCAAAACAATCAAAGCTGATCTCGAAACTTGGTCAAGACTTCAGCTATCCTTAATGGGCAGAATTGCTGCAGTCAAAATGAATGTCTTACCTAAAATGCTTTTTTTATTTCAATCTCTGCCTATATTACCAAACTTTAAGATCATTTCAGATTTGGAAAAAAGTATACGTATATTTATATGGCAAAAGAAAAAAAGCAAGGATTAAAAATATTTATTTGCAGGATAGAACCAAATTTGGCGGCTTTGCCCTTCCCAATTTGACACTATACTACAAGGCTGCCGCCATGACTTGGATTAAAGACTGGATCCTGATGACAAATAAAAGAATACTACAGCTTGAGAGTTATGGCCTTGATAAGGGTTGGCATCACTATATGTGGTATAAGGGAAATCTACCTACCCTCTTTAAAAAGCACTGGATAAGGAATGCTTTAATTAAAATATGGTCATTGATTCAAAAACAATTTTATCTCAAAGCACCTATGTGGTTATCCCCACTGGGAGCAATTTATAGCTCCCAGGCAAGTGAAATCTTAAAAGTTGTAACTTACAGACACCTTCTGAATGCTGACCTCTCATTGAAGCCATTAGGGAAACTAGTATCAGAAGGTCATAATCTGGATTGGTGGAAATATCAACAAATATATTCACATTTCAAAGAGCTTTCCAAAGAGGGTGGCTTTATGACTACTGATACCCCACTCGATAAAATACTATCCTCTGGTGACTCAAAGCTTATTAGCAAATTTTATAATATACTGTTAAATGAAAAAATGATTGATACATTGGTTAAAGACTCTATGATTAGATGGGCTGAAAACTTTGGTTATACTATTCATTTAAATAAATGGGACTCTTTGTGGAATACAGTTAAAATCTTTAAATCTATTTCGTTTAAGGAAAATTGTTACAAAATGTTTTATAGATGGCACTTTGCACCTCACCGTTTATCCAAGATGTATAACTGTTCACCTAAATGTTGGAAATGTAACTATGACTGTGGAACCTTTTATCATATGTGGTGGACCTGTAAAGAAGCAAAGGCGTATTGGAATATGGTAAAACTTTTCTTAGAAAGATTTTTGAAAATTAAGATAGAGTCTAGACCAGAACTATTCTTGTTAAATATAGTAGATGTAAACATTTCCTATGACCAGAGATATGTACTTCACCATGTAATTGTTGCTGCAAGAATACTATATGCGAAATTTTGGAAACAACCAAACACGCCAACAGAGAAGGATTTCCACGGAAAGATAAGAGAATGTATCGAAATTGATAAACTCTCTGGCTATCTAAAGGGAGATTACGACGAGATTTTTCGGGAAAGATGGCAAGAAGTAACAAATTTGTTAGTATTGTGATAATATTTGGCAATTTTAGTAATATGTTAAATTACTATCTCTATTTTGCTTGATATACTCAATGAAAGTTTTAAAAATTGTACCCCTTCTTCCCTTCCCCGCCCATACTCTTTTTCCTTGTTCCCCCCTTAAAAACTCAATAAAAATCTTTAAAAAAAAAAAACACTAAAATTGCCACCAGGACCCACAATCTATGTTATGTCAGTTAAAAAACTTCAGAAACAGGAAGGTTTTTACCTGGCACCGGAATGTCATCAGTGCTGGCACCAGGCGGATGTCACTTGGGAGGGCGTTCCATAACCTGGGGGCAGCTGCCGAAAAGGCCCTGTTCCTACAAGCCATCCCTTTCACCTCCTTGAGGGATGGCTATCTCAGGAGGGCTCCCTGGCTAGATCTTAATTGCTGGGTAGGTTCGTATGGAAGGAGGGAGTCCTTCAGGTATGTAGGTCCTAAGCCATTTAGGGCTTTATATGCCAAAACAAGCAACAACTGGTAACCAATGCAGGTTACGCAGAATCGGTGTGATATGATCCCTGGCAGCCCCACCATTCACCAGCCGGGCTGCACGATTCTGAACCAGTTGCAATCGCCGAACCGTCTTCAAATAGCTTTCTTAAATTTTGTATATGTTCCCTGTAGCCAGCTGCAGTCCCCATGTATAAGACGACCCTCACTTTTCTAACCCCAAATTACAGTTTCACAACGGCACGGTTCTCTCCTTGGCTTACTTCCATGTATAACATGACCCTCAATTTTAAATTTTAAAATCTATAATCCAAAATCTAACAGTTTTAGACAAAAATATAATCTTATACAGTACATGGAAAAATACTGTAACAATCCATGTGCAGCATATTGGACCCTCTTGAGTTTCCAAACACTTCCCAAAGACAGCCCCACGTGGAGTGCATGGCAGTAATCCAGCCCCAACCTCTCCTTCCTTCCCCATCAGACCTCTGCTCAAAAGCGAACACCCAACCTGTGAAGAACACGAAGAAGAGAAGATCAACATCTACTGTGTGACGTGTGCGGTGCCCACGTGTTCCCTCTGCAAAGTTTTCGGGGAGCACAAGGAGTGTGAAGTGGCGCCCCTCTCGGATATCTACACAAAGCAGAAGGTGGGCTAGCAATGGCTCTGCTCTGAAATCAGTAGCCCCAGATAGATCAAGAGCCAGGAACCTCTTTGGGTTGGAAGACCAAATTTCATTTCAGAGAAGTTGTTCTACCAATGGGTGGGGATAAAGCAGTGATGGTAAACCTTTTAGAGACCGAGTGCCCATCCTGCGATTCAAAACCCACTATTTTTTTTGCAAAATGTCAATACAGCAATTTAACCTGAATGCAGGTGGCTGTGAATGGGGCAATGGCAGGTGCCCACAGAAAGGGCTCCGAGGGCCACCTTTGGTACCTGTGCCATAGGTTCACCAACACTGGAATAAAGTCTTTAGAGTGGAGCCTAAAATCCCAGCTCCATTTAGCTTAAAGGGAAGTACTGCTGGTAGCTAAGTTATAGGAAGGCCATTTTTATTTTTCACGGGTGGGTGGAGGACCTGTACAAAAGCTGGAAACCACCAAAACATAGCATTATGGAGAAATGGCAGTGGATTGGCAACCTTTGGAAGCACTGGATACCTGGTTTAGTAGGTTCTGACCTCTAAACTAGACAATGACATATAAACACTCTATCTCTGAAGCTGCTTCTGTTTTGTTATGGGTGCACGGAATAGTGGCAGATCTGACACTTAAGGAGAGAATCCTTAAGTGTACTTTAAAGTGTCTTCCTGGTGTATTGAGGGCGAGCCCCGGGATACTAGGGGGGGGGGGGGGATGAACACACAGCAGTGTTCTTGGTGGCAATCCCATCTGACCTTATCCATTCTCCCCTTGAGACGGAGCTGACCGATGGGATTGGTGGTCTCGTGGCTGCGAATGACAGGATCCAGGCCTACATTGGAGACTTGCAAAGCACGAGCCGGAATATCGAGGTAGGAGGCTGGTTCTCTCAGCAATTTGGTCTTGCAAGGTCAACGGGCATCATCTGGGTTGCTTCTGTCAGAGGCTGCTTGAGTCATCTGGTGAATGGTCTTCTCTCCACACAGGCTCCTGCGAAGTCTTAATGTTCAAATGACTAATCACATGGCAGAAATCCTCAGGCTGATTAAGAGTCATACAGCTCATCTGCTTGCTTCTTTCAAGGCCTGCCAAATAGGTTATGAAGACTGATAGTCAGATGAAATGATCATGAAGCCCATGCCATACAACCAAATGACAGTTAAAATGTGGGTTTTGTGCAGCAGGGGGCTTAGACCTAGGCTGTTACTTCACGTCCCTCTCATTGCTGTTCGCGGTCCCGTTTGGGACCGGTATGAGGAAATCTTACCGCACATCCATTGCATGACAACGGGAGTTTGTCCCAACCATGCCCCCTGAACTGAGATTAAAGCGTGATGAGCCATTCCTGGGCTCAGGAATCCGCTTGTCTCGGTTCTCGTTCTGAGACGAGTGCCCGTGAGGTAGGGCTCCTCACGCAACATGCCATTCTCCATCTAGTGGCAGGAGTGCGTAGTGCCGTTTGACAGTACATTCCCTATGGAGTCAGCAACACAGTGGAGAGAGATTAAAAGACAAATGCCTCGAATTTAGCCCCGTAACACATTGAAGTCAAAGTTGAGGAGATTCGAAAGATTGAAATACAGAAGGTCGGACCAAAAAAAAAAAAACCAAGGCTGAGAAGTTCAGATGTTGTCACGAAACAAGGACGTGCAGTAACAGTCATCACGGTACCATCAATCACGCCCGTGGGTACATGGGAACAGGGACAGTACCGGGACAAGACTACGTGACCGCGAGCGACATGATCACGAAACGAATGTCAACTCGGAACGAGGAAGGACGTGAAGTAACCATGCTAGTTCGGCCTCTAATATGGACAGGTGGTCATTATGGTGTTCCTGTGCAATGCCCCTAGCCCTTTCAAAGGCTATTGACAAGCACCGCCATTAATTCGCTCTTCTGCTGCCAACAAATAGTTTCTCTTATAAATTAATGTTTTCCAGATTTGCAATTTGTGCCATGAGAAGAGTCAGTGTGACTGCACCACTCTCCCATTATGGCAGGAGTGGGGAACCTCCAGCCTTCCAGATGTTTCAGACTGCAACTCCCAATGTCCTTGATCATGGGCAATACAGGCTCGCAATTATGGGAGTTGCGGTCCAAAACCTCTGGAGGGCAGAATGTTTCCCCACCCTTGCATTATGGCAGGCATGTCCAAACTTCGGCCCTCCAGATGTTTTGGACCACATCTGGCACAGTCCTTCATCATTGGAAATACAGGCTTGGAATTCTGGGAGTTGTGGTCCAAAACATCAGGAGGGACGAAGTTTGGACATGCCTGCATTATGGAATGTCTCTCAAACGATGAGATCCCATTTCCAGCTGCTCAACCGCTCCCTCTGGTGGCAACACAGAGATGCTTAACAGAAGCCACAGCGGCCTCTGGGTTTGGAGACCAAAGTGTGAATGAACTCCCCCCGCCCCCCCGGGCCTTGTGCCTGTCCTTTGGACATCGGACCCATCTGGCAGAGAGGAACAGCATCATCCGACTCTCTTAAAAACCTCTGCTCAAGCAGGAAGGAGCAGCGAGCTGGCAAGGTTTGCCAAGTTTCATCGAAGCATTTAAATTCAATAAATTTACGCTAAATAAAGGTGGTGGCTCAGCAGGCGAGAGCGCTGAAACTGTCGGCTGCAAAGTCAGCAGCTCGGCGGTTCAAATGCCGGGTGCCACGCGGCAGAATGAGCTCCCGCTGTTAACCCAGCTCCTGCCAACCTAGCAGTTCAAAAGCATGTAAATGCAAGTAAATAAATAGGTACCGCTGTAAAAAGCGGGAAGGTGAAGAGTGTTCCGTGCACAGAAATGCGTTCAACCATGCCGGCCATATGGCCACGGACTTGCACAACACTGGCTCTTTGGCTTAGAAATGGAAATGAGCGCCACCCCTAGAGTCAGACACAACTAACACACATATGTGGAGGGAACCTTTACCTTTTTTGGAAGTAAAAGCATAAAGGGAAATTTGTTCAGGTACAAACAAAAGGAAGAATTTAGCTTAAATACACTTAGGTTAGGTTACAGACAAAGTTGGTCACTTGCACACCCTGTTCTTAAGTTTGTAGACACACTCAGCACTTAAATATTCTCACAGAAGTTTCTAACATCCTGTCTCTTTCAGGTCCTTCTCTGTTTCTCTCCCAGTCTCTCAAATCTAGTTTTCTCTTCAATTCCCCTCAACCAGGCTCTCTCTTTCTCCTTTTTCTTGTTCGACTTCTAAGTCAGTTTAAATCAGTCTGGAAAGCATTGATTTACTAGAGAAACTAATTGGTGGCAGCGGAAGAGCGAATTAGAAGCGGTGCTTGTCAATAGCCTATGAAAGGGCCGGGGGGGGGGGCATAGCATAGGAACGTGACAGTCATATTCACAGGTGGCACACTGCTTAAACTGAACTTCTGTAGTTCTGTTCATGCATTGAGTTCAGTCCAAACGGGCTCAGGTAGCCTGGCTTGAGGTTCACTTAGTCTTCCACCCTTTCAAGGTCAGTACGCTGACTCCTCAGCTTGTGTGGGATGGCAACGTAGAGGCTGCATCATTAAACTGCAAATCTCTCAGAGAGTGCTTTAAGTGCTACGGGGTGGTATGTAAGCATCACGTAGTTGATGTTTTTCATCTATTCTTTCCTCACATAAAAAAAAACCAAGAGGCAGAGCTTCAGTATGGTAAAAAGAGTATGTTAAGCAGAGTGTGGTATTAAGGGTTTTTGATTTAGGCAATTTCACTCGGATTGTGGCATGACTCTTCTCTGCGTGAGTCAGGCTGAATCAAATATTCTTAACTGCATGGTAATTGGATGGGGGAAGCCCCCCTGCGAGGCTTTGAAAGGATGTTCAATTTATGTTTTGATTCTCCCCCGCCCTCACCTTCAGCAGATGGTAGACAAATGACTTTTGTCACAAGCAAAGTAAGAGTAGATTTGGGGAAGCTGGTAGGTGTGATTCTGTGACTTCTGAAACTGCTGCTAGCGTTAATGGATTCTTCTGTCTATAAACATCCTTTTCTGCAGAAGAAAGAAAATATGCCTTGTGATCTTTAAAGCATCTCTCCTATTCTTATTGGAAATACGCAGAGCTTGGAAAAGTTACTTCTCTTGGATTACAGAACCAAAAGTCTTCTGGCTAGTATGATCACTCGCCTGGGGATTCTGAAAACTGTAGTTAAAAAAAAGATAGCCTGAATAGATAGAGATATTTGTAGGGCATTATTATTATTATTATTTGTCTGTTCTGTGTGGTCAAATCTTAAACCAAGTAAGTGTGACAATGAGGGGCTTTATTGGTCCCAGCCACCCCATGAGAGTCCATGGCTGAGCAAAGATTCAAACCCAGTTCTCCTGGGTCTTCGTCCATCATTCTGCCCGTCACATCACACTGGGCACCCTATTATTACTATTATTTAAAGTGCCCTTTTGGACTGAGCAAAAGGGGTGGTATGTCTGTGAAGATTCTCAAGTTATCCAGGTGAATTTATCTGGAAGTTGAGTCATGGCAACCTTGAACGGGTCCAGAGGAGGTCAACCAGGACGTTTAAAGGTCTGGAAGAAAAGTCGTATGAGGAACGGTTTAGGGAGCTGCGAATGTTTAGCCTTACAAAAAGAAGGATAATAGTTATGTTTAAATATTTGAAAGGATGTCGTACTGAAGAGGGGACTGGTTTGTTTTCCGTGGCTTCAGAGACTAGGACTCGGGGCAATGGTTTCAAACTACAGGAAAAGAGATTCAAATTAAACATTAGGAAGAACTGCAGGATGGTTAGAGCTGTTCGGCAGTGGAATATGCTGCCACCGAAGGTGGTGGAGTCTCCTTCTTTGGAGGAAGTTTTTAAGCAGAGGCTAGATGGCCATCTGTCGGGGGTATTGTGCTGGGGGTTCTTGCATGGCAGGGGGTTGGATTGGATGGCCCTTGAGGTCTCTTCCAACTCTATGATTCTATAAGTTTAAGAAAAGTCCGGTTGCCGTGACTCAACTTCCAGAAAAAGGGGTGGTACTACACTTTGCTTGTGTGATTTGGTGTAAAACAACCAACCAGTTTGGCCATTGCTAGGAACCGTGGTTAGTTTATAGCTGAATGCAGAAGCTTTGGATTTCCTCTGCAGGCTACAAAACAAGATGAGGAGGGATCGTACCGGTAGCACCCAAGGCTTGTGAAGACTTGTTTGTGTTGGGAGATGTCATGGTTTGTTACAAAGGAAATGGATCATTTGGTCCCCAGCTGGCATCTGCTGATTGAAAATGCTCTCGACTTTTGTGTGTGTGCGTGCAGGACAATTGCAAAGCTCAGAAGCAGGCCCTGGGCGAGAAGTTTGACCGCATGTGCGCCATTCTGGAGGAGAGACGCAAGATCATGTTGCAGAGGATCACCTATGAACAAGAGAATAAGGTTCAGCACTTGAAATCCCTGTGCAAAGCCTGCAGCGACCACATCGAATCCTCTTCCAAGCTGGTAGACACAGCCCTGCAGTCCACAGAGGAGCCTCAGATGGCTGTTTTCGTGCAGGTTGAGTACCCGAAAATTCTCCTCTCTGACTCTCTCTTGAACGAACAAGTCAGTCTAGTTGACACACACCCTGGGCTGCTAGTGTGGGAAACACATGTTTTAATGCTTGCTTATGGCAAACACATTCCATGTGTAGGAAAGTAGGTGGAGAAATTTTGAAGTCAAGAAAAGAGCCCAAGAATCATAGAATCGTAGAATAATGAAGTTGGAAGGGCCTACACACAGCTATCAAGTCCAACCCCTCAGGAATATAAATCAAAGGATATCTGCCAGGTGGTTGTCCAAATTTGTCTTGAATGCCTCCAGTGTTGGAGCACTCACCACCTCTTGAGGGATTTGGTTCTGTTGTCATACTGCTTTAACAATTAGGAAGTTTTTCCTGATATTCACCTGAAAGCTGAGTTCTCTTAACTTGAGCCCATTGTTGCACATCCTGCACTCCGGGATATTTGAGAACAAACCCTGCCCATCCTCTGTAGGATTAGCATTCAAGTATTTGAGAAATACTATCATATATTTCCTTTTCTACAAACTAAACATGCCCAGAGATGGCATATATTACCCAGGGCTGCCCTTCGCCAGCCTCATCTATAAGCACTGACTGCATCAACAGAGCCATAGTGTCTAGATCAAGGGAAGTGATAGTACCACTCTATTCTGCTCTGGTCAGACCCCACCTGGAGTCCTGTGTCCAATTCTGTGCACCTCAGTTTAAAAAGGATGTTGACAGCCTCGAGCAGGTACAGAGGAGGGCGACCAGGATGGTTGAAGGTCTGGAAGAAATGTCTTATGAGGAACGGCTTAGGGAACTGGGGATGTTTAGCTTTTCAAGAAAGAAGGCTGAGGGGTGATATGATAGCTATGTTTAAATATTTGAAAGGATGTCATATTGATGAGGGAACAGGTTTGTTTTCCATGGCTTCAGAGACTAGGACCCGGGGCAATGGTTACAAACTACAGGAAAAGAGATTCCATTTTTAACATCAGGAAGAACTTCATGATGGTTAGAGCTGTTTTGCAGTGGAACATGCTGCCACAAAGGAGGGTAGTGGAGTCTCCTTCTTTAGAGGTTTTTAAGTAGGGGCTGGATGGCCATCTGTCAGAAATACTGTGGGTTCCTGCCTGGCAGGGGGTTAAACTGGATGGCCTTTGAGGTCTCTTCCAACTCTAGGATTCTATAATTTAAAGCCAACTACTTCCAAATGCCAAGCTCTGAGGTTCCTTGTGGGTCAGATAATGTTGGAAGGCTGACCTGGGTGGAGGAAGCAGCAGCAGTGGGTTCCCAGCTCCTGGTGACCTCCCATCTCATCAAAGCAGCCATTGCACCGCACGCAGAGTCTGTAGGCCTCAGGGGATGTGAGATGCCACAGCAATGATAAGGGAGCCCACTGCCACAAAGGGCACCTGTGTGGTAAAGTGGCAAGGTTATAGCAGCGTGAGCCACCCATGGGTACAGCAGAAGCTTTGAAGGGGTTCTCATTTTACTGCCCAGGGGGAGAACATCACATCAGAAAGGCAGAGAGCCACAGAAACTTGGGTAGGTGTTTGGCCGGCATTTATCTGTGAGAGAATCCACACTGTAGGCTCACTGGCTGGTTTCTGTGATTACTCCAGACAGTTTTAGCTAGTGCAAGCCCGCACAAGAGGTAGACCGCAGGCTACAGGTAGCCCACGAAGGGTTCAAAAGTAGCCTGCTGGCCACCCATTAAAAAGGTGAGGGGATAAGTTCTCCACCCCTCCCTCCCCCATCCCAAGGACCAACAAAGTTCTGGGTCTGCCAACCCACTGTCTCCGCCGATCATGGCAGTTCAAGGGCCATGGCGTGGTCCTCTGCTCCCCCCACTGGCCAGATGATCGAGCGGGTGCAAAGGAAGTGTGTGTAACTGTTTATGGTCAGCCTTCCCATAGGAATGCATTGAAAATCAATTAATCCGTTCCAGAGGGAACAGATTTTAATGCATTTCTATGGGAAACCACTGCTGTACTTACAATTTTTTTTTAAACTTACGAACGTGTGCTTGGAATGGATAAAATTTGTAAGTAGAGGTATTAATGGAGTCGCCCTCGGGCACTTTGGGCCAGAAAAAGTAGACCTCGGCCTGTTCAAAGTTGGACAGCCCTGGGCTAGTGAAATTTGACATTTCCCAAAACTGAATTGGCTCCTGGAAATGGGAAATAGAAATGGTCCCTGTTGCATGTTTTCACTGTGCAACCAACCAATCAATCTTAATTTTTAAAAGTTCACGGTTCTATCTATCTCTTTTCTTTCCTGCCTCAGAATGCCAAAGTTCTTATCCGGAAGTAAGTACCATTCACTCAACATCCTTGCCTTGACCTCAGCTTTGAAAAGGCAGCTGCTGCCCCACGGAGGGACTGTTCATCACTTCTCCTTGCCCATTCCAGGATCGCCGAGATGACTCAGAACTGCAAGCTGGAGGCACTCGAACTGGGATATGAGAACATGGAGCACTACACGGTAGATTTCAATGCCGAGGAGCGGATCCTGTACCAGCTGGATTTCATCAAAAGTATGTGGTGACTCTGGGTTGCACCAAGTGGCCAGATAGAGAAGGTGAAGGTTTTTCAACATCTGGAGGATCCTGTTAGGCCTTAAGCCATTTATTCTTCACTGGCCCCTGAAGTCCCCTAGAATCATAGAATCATAGAGTTGGAAGAGACCTCAAGGGCCATCTAGTCCAACCCCCTGCCATGCAGGAACCCCATCACAACATTTCTGACAGATCGCCATCCAGCCTCTGCTTAAAAACCTCCAAGGAAGGAGACTCCACCACCCTCCGTTTTATTTCTTCTTGCTGCTCCATTTCAGTTGGATATTTGCCTCTAGCAACCAGCTCTAGGGTCTTCTGGAACCAAGTTTAGAGACCTCCCTTCCTGCACTATTACTATATAGATGCCCCTTTTCATATGCAACTCCTTCCCTCCCTCCCTTCAGCAGGATTATTCCACTTTACTCACCACAAAAGTAGGTTCATATTGACTTGCTGTTGGGTGACAGTATCTTAAACTTGCACGCCGTAGTTGCTATTTTTGTCTGACAATGCCCTCTTGCATTCTAGAATATGTGCCTCTGTCAGTTTTGATTCTACCTAGGAAAGTGATACTAAGTGATACTATTAAATGATACTATTGATGTGTGAATAGAAGCAATTTCAGAATAAATTTTATATATACCCTTATATAAAATTTTAGAAAAAAATCAATCAATCAATCAATCAATCAACCAACCAACCAATCAATCAGTCAGTCAGTCAGTCAGTCAGTCAATCAATCTATGGCTGCTTTTACTCAACCCCTAAAACCCGCTGCAAAATGCTTGCAGATGCGGAGCATAAAATTGTTTTCCCACCAGCAGCGGACTTTAAAAAAAATAAAGTTCAACCATGCCTACTTAAGCGCACCCCAGCGCATTTTACAAGTACCTGTTTGGAGGAGGTAAAATCCTTGTTGCCGTTCCTTGTTGCTGTTTCAAAGCATTGCATGCCTGGCCCTCCTCTGCTTTTTATTTGTTTTTTGCCCCCTCCCCCCTTTAACAGACAGGAATCCTAACAGGCTGGAACAATTAGCTGCTGCCCCCGAAGGCAGGCAGAGGTGAGCCTGCATTTTTTCTCTCTCTCCCCTCACTGCAGACAGAAGCAATAGAATCAGAGTGTGGGAGGTGGGAACACAGGAAGCAGAACAAAAACCACATTGGGGGGAGCTGCATTTAAGTTGCCAGTGGATTTTAGGGGTTGTGTAAAAGCAGCCTATCTATCTATCTATCTATCTATCTATCTATCTATCTATCTATCTA
>JAHTLZ010000017.1:4954327-4983907 GCA_023846285.1 Phrynocephalus versicolor
TGATTGATTGATTGATTGATTGATTGATTGATTGATTGATTGATTGACAGTATCTTTACCCCGCCTTTCTCCTTGGAAAAGAACCCAAGGCGGATTACAGTAGTGAGGGATAATGTACAATCCAGTACAATTAAGACAAGTTCAAGTATTTGAGAACAAGGGATTGAGAGACATCTTACAGCATTAATAGACAACATTACATTAATGCTACAAGGTTATAAGTAGTTATAATCACAAAGTCTATGTGAACCTATCGATTCATATGAAATACACATAATAGTCCATCATTCAGGGAAAGCTTGCCTGAAGAGAAAGGTCTTTGCCTGTTTCTGGAAGGACAACAGAGATGGGGCAGTCCTGGCTTCTAGTGGGAGGGAGTTCCAGAGTCTGGGCGCAGCAGCCGAGAAGGCCCTTTCATGGGTTCTCACGAGACGTACCTGTGAGGGTGGTGGGATGGAGGGAAGGGCCTCCCCCGAGGACCTTAACACCAGAGTTGGTTCATACTGTGAGATTCGATCTTTGAGGTAGCTAGGACCCAGATGATGATGACGAAGATGACGATGATGACAATGATGATGACAATGACAACAATGATAATGACAATGACAATGACAATGACAACAATGACGATGACGACAACAACAACAACAATAAAACAACAACAACAACAAAAATAAAAACATCCAGCAGCTATGGCTTCTGATCATGGCTACCTGCAAGATTTTAGGAGCTATACTCCCCGCCCCCTTAGATAACAGTGCTTCCTCCCAGGTGTTCTTGGGTTAAAACTCCCAGAGGCCTTGACCACTAGCCTTGCTGGCCAGGATTTCTAGGCATTGTAGTCCAGGAGCATCTGGGGAACCCAAAGTTGGGAGCCATTGCCTTAGAAGGACATTATTCCAATCTCTGGAATCAGAGCCAGTTGGATCATCAGACAGATCTCTGCGTGGATGTGCGTGTCTTACATCGGAAGCCTACTCAACATGAGAATCAGTGAAACATCCTCCAATTCACCCTTTCCTAACCCTCACTGTCTGGAAGGGATGGACTCCCATCTTTCTAGTCAGCAGACAGGTGCCGAACTTTCCTTTGCCGGTTCTGAAGCTCAAGAAGAAAGAGCTTTTTCTCAGTCACTATAAGATTGCTTTTGCACGCCTCTCCCATGAGTTCCCAAAGCGGTATTATAAAAAGTTTTGTTTTGTTTTGTTTCAAAAGAAAAGGGAGAGGAATGCATTAAAAGCACTTCAGGCTTATATCTCAAGGGAATAGATAGTTAGCATGTATGCGACAGCAGCTGCATTAGGAAATGTTAAAAAGTAACCACAATAGATTGTTATGTGTATTTTTGAAAATGTACAGGTCTGAGTGTTTCCACCACTGAATCTCTTGGGTCTTCAGAAAGAGCAAGGCCTTGGGGAGCCTCGTTGCACCTTTCCCCATCTCTCTCCCTGAAGCAGCCGGGCGGAACACCTCCCAGGTCCTTTAGGACAAAAGACTGTTAATCTCGCCTCAACACCTGTCACAGCCGTAGAGGCTGCTGCGACCTTGGGGAAGGATTAACCCAGCACACCCACCACCTTCCTGGTGGAAGATCCGGCACAGTGGTGGCCTTTCTAATGGGGGGGGGGTTTCCCTGTCTTCTTCCAGGAAGAACAGCAGCATTTGCGTCTCGAGGTGCCACCCAGACCTCCAGGACCTAAACAGCGTCTACCCCCTTGTTTCCTTCTGTAACATCTTGGCTGAGGAAGAGATGGGCACTCCTGAAAGGCTGCAGATTTATTTATTTATTTATTTATTTATTTATTTATTTATTTATTTATTTATTTATTTTGGAGACCTCTGTGGCTGGCCGAATAAAAGTTATCCTCCCAGTATGGATTTTTGGGGTTGTTTTTGTATTCCTCCGCTTTCTCCCCCTCCGGCCTTGTACGTTAGGTAACAAAGATGTCCCAGGAGGGCAAACAGCAGGCTTTCTGATTGAGAGGTACAAAATAATGCAGGGCATGAGTAAAATGGATAGAGGGACACTTTTCTCCCTCTCACAAAATACCAGAACTAGGGGACAAACACTCAAATTGAGGGCTAGGAGAGTAAGAACAGATAAAAGAAAATATTTTTTCTCCTGTGGAACTCCCTGATACAGGAGGTGGTGATGGCATCTGGCCAGGATGCCTTCAAAGGGGGGGTTGGACAGATTCCTGGAGGAAAAGTCCATCACAGGTTACAAACCATGATGGGGATGTGTCATCTCCAGGCTTAAACCAGCTTACTTCAAGGGCCAGATGCAGGGGAGTGGGATCAGGAGACAGATATCTAGTCTCGTGCCCTCCCAGAGGCATCTGGTGGGGCCACTGTGAGGTACAGGAAGCTGGACTAGATGGGCCTTTGGCTTGATCCAGCAGGGCTCTTCTTATGTCCTTATGTTCTTATCACATTTAGGGTTCTTGCTCGAACCATGCTTTGCATTGATCAAACTTGCTTCCCCTTTCCTTGGATCAGAGAATTAGTTGGGCAGGATCTCCTTAGAGGTGCCTCTTTGACGGTCTATTCTTAGCCCATTGTGTTTTTTTCCTTCTCCCTCGGTTTCTTAACAATGTCTTCACAATGCCTCTGCTAAGAGCCATGCCTTTCTTCTTCAAGGACTTTTGCTGAGCTGGAGCTGCAGGCAAGAAGGACACTCCATTTCTGCATGCTTTCTGAGTCTTGCAAATGAGCTGCTAGGTCTGCAAAATGGTGGAAGAGGCAGGGTGGCACTCCTTTCCTCTTGGCAGCCCAGAACCCGTGTGTCTGGCTAGTCTACAGATAGGAGAAGGTCCCTGGAGACCCATAAACTAGCAGAGCATGGGAAAGGTTAGGCCCATAGGCCGTTTTCCCGAGCTCTGGAGGTATACATTTATTGTTTTACCCAGCATGTTGTTAGTCTGTGGAACTCCCTGCCACAGGATGTGGTGATGGCATCAGATGCCTTCAAAAGGGGATTTGACAGATTCCTGGAGGAAAAGTCCATCACAGGTGACAAATCATGGTAGAGATGTGTAATCTCCAGTCTTAAAACCGGGGTACTTCAAGGGCCGGGTGCAGGGGAGTGGTATCAGGAGACAGATATCTAGTCTCATGTGCTCCCAGACACATTTGTTGGGGCCACTGAGAGATACAGGAAGCTGGACTAGATGGGCCTTTGGCCTGATCCAGCATGGCTCTTGTTATGTTCTTATGTTCTTATGCGTTTGTTGGGGCCACTGAGGGATACAGGAAGATGGACTAGATGGGCCTTTGGCCTGACCCAGCAGGGCTCTTCTTATGTTCTTATGTTCTTATGAATTTTTACACGCACTGCATGTTCACACGTTCCATTACACGCAGAACCGTATTGGTTATGGTAGGTTGGAGAGCAGAGAGCAATTCCAATTTGGAGTAGAACCAAGCGCCAAAGGTTGCTGCTGTATTATCCAGGTTGTCCATAGGAGAAAACATCTCACGCTTGGAAGGAAGGCATGAGGGTTGAACCCAGAAGGAATGCCAATTCTCTGCCTCGGTCAGATCTGCGTTGCTTTGAATTCCTGCCATGAGAAGGATGTTGGATTCAATGGCCTTGTAGGCCCCTTCCAACTCAAAGTATTCCATGGTTTTATGATTATACCGTGATTTGGTTGCCTTTCTCTGAACCCTGCTTGCGTATCTGTCCTTCTCTTCCCTCACATCACATTGTGGGACTTGCGTCTCCCACGTGTATACACATTTTCCATATGCATCGTCTGCAGAAAGGCACATTTATATACTGTACACACATTCCCTAAGGTATGTACTTTTTGTATGCTGTCCTCCCCCCCCTCCCCGGCCCTTTGAGGCATTGCATCCCTCCACCATGTTTTCCATATCACCGTTCTAGAAAGGATGAAAACTAAATTGAACGGAGGCTCCATTTCAGTTCTGTGTTCTTGGAAGGGTCTTGAAGAGTGTCTCTCCTCTCACTTTGCCTTCTGGTTTTTTGCTCAAGATCTCTCACTACAAAAATTCCTGAACAGAATCTGGCAAATGGCTCTTATGGAAAAGTTGACCTATCAAATTAAAATATATAGAGAGGAAATAAATCATGATACATTTATGAAAACCTGGAAGCCCTTATTAATGTATGGAATTAACACAAAAAAACGAGGAATGTGTTATGGGGAATAATTTTGACTGCTGGGATGCAAAATTTTAAAAGAATTAATTTATTTGTGTGTGTGTGTGTCACAATTAACGGTGTTGGAAGATGAATTAGTGGGTGGATTTTGAAAAGGATATTGGTCCTATAGAATGTATAATGAGATGTTATTGTACTGTTATCTTAACTTGTCTTGTAAAATAAAGATAAATATAAAAAAAGAAAAACTTTGCCTTCTGGATTTTGACTCCTGTGCCTTTTCTGCTGTTCCAGGCTCCTGCGTCGAATCCCATGGCTGACACCAGGAGGCAGGAGGAGATGGTTCAACCCCTACTCAGCAGCTGCTTCAACCCGACTCTTTGGCTACATGATTGACAACATGGGGTGGGGAAAGGAGAGGGCAGAACCTGCTTCTTTCACTCCGCATTGGCCCTCTTCATCCTTTCTGCCTTCTGCCCCATAAGCCATCAACAGAGCTTGGAAGGAAAAGCATCAGACCAGATTGTTCTCCGACAACAAAAAAGCTGCCCATCATTTGAGCCCGTGTCTAGTCTATATAAACACCAAGGATATACTGTGTACTTTCACAGAAGGGTAGGGAAAGTTTTAATGTATTCACTTGTCTGTGGAACTCCCTCCCACCAGATGTCAGGCTGGCTCCTTGTTAGCTCTGAGAAAGAAACAGATGCTCACCTTTCTGAGACATGTGTAAGAAAAGGTTGTAGAAGTGGACACTCTGTGGAATATCACTTCCGGATGGATCCATCCTGGACTAGGCTCAACCCCTGATCTTAAATGGACTGATCTTGGTACGCAGGATTCTAGAATGTCTAAATTGTTTAACCCCTTTCTTCTTCCTTTTTCACATTTGCTGTATCTCAGCCGCTTTCTTGGATAGTCTCTCACTTGCATGTTGCCATTGTTCCTTGTTCTGCTGTTGCACAGCTCTAACAGTTAAGAAGGAAAAAGCATCTATTAGAGCAGTACAACAGTGGAACCAATAACCTCAGGAAGTGGTGTGAGCACTCCAACACTGGGTGCATTCTAGAGAAAATTGGCTACCCTTCTGTCAGATCGGCTTTGATTTGTATCCCTGCCTTGAGCAGGAGGTTGGACGTGATGGCTTTCGTAGCCCCTTCCAATTCCATGATTCTATGATGAGCCATCAGCTTCCAAGTACATCTTACAAGAGAGTCTGGTACACTTTAGTCCCAGACTGATCAGCCTCATAGTCTAGAACAGTGGTTCTCAACCTGTGCGTCCCCAGATGTTCCTGCACTGCAACTCCCAGAAATCCTGGCCAGCTCAGCTAGTGATGAAGGCTTCTAGTTGCAGCCCAGAAGCATCTGGGGACCCACAGGTTGAGAGCCACTGGTCTAGAACATGGAGTCCTAGAAGTTGGGGAAAGGAAACAAATTAGGCACACTTCT
Organism: Phrynocephalus versicolor; assembly: GCA_023846285.1. Taxonomy (NCBI): domain Eukaryota; kingdom Metazoa; phylum Chordata; class Lepidosauria; order Squamata; family Agamidae; genus Phrynocephalus; species Phrynocephalus versicolor. The sequence continues at coordinate 4,959,905 of JAHTLZ010000017.1, forward strand.
GCAAGTTCTAGGTGACTCAAAGTTGCACCAGACTATTTATTACCAAGGATGGTAGATGGATGGTAATTTCTGCCCTGCCTTTGTTCTCCTGATCTCTCTTCTTCAACTGTCCTCTTTCCAAAACAGAAATATTAGAGTTTGATTAACCTATGCTAGACAATAAATGCAGAGAATGAGATAAAGTTATGGTTTTTGGACTACAGTTCCCAGCAGTGGCCATGTGGACTGGGGGATTCTGGGATCCGTAGTCCAGAAATAACCTTTCCCATGCTCTGATTGAATGTGTAGGTGTGGATGTCTCCTCTCTGGCATCATTGTTTCAGAACATGTGGTTTTGCATTGGTGGAAAGTGTTGCCTGTGTCTAACTCCAGGAAGCAGGCTTATTAAAATAAAGTTTATTCAGAACACCGTCACATACATTGTCAAGTTTGCTGGTTGCTTTAATCCACTGGAGACTGAGAGAAAACAACATCTGTACAAGGCCAAACCAATCAGTTCACATCTGGACTGGGAAAACTGAATGGCTGGACACTGATGAGTGAAGCAACATCATCTGCTCTGCACACACACACACACACACACACACGTGTGCATGGGCACACTGACACTCACATACATACACACATTTTGCTTTGATTACAGTCTTGTGACACAAAGCTGTCAAAGATATACAGGGCTGGTGTATAGCAGCGTTCAAGAACAACTACAGAAGCTGTACATTTTTGGAAGTGTTTCGTTACAGGCTCTGTGATGGGCTCCCCGTTCCCATTCCCAGTACAGTAAGACCCCTGTACCCATGGGATCCGCATCCGCTGATTCACTTGGTCTGGAGTCCGTGGTTTGAAAATATTAAAAATATTAAAAGAAAAATCCTAGAAATGTATATTTCTAAATATGAAGTTACCAGACCTGGCCACTAGAGGGGGTGAGAGATCATGATATCTACAACTTTAGCAATTAAAACCAAGTTTGCTGTAATCTGCATTTTTCAGCATCCATGGCTTGGAACTGATTGTCCCATGGATATGGGGGGTCTTACAATACAGGACCCCACCCACCCCACCACATTGTATCCATCCCCGGATTTCATTGTCCCAGAAATGAAGAAATGTCTGTGTCTCTTTTCCAAGAAAGACTCATGCTTGGCGGAATTCTTTTGGCTTTTGTGCACGGTTCCCTATATTTTTTTGCAAAACCCACAGTGGACTTACAGTCCTGAAAAACAACAACAGCAACAACAAAAACACTGTGCTTCTGTGCTGAACCTAAGAGGCTTTTCATGGGAGAGAAGGTCCACGCAAGTGCTAGACATGGGCCAGCAAGACCTTGCTTCCGATTCCTGCTTCTCAGAAGGAAGTGGAGGAAATATTGTGATTGTGAGCCAAAAAATATATCAAGGTGGGATTGAAGAAGTAGTGTGTGTGTGTGTGTGTGTGTGTGTGCGCGCGTGGTGTGGAGGGGGGATTTTGTAATCTATTTGGGCAAAGGCAGTCTTAATGGATTATACTGACCGTGCAAAGTCGGGGCATCCTGAGACTTTGGCAACCATTTTTTTTTTCCACGAACACCTCCCTACCCTGCCCTGTTTCAGGGCCTTTGACACAGCCTGGACTGAAGTTGATCCCAAGAGCTGTCAAACCCAATCAAGCCTAGAAAAGTTCCTTCTTTTTTGGGAGGGGGGGGGATGACAGCACCCAGAACACCCTAGCCATATTTGGAGTTGCCATTTTTAAAAAGAAACTTTTCTAAACTCTGTGTTGTAGCAGGAACTGGCCGTATTAGCGCTCTTCTATGTCCAGCCAGTATCTATGAGAAACATAGAAGAGGTGTGTGTGTGTGTGTGTGTGTGTGTGTGTGTGTGTGTGTGTGTGTGTGTGTTTGCAGGGGGGAAGTGATAATTCCTGGCTAGGTATCCCCTTCCTTAAAAGAAGAATGTGAAGAAGTGGATTCGTAAACCACAAAAGCTCCCCCACAAATAAATCTAGGGGAAAATCAACAAAAAACAAAATAAAACAAAAGACAAAAAACATGTGCCAACGTGTCTCTCTTAATCTCTCTCTCTCTCTCTCTCTCTCTCTCTCTCTCTCTCTCTCTAACACGGCTACCATCTACAAATAAATCCGTGAGCCTTAAAAGGTGCCACATTACTTTGGGGTTTTGCTTCACGGGCAGAAAGACATTAACGCAGCATGGTTGGCTGCCAAGCTCTTAGATGCTTCTGGCAGGGTTATGATAAGGGAAGGCTTTCTTGGCGTCTGTGCCAAAGATCCAGAATTTTCCTCCTAGGGAAGGCCAGCCCTATTGCAACACGTGTCCCATGTTCATGAGGGCACCACAGATGGTAAGAACGGCAGCAGCTATAGCTCCTTAAGTGGCATGGTTTGCATGTATGCAATGATGCCGCCCAGTAGGAATGTGGACTGTGAAATATCACCTGTTGTGGGCAAACACTCCTCAAGGCTTCCTTGGGGTGGACCGCTTTTAGCTTTCCAGAGGTTTGTGGACACCAACTCCCACCAGTCCTAACCAACACTGTCAATGGAAAAGAAGGAAGGGGATCATCTGGATGGCCATGCTTTTCTTTGTCCCAAAAGACGTGTGAAGCAACAGGCTAGAATCCCAGCCTGGAGCACCTTCACGCCCATGTATCAAGGGACTGGAGACCAAGCCCTAGGACAGTGGTGACGAACCTTCGGCACCCCATATGTTTTGGACCACAGCTCCCACAGTCCTTTGTCATTAGCAATACATGCTTGGAATTCTGGGAGTTGTGGTCCAAAACATCTGGAGTGCCAAAGGTTCGCCCCCACTGCCCTAGGAGATAAAACTAAAAAAAAACAAAAACTGGGCATGTTTATCCTTGAGAAAAGAAGACTGAGGAGCAATAGGAGAGTGCTTTTCCAATACTTGAAAGGCACCAAGAGAAAGGAGGGGGAAGGTCTGATCTCCATCACACCAGAGTGCAGAACACATAATAATAGGGTGAAGCTAGATTTTGGCTGAATATCGAGGGGGGGAGACTTCTTAACTGTTAGAGAAGCGTGACAATGGAACCAATTACTTTGGGAGGTGGTGAGCATTCCAATGCAGGAGGCCTTCAAGAAGAAACAGCATAACCTTCTATGAGATATCTTGTGATTTGGGGCTTCTGCATCACTCCTGCTGGCCCGATGAGCCCCTTCCAGTTCCAGGATTCCATGGTTATCCCTGGCCTTAGGAGGGGGACTAACAATACCTGCTGACAGTTTCCTGGTACCTGCATCTTGCTCACCGCCCGCTCTTCTTCCTTATCCTTGGCCTAAATGTTGCCTTTGTACTCTCTGGGGACAAGTACCTGCCTTCACCTTTCTTTTGTCTGTGTTCCTCTGTAGATTTTTTTTTACAGTTCTGCTCATTGATGGCACTTGATGGTGTGTGTGTGTGTGTGTGTGTGTGTGTGCAAAATGACCCAAATGCCATCTGATTTTTCTGCAAACAGAACAGCTCACTGCACGTGACACTGTCAGCTCTGCATGATCTCCTTGCACAGATGAAGCCTTGGGTCCTTTTGGGGAGAACGGTGGGATGGATGGATGGATGGACGGATGAATGAATGAATGAACATGTAGGTGCTGTTGGTTTTAATGGAGTGACCCCTGCCTGGTGTAACTATACGGTGGAGATCACTGGTGCAATTGTGGAGCATAGCACTAACAGAACAGGAAGGTTTCACAGCTGGTAATAAGAATCCTGGCCACTGCTTTCTGGGCTTAAAAAAAGAAGCAAGGCCAACAAGCAAAACATGCCATCTTCTTTCAAGTGTAGGCAGAGGCACCCAAAATGTACTTTCTTTCAAAGGGGGGAAAAATCAATAAATCCCTGTTAGTTTGGGTGCCCAGTTCCAGATGCTGGTGTGGACCTATAAAGCCCTTAACAGTGCAGAACTCTGATATTTGTTAGAACATCTGTCCTGGAAAACAGCTGCCCATTTGACACCCTCCTCCCAAGCCACAATGTTAAGGCTGGCTACACCACGAGAGGCCACAAAGACGACAATGCAAAATTAGGCTTTTCTCAGTGGTGGCCGTTACACTGCGAAACAAACTTCCATCTGAATTGTGCCTGGCTCCATTCCTCATGATGACGTCTGTGAAAATACTAAAGGAAGAACTGTATGCTTTTGAGAACAGAACCTCTGCTGTTGTGAATGTCTAATTTTAGGGTTGCTTTTCTGCTTAAAAAAAAAATGAATAGGTCACCATCATACTGTTTGCATTTGGTGTCACTACATGCTGGCGATCGATGGAGCCACTGCCGAACATGACGTTGATGGTGGTCTTGGTGGGGGCGGGGGTTTGCTGGTCTGTTTTGAAGACTAAATGGGGCAGCGTACAAGACGAATGGATGAATGAATGAATGAATGGATGGATGGATGGATGGATGGATGGATGGATGGATGGATGAAATGAATGAATGAATACGTAAGTAAGTAAATGAGTGAGCGAGCGAGTGAGTGAGTGATTGAGTAAGTAAGTAAAGTAAAGTAAGTAAGTAAACAAACAAACAAACAAACAAACAGCCATTCCCTGGAGGAGAGCCTGATAACAGAGCCGAGATTAAGAGACATTGTATTCCATCATCCACCCACCGATGGCACTGTTGTAATAAGCATAAAAGGTCAACAAGAACAAGTCAAACTAGGCTCCCCACCCAACCCTCCTCCCCCCCCTCCGTTCCCTTCCTCCAACTCATTTCCCTATATTGTGCAGTAGGATCTTGTTACTCCGAGCCCTCTGAGCTAGTCTCTCCTCTCTGGACATTTCCAGGAATTCTCGGAGCAGGTGGAAGGTCAAGTCCAGGGAATTGGGGCGACCGTCCCGCCTTTTGCTGGAGGCCGTCGATCGCTTGAGGTTCGGCTCTTGGGCCAAATATTGCCCCCCTGGCAGCTTGCAGGACCTTGGGATGCTCTGGGCCGGGAAGGATCCTCCTTCTTCTCCTTCTTCCGAGCGGAAGGGTGGAAGGGAGGGCTTGTCCTCCCACTCGGAGCGCCGGAGCCACGGCTCCCACCTCAGGCCACCGGAGGGGAGGAGGCCCGGCCATTCCAGCGGAAGGCACGACTTCAGCGGGAGGAAAAGCAAGAGGACCAGCGATGCTGCCGAAACCATCTGGGCCATCGCCACCGGGCTCGTCAGGGTCTAGGAGAGAATCCAGCACAGGCGTTATTTTCTGTCCAGAGAGAACGCCTTCATTTCAAGGCAGTTCTGCTTTTAACCAGAAAGGTTCAGAGCTGTTAACAATACACCTAGCATGAGAGCAATTTTTTAAAAAAAAAAAAACATGTGACAACCAAGGGCGTTTATACACGACCCCTAAACTCCGCAGCAAATGGCTGCAAGGTCCGGAGCTTAAAAATGTTTCCCCACCAGCTCCGGACCTTACAGGAAATTAAGTGCGACCACGCCCCCATAAGCACGTCCCAGCACACTTTTCTTGTACCTGCTCTTCCCCGGTGAAAATTGCTTGATGCAGTGTAAGGATAGTGAGTGCGGGGCTCTCCTCCCTTCTGTTTGCTGTTTTTTGGCTCCTGCCCCTTTAAGAGCTACTAGAATGTTGAACCGGCAAGAGCTGGCAAGAGCAAGAGGCAGAACGAGGCAAAATGCGAGGTGAGCCACGCTCTTTTCTTCTTCTTTTTTCTCCCTCCCCTCATGCAGCCAGCAGCCAGGGTGGGAACACATGAAGCGCGACAAGCCCCTAAGATCACTGGTCCGAATTTAAGGGACCAGCGGATCTTAGGGGTCATGTAAAAGCGCCCCAAGCCGCATTATCAGTCCAAATGGATTAATAACAGGGAGCAGCTCTCACATGCAGCAATTGGAACACTGTTTTCATCAACACCCCAATGTCCCAAACAGATGAGATTTCAGAGTGGATGGAGAGTTGACGGAGAGGGAATCAGGTAGACCTCTCTTAGAAGGTAGCTTTCCTGCTCTGAGGCTGCCGTGGGACCCAGTATAGCTGTTTGGTTACAAGCTGTGATTTTCTGAATCAAGACCTGTTCATGTCTAAAGTCTCCAGTTGAGCAATCGTGTGCAACAGGCCCAGGAAACCTCAGGATAAAACAGCTTATGATTAAATTCAGGCAATGGTTTCGAACTACAGAAAAAGAGATTCCATTGGAACATTAGGAAGAACTTCACTGTTTGGCAGTGGAAGATGCTGCCACGGAGGAGGGTGGTGGAGTCTCCTTCTTTGGAGGATTTTAAGCAGAGGTTGGATGGCCATCTGTCGGGAGTTCTGTGATTGGGGTTCCTGCATGGCAGGGGGTTTGACTGGATGGCTCCTGAGGTCTCTTCCAACTCTATGATTCTATGAAATTCCTTTACATACAGGTCTGGCCAGATTTTTAGGGCTGGGGGGAGCCACTGGCCCTGATCCCCCCCTTTAATGGTGCTGTATTTGCAACCAATTCCATTTGCATCGACAACTGATGGCAGCTGCAACAACTCAGTCTGGTGCTAAGAGGCAGAACATTTGTTTTATTTCTAGCCCTGGTAAGAAGGGACAGGAAGGAGAAAGCTGTCACAATTTGGATGAGGTTGTCCCTGCCAGCTCCACAGAAACAGGGGTCCCATACCATAGGTGGTTCTAAACTTGGGTTCTGCAGGGTTTTAGTTGGAGTCAAATCAGCAGGACTGCAGCCGGCACTGTTAGGATGAAGAATAGAAAAGGAGGTGTGCAAAAGATAATAAAATTGGTGGGGCCATCTCATCCATTAGGACAAGTGGAGCATTATCCTCTTTCAGGTTCTATTTCTCTTTGCGTCCTTGCCCGAGATAGAAGTACTGTGCATAAACATTTCACGGGTTTCCAGTGGCATCCATACATATTTCTTGTTAAAGTAACCCAAGCTTTTGATGGCAATCTCCTGTACCATCTTCAACAGGGAAGGCATGCGATGAAAATGATCTAGGATCCTGTCAACAAAAACTTGGATTATTTTTTTAACAATAAATGTGTATCGACATGACTGGAAACCCATAAGCTCTTGATGCATAGTGTTTGTCGCAAAAGGTGCAGATCTTTAATTAGAAGTTTGTGTGAACGCTTGGCAGATGCTTGCATAAGTGTGTGTGTGTGTGTGTGTGTGTGTGTGTTAGAGAGAGGAAAAATACTCACTATTAATTGTTAGGTCTCCTTCAGAGCCAGATACTGGTTGGAATTTAGCACGAGCTGGACTTAATTATCCATAGGATCCCTTCTAGCATTGCAGTCCTAACATTATGAGATCATTGCAATCCTCTTTAGAACAGTGAATCTGGGAAGGACTGTATGGAATGGATCACCAAGTGCCAAATAGGCACAGCGCAGAATCGAACTCCCAACCTCTGGATCCACAGCCAATGAATAGTAGGGAATTAGGGAATGCATAAGCCACTGAGTAGTTGAAGGAAGCCCTATGCAGAAACATGACATGCTACAACATTTAGTTCCAGATCTTGCCTCCCCCCCCCCCTCCTTGTAACTGAGGTTGTGAGTGCCAAAGCAAATTCAACGGGAAGCAACGGAACAGCCTGGAAGACCTTGAGGTTTACAGAAGTACAACCTAAAACAACAACAATGCAACACAACCAAAAATGAGCCCCAACCGGCCGATAAGGACAGAGCATTTTCAGTAAACCATTGACTGTTGGTTGCCACCTGGAAAGTGAAAAACGGAATGGATCCGGTTGACAGCACCAAGCATGGACCCCCTTGAAAGCTTATGCTGGTTTCCTAGAGAAGAATCCCACCCCTTTCCTATATGCACAAGCCAGGTGAAAATAAAACTTCATACCTCTAAGTACAATGGAAACCAGTAGCTGTACCATGACAAATTAAGGGACATTCTTCAATGCTCCTAGCTGAGCCTAGTGGTTCATTTTTTCCGCTGAAACAGGCTAGCATAGCAGTCTCTCCGAAACCTCTTGGCTCTCTGGGCAATGGAGACATTTTCTGAATTTGAAGATCAAAGGCTGAAGATCCTTGATTGTTTTAAAAACGGGGTTTTCTGGAGTAATTGGCAGCCACCGAGGAGGGCAAAATCCAATGTGAACCACAACATTTAGGCTGGCTAACCCCCGCCCCGCCCCACCCGCAGAGGAAAATACAGAGCTTTCACCACACACTAGTCAGTTACAGTGTTACACCAGCCTTAAAGCACTGGCACAGGGCTGACCCACCTCTCTGGGTGGTCACTTTGTTATAAAAGCACTGACAATTTGCAGGATTCTTATGTCCTGCAGCTAATGCACGAAGAAGGCTCTGGAACCCAATAATGGAAAATGCAGGGGACTAATACTGAACTGATGTCCAGATTCTTTCTGTTATGGCTATGCTTCAGGTAACAAGCTGTCAATCTCGTATTTTAAAAAAGTTAAGAACCAGATTAAAATGCACATCACTGTGCACAGAATTTCAGACCATTGCCCCATCCGTTCATGTTCCAAAGGTGCACTGGAAAAATGATGAGCGGAAGAGCACATGAATGACATTTTACTATTCAGTGGAGTGCTAGTATTGTCCAAAGAGCATATCCCATGCAATGCTAGCACAGCACAGTCTGGCTAGCTTAAATCTGTGAACCAAGCCACACAGTAGAAATAGAGGCACGGACTCCTCCATCCACAGGTTTTAGCATCCACTGTGATCTGGGAGGATGCTGTTTCCTAACAAACCTATGCAATACTTTAGATCCAGGTGGGTGGATTTTGTCCTTCCGTATCTTCTTTGCAAATCCTACCCATCCCACAACGCTCAGGCAAAGACCTCCCGGTACCAGATCACAAAGCACACACCCCGAGGCCACAGCAACCCCAATCCAAGTACACGGGCTTCTGCAAGGAAACCTCCTGCAATATTTTTTTTTTTTAAAAAAAACACTTTCTATGCTTATAAGGAGAACACTGAGGAATAATCCCCCTGAGGCTGAATCTAGTTCAGCCTCTTATGGCTAATAGTATCTCAAGATATTCTGCAGGGATTCCACAAGTGAAAGGTGAATTCCAAGACAAGGGCTCATCCCTATGATGTGTGCCGGACATCCTGAGATACACTGCCCTTGAATGTGGAAGGTCCAGGGAGCATGCCGATAGCTAGCTACCTCTTGGGTTTTCTACCCAGGACAAATGGGTCTAGTCTCTCTGGAACACCATCCGCTGAAGCAAGGGAGCAAAGGGTCCCTCCTGGAAGCCAGGTATGTCTCAAGAAGAGGAAACACCTTTCCTGCCTTAAAGCGCAGGTGAAGGAATCCCGCGCCTCCAGCTTGAAATCTGTGCATTTTGCTCCGTTCTCTTTCAGAGAGGCAGAGCCTTTCGCCTACAACCTCCCAATTACTTCTGACCCCCCTCCTTTCCTTAGTAGAGGTGTTTAGGGTTCTGGGTCTCTGTTCTTGCCCCCCCTCCCGCCACCTGTAACTACCTGGTGACTTAAGTTTAATATTTTTTTGTTTGCAATCCCTTCTGCCCACCCCCCACCCCCAAGCTAGGAAAACTCCCCCCCGTTCGCCCTCCTTTTTGTCCGTTCTTGGGATTCCCCGGAATGACGCCCTCCGGGGCTCCTGCAGCCAGATCCGTCGCTGGTCTACCTGGTCGGGCGGTCGCTCGGCGTCTCGCGGGGTGCGGAGCCTCCGTCCAACTCTTGGTGGCTTGCCTTCTTCGTCCAACTCTTGGCGGCGCGGGCGGTGGCCCCTTTTCCCCTCCTGCCTCCGACCGACTCCCGGCTAAAGGAAGCCAGCGGACCTCTTTATAAAGGGGGAGGCTGGCAGCCCACCCTCCCCCGACTCCCTCCCTTGGGGGGGAGAACGGGGTGGGGGCTCCCCAGCCTCAGGCACCGTGACGTCGGCCTCCCCCAGCCCTGCTGGGAGGGAAGAGGAATCAACGCGCCAGACAGAGGTTGGTGTGTGGAAAGCCAACAAGGGTGAGAGCAGAAAATTAGAGGCGGCAACGTCGGGTAAATACGGCCAGGCAGAGCCGCGGACGCTGTCCGAGGTGCTGAAACCGCCGCTCTTTGGGACGCAAGTAGAGTGGACCCTCCTATAACAAAGGGTTTGTATATCACATAAAATCTGTACAACATAAAAGGGCAAATTTGCTTAACAGAACCGCCTGCGGGGCAAATCCATACAACATAAAAATGGTCGTGATTAGGGATTACAGTACTCTGTTTTCAGTGCATTCCTATGGGAAAATTTGTATAAAGGAAAATTTGCTTAAAAGAATTTCATTTGGAACGAAATAATTCCTTTATACAAGGTACCAGTGTACTGTACTGTACTGTAGTGGATATGTGTATGAGAAAGAACCCTGAAATGTGGGGGGTTTTGGGGGGAGGGGGTTTACCTTCCTAATGGAGACCAAGACCACCTTTTATTCCCAATCTCTTTTATTCCCAATCACTAGGTATGGATGATGATCCCTTCAGAATCAGCCACCTCTGCGTGGTTATGAAAGGCAGGTGCAATAACTGAGATTCAATCCAGCATTTTCTTACCGGGGAATGAATTGAGAATTGGTCACCAGTGCTGGAGGTTGCAGTTTTTATGTCCAGGACCTCAGTGCCCTATTGGTGCATGTGAAATTGGTATATGCTGGAAGAGCAAGTAGAAAGGGTACACAATGGATATCCTGGTTCCATTTTCAGCCCACCTGTTTCGGGTTTATTTCTGCCTAAGGAGGCAGAGCTGGAGGTGGTATTCACACTCAGGGTGAGCAGGATAGCACCCTTCCGGCAGCAAATGCCAAAGGTCAGAAATCTAGTACTGTGATCAACAAGGGCCCACACCACACTGCTATAACCCTCATTTAGTGGTGATTTTTACATCTGCTAAATGTCTACTGTGTAAGGGAAAGTTAAAAGGAGGAGGAAAAGAGGAAGATCAAATGCGAGATGGACTGACTCCCTAAAGGAATCCACAGGTTTGAGTCTACAAGAGCTGAGCAAGGCACCTGTGGGCTGAACATTTTGGAGGTCACTCACTCTTAAAGCTGCTTCAAGTCTGAAGCAACTTAAGAACACAAGAACATAAGAAGAGCCATGGTGGATCAGGGCAAAGGCCCACCTAGTCCAGCTTCCTGTATCTCACAGTGACACCACCAAATGCTCCTGGAAGTGCACAAGACTAGATATCTGTCTCCTGATACCACTCCCCTGCAGCTGGCCCTTGGAGGACCCTGGTTTTAAGCCTGAAGAAGATTACACATCTCCATCATGGTTTGTAACCTGTGATGGACTTTTCCTCCAGGAATCTGTCCAATCCCCCTTTGAAGGCATCCAGGCCAAATGCCATCTCCACATCCCATGGCAGGGAGTTCCACAGACTAACAACACGCTGGGTAAATAAAATATTTTCTTTTGTCTGTTCTCACTCTCCCAGCCTTCAATTTCAGTGTACATCCCCTAGTTCTGGTATTTTGTGAGAGGGAGAAGAACTTGACGGTGCATAACATAAATATTCATATCGAGCCTTTCCACCAATGAGCTCCAGGTGGCTGTAGAGGCTGTCCTCCTCCCCATAGCAATCCTGTGAGGTTGGTCAGGCAGAGAGGACCACAGGGTTTCTCCACACAGTGTGGGCTGGAAACTTGTTGGGTTTATGCCCTCCTATTGTTTAGTAGGATTTGGATGGCAGAGAGGAAAGAGAGCTGGATGGGTAGGAAGGAGCCCTACAGAATTTTATTTCTGAATAGGAGAAGCAACAGAAATGGCTACTTCACGATTGGTATTTCCTGCCCTGGGAGAGATGAGACAACTAGACTTCCCTGCCTATTCCTGACAATGAGTTCCAGAATCCCAACGTTTGTTTATTTATGAAGTACAATTCTGCCATTTGAAAGAGTGGAGAAACGCATGCACTTAAACATTATGATATATTCCTAAACTAGGTTTCTTCCAGAGCTGGGTTGGATAACGCTAATATGCCTGCATTTCCTTTAACCTTGTAAGACTCAGAGGAGGAAGAGCCTTTCATGATGAGGATTTGAGAGGCTGATGTTGAAGTGAGAGTCCATCCAGGCACATGGGAGGTTCTTTCAGTGCAGAGGTGGAAGAAGGGTATTTAAGCAATGTGTAGCCTCCATACTGTAATTAAAACTGTAAACCGCCCAGAGACTATTTGAAGTGGTATGGGGCAGTATATAAACAGAACACTGCTTTATAAATCCAGATGTTGCTATGGGAACAGATGGCTCTCCAGGTGTTGGTTTGTCTCCCTTATCACTAGCTACCCTGGACTGGAGTTATGGATTTTGGAGCCCACCAACATCAGGAGGAACAAATACACACTTGTGTATTACCATGTGTTTGAAGGTAATTTCTCTGCCTACCTGACTAATACTGTCTGGCTCCCTCTAAAACCGGTTAGGGGATGAGTCGTCAAAAGCAGCAGACACCAGCAACTACAATGTCAAGGGGCATAGAATCCACTCTGGTTTTTGATCCCAACTTTTGAGGAATCATCCCAGGTCTCCTGTAAAAGATGGACTCAAACCTGGAGTGGGATGCCACCCTAACACCATCAGCTCTGTCAACCTCTTCCAGATTAAGTTGTTCCCCACGTCCTAGAAGACATCTCAGGGGCAGAATGGCAAGTGGCAGGTGAGGTCACCCATACTTCTGGACACAGGCCACCACGAGCTTATGTGGACAGACACAGATTTCCACAAAGGCAGCCTTTCCCACTTTTCAGTTCAATCTCCCTCTTTGCTGCAGCTATGAGCCTGCTTCTTTTGGAGTGGCTGATTTCTGGGACCTGGAGAAAGACAGACTTTTTGTATGCTTTGGTGCTGCTGTGTTGCTGCAAGTACCAGTGGGACATCATAGCTAATGGCACTTTTCCCAGCAGCAACCACTGCTGCTGCCACCACTACCACTACAACACCAACAACAAGCAAGAGATCAGTAGTTTTTCAGAGCCTGACTGTGAAAAACAGGCATGAAATTGCACAGAAATTGTTAGTATGCTTTGCATTGAATTACCACCCACCCTAGTCCATATTTAAGGGACTTCACCTGCAATGCCCTACTGTAATCCTCACAGACAGTCCAGGCAAACCATACTTGTTATTCTCACCTTGCCAACATGGAGTACTGCCTCAGTGGGAAGAGAGGGGGTGGTTTGACTAACAAGCCCCGGGGACTCAGTCTAGAAGAAGGCAAGGCAACAGATCAATGTGACCTTCCCATTTCATGGCTCAGGTTCTTCTCAGCCTCTTTAGGAAGCACTGAACAATCTCATAAATCACTGGGTTTGGGGTGTTTTTCTTAAGCATTATGTTTTCTAAACAAGTACCAAATACTCTGCAAGATCTCGTTCCCTTATGTAGATTCTTCTGGGTGGATGGGACCACCCTAAATAATTCTTAAGGTAGGTCCATAGAGTGGGAAAGGCAGAGAACCAACGAGTCAAAGTATTTCATAGAATTTCATAGAATCATAGAGTTGGAACAGACCTCAAGGGACATCCGGTCCAACCCCCTCCCCCCCCGCCATGCAGGAACCCCCATCACAGGACTACCGACAGATGGCCATCCAGCCTCTGCTTAAAAATCTCCAAAGAAGGAGACTCCATCACCCTCCATGGCAGCATATTCCAAGTGCCACTAGTTTCATTGAGAGGCAGTTAATTGATTGCTCAGTCCCCCACCTACACTCTTAGTTAAATATTTTATTTATTTATTTATTTCGATACCCCAACCTTTCTCCTTAAAAATGAACCAAGGTGGCAAGAGATTTCCAATAAAAGGACCCAAGGACACCATGGTGGCAATCGAATCCAACTCACTGGATTATGGAAATAGAGTTTGTCTTCCATTGTTGTGTAACTTTCACAATTCTTTTTGTAATCCATGTCAGAGCAGAGACTGGAAACCAAACCTTATGAAGAAAGACAGAACAAACTGTTTAGCCTTGAGAAAAGAAGACATGATGGGAATGATGAGAGCACTTTTCAAATATTTCATAGAGTCATAGAATAGAATCATAGAATCATAGAGTTGGAAGAGACCTCAAGGGCCATCCAGTTCAACCCTCTGCCAGGCAGGAATCCCATCACAATATTTCCGACAGATGGCCATCCAGCCTCTGCTTAAAAACCTCCAAAGAGGGAGACTCCACCATCCTCTGTGGCAGCATATTCCACTGCTGAACAGCAATAACCATCATGAAGTTCTTCCTAACGTTCAAATGGAATCTCTTTTCCTGTAGTTTGAAACCATTGCCCTGAGTCCTAGTCTCTGAAGCAATGGAATTCAAACCTCTTCCCTCTTCAATGTGACATCCTTTCAAATATTTAAACATGGCTATCATATCCCCTCTCAGCCTTCTTTTAGAAAGGCTAAACATTCCCAATTCCCTAAGCCATTCCTTATAAGACATTTCTTCCAGACCTTCAACCATCCTGGTCGCCTTCCTCTGTACCCACTCGAGGTTGTCAACATCCTTTTTAAATTGAGGCAAATTTGAAAGGTGTAGCCATACAGAAGAGGGATAGGATCTATTATCCATCATCCCACAGTGCAGGACACATGATAATGGACTCAAGCTACAGGGAAGCCAGATTTAGGCTAGGTATCAGAGGAAAAAAAGCTTCCTAACAGTTAGAGATGTGTGACAATGGACCAATGACCTTGAGAGGTGGTGAGAACTCCAACATAGGAGGCCTTCAAGAGAAAATTAGATATCCATTTCTCAGATAGTCTTTGATTTGGACTCCTGCACTGAACAAGGGGTCGGACTTCATGGCCTTATGGGTCCCTTCCAACTCTGAGATTCTTAGCCTGAAATGGAATCAGGGTAGAAGGCATTTAGGGTGGGGTCACTTGAAGGGCTGTTGTCTGAAGCAGAGTGGCGAGTAGCATCTCTTCCTCCCCCCCCCCCATTAAGGGAGATACAGGTAATCATCCAAAGCAACTGAGTTATTTTGGTACGTGAGGCAAAAAACTCCCACAAAGATCTTTCTTCCTCCCTGGCACTAAAAATATAACAACATTGCAGAAAACAACCAACAGGCAACTCAGTCAGTTTTTGGCTGGGCCAGCCTTCTTCTAAAATCAGCCTCCTAACCAATGGCTTTGTAGCATCTCATGAATGGCAACTGCAGTCTTTGAGTCTTGATAATTTCCTTCTGGGATGTCTTGTTTGGAATTGGTTGCTGGAAGCACAACTTGCAGTTTCGATGCCCAGGACTTCACTGGTTAAGACCTGAGTCGAGTGAAATTGGGATCTGCTGGAACAGGAAGGAGGAAGGGGTGTGTGATGGGTGTCCTGGTTCAATTTTCAGCCCACCTGCTTTGGGTTAGAGGTGGTATTCACAAACAGGGTGAGCAAGGTGGCACCCTCCTGGCAGCAAATGCCAAAGGGCAGAAATCTAGCACTGTGATCAACACGGACACACATCACATAGCTATAACTCTCATGCCTTTTCGATGGTGAGTTTAACACCTTCTTAATGTCTACTCTGTCTGGGAAAGGTGAAAGAAGCAGGAAGAGAGGAATACCAAATGCAAGCCGGATTGACTCTTAAAGGAAGCCACAACCCTGAATTTACAAGAGCAGAACAAAACTGTAAAGTATGAGACATTTTGGAGATCACTCGCTCATGGGGTCACCATAATATAAAGGCACCATGACAGCACATAGCACCAATACCAATAACACTAAGTGTCTGCCACCCAGAATCGAAGCTCTCTGTCCCAGTTATGGCTCTTTGTGTTGCAGGCCTCTGTCACTCTGTAGAGGTCGCAGAAAGATCAGGTCTTAGCTTCAGAAGTCCGCTGTGCATGAGGGGAGTGAAGCGGCTTAACATGCCCTACAACACTGGTGGCAAACCTTGGGAACTCCAGATGTTTTTAACCACAACTCCCACAGTCCTTAGTCATTGGCAATACAGGCTTGGAATTCTGGGAGTTGTGGTCCAAGACATCTGGAGTGCCCAAGGTTCGCCACTACTGCCCTACAACTTTCCATTCCTAAGAGCGAATCATAGAATAATAGAAGAGTGAAGTTGCAAGGGGCCTACAAGGCTATCAAGTCCAATTCTCGTCTCCACGCAGGAATACAAATCTGGTGGTTGTCCAGATTTCTCTTGAAGGCCTCCAGCGTTGGAGCACTCAGCACCTCCTGGGGTCGTTGGTTCCACTTCCTCACTTCCTAACAGTTAGGAAGTTCTTCCTGATATTCAGCTGAAAGCTGGGCTCTCTTAACTTGAGCCCATTATTCCGCATCCTGCACTCTGATAGAGATGGGCACGAATAGAAAAAATGGATTTTCGTTTGTCGTTTGTCGTTTGGAGGGTCTGTTTCGGTTCGTTTCCATTTTTCGTGAATTTTCGCAAAAAATTGTTTTCGTTTCTGTTCGTTTTGTTACAGTTCCGTTACCATTTATTTCAATTTTTAATTTTTTTTAGCATTTAAAGCAGTTCACTGTATTGCAGTAACGGAAACGAAACGCATGACAAAATTTCCGGTGTTTCTGTTCCTTTTGTTTCATTTTGGAGACAAAATTTATTTGTCGTTTTGTTGCGTAACGAAACGGAAAAACGAAAACGGAAACAAAAAATTGTTCATTTCATGCCGATCTCTACTCTGCAATGATCAAGAACAGATCCTGCCCCTCCTCTGTATTTGAAAAATATTTGAAAAGTTGTATCATATCACCCCTCAGTCTTCTTTCCTCTAGGCTAAACATTCCCTTTTCTTAGTTATTTTTATATTTTTATACTGCCTGTCTTTCAAAGGAACTCTGGGCGGTTCACAACAGTTATAATACAACAATAACAACAAAATCAGAATAAAGAATAAAAATAAAAATAAAAATAAAAAAATCAGCAAAGATGGCAGCTAATATTTCACAAATAAAAAAAACTATACACACTGATGGTTGCCAAATGCCTCTCTAAAAAGCAAGGTTTTAAGAGCTTTTCTGAAGGCCAGCAAGGACAGTGCTAGGCGCAGCTCCCTGGGCAGATGGTACCAGAGTGAGGGGCCAGCCACAGAGAAGGCCTGGTTTTGGGTGACAAATTTCCTCCCCCCCCCCCCCATCATCCTTGTTGTCCTCCTCTGAACTTGTTCCAATTTGTCAGCATATTTCTTGAAGTGTGGTGTCAGGTGTGGACAAACCAGTGCTGAATAGAGGAGGATGAGCATCTTGTGGGATTTGGAAATCATGCTTCTCTAATTGCAGCCTAAAATAGCATTTGCAATTTTTGTGGCCACATCGCACTGCTGCCTCATATTCAACTTATAACCTCCCAGAATTCTAAGATCCTTCTTGCATGTAGGATTGCTGAGCCAAGTGTCTTCCAACTTGTAACTATGGGCCTTTTCACACGACCCCTAAGATCCGCTGGCCACTTAAATTCAGACCAGAGATCTTGGGGGTTCGTTGCTCTTCCTGCATCCCCACCCCTCCGCACTTCCTTGCTCCTGTCTGCGTGAGGGGAGGGAGAAAAAAAGAGAGGGAAAAATGCAGGCTCACCTCCGTCTGCCGGTCGAAGCCCCATCGTCATCCTGATTCCTTCTCTTAAAGGGGCAGGAGCCAAAAAAACCAAACAGAAGCGAGGAGAGCCCGGCACTCACCAGATTACATCCGTATCTGGGGATTTTCACCCTCCAAGAGCAGGTACCTGAAAAGTGCGCTGGGACATGCTTAGGTGGGCGTGGTCGCACTTAATTTCCTGCAAACTCCAGAGCTGGTGGGGAAACAATTGTAAGCTCCGGAGCTGGCAGCCATTTGCGGCGGAGTTTAGGGGTCATTCCTTCTTTCTAGGTGCAATACTTTGCACTTCTCCCTGTTAAATTTCATTCTGTTGGTTATAGCCCACTGCTCCAGCCTATCAAGATCCTTTTGAATTTTGTTTCTGTCTCCCAAAGTATTGGCTATTTCACCCAATGTTGTGTCATCTGCGGAGTTGGCAAGCACTCCCTGCACTCCCTTGTCCAAGTCATTAATAAAAATGTTGAAGAGCACTAAACCCAGGACTGAGCCTTGGGGTAACAGGGAGGCTACTTGATCAAAAACTGAGATCAGATTAGTCTGGCAGGATTTGTTCTTGACAAATCCGTGTTGGCTTCTAGTTTTTGTTGCATAGTTTTTGGTGCCTGCATTGTTGTTGCTCAGTCGTTAAGTTGTGTCTGACACTTTGTGCCCCCATGGACCAGATCACACCAGGCCCTCTTGTCTTCCACCTGAGAATGGCCAAGTCCATGTTGGTTGCATCGATGACACTGTCCAACCAGCTCATTTTCTGCCGTGCATAGTCACTGCTTAATCATATGTTCCAGGATTTTTCCTGGGATTGATGTCAGGCTGACTGGCCTATAGTTCGCAGGTTCCTTATTTGTGCCATTTTTGAAGATAGGGACACCATAAGCCCTCCTCCAATCATCTGGCACCTCACCTGTTTCCCATGATTTCAAGAAAATACCTGACAGTGGTTCCGAAAGTTCTTCAGCCAATATCTTCAGTACACTCAGATGCAGTTCGTCCAGCCCTGGAGATTTGAAAACGTTCAAGGCGGTAAGGTATTCCTTGACTATTTGTTTATTAATCTCACGATGCAATCCCATCCCCTCCACTTGCCCTTTACTTATGTCTGGTGGTTCAAAGTCTGTCTTATGGGAAGGGTCTGAACTAAAGTAAGGATAGAGCTCCTCTTTTTCTTTGTCATTTGTTACCATTTTCCCATCTCCGTTGAGGAACTGTCACTATTTCTTTTCTTTCTCTTTGGCTTCTCACATATCTGAAGAATGGTTTTTTATTTCTTTTAGTGTCTCTAGCTAATCTCAGCTCATTCTCTGTTTTTGTTCTCCTCATGTCATCCCTGCACCTGTTTCTGTTAATTCCTTGCACGTGTGCCCGAATGGAATCGCAAATTCCATCCCGGATTTTCCCAGAATACATTGGGACCCTCTGTGGCAGAGAAATAAGAAGTCCAGCCATGTGAGTACCATGCTCACACCACACATTGCTACAGCTCTTATGGGAAATGTGATGACAGCCAAGGCACTACCTGGGCAGGTTTTCTTCTTAGCTTCATGCATCATCCGTCCTTGCTGGTTACAGAGAAAAGACAAAATGGACCAGCAGCCTGGGCGGAGGCAAAACAATTGGATTATTTGGTATTCAGGTAAGGTAACGGTAAAGGTAAAGGTTCCCCCTTAATATGCATGCTACTTGTGCCTGACTCTAGGGGTAGTGCTCCCCTCCATTTTGCAGCTGAAGAGCCAGTGTTGTGCAAATATGTGGCCACGTGGCTGGCATGGCTGAATGCTTTTCTGCACACAGAACACTGTTTACCTTCCCACTTTTTACAGTGGTACCTATTTATATACTTGTATTTACATGCTTTCGAATTGCTAGGTTGGCAGGAGCTGGGGTTAAAAACGGAAGCTCACTCCGCTGCGTGGCACCTGGGATTCGAACCGCCAAGCTGCCGACTGTGCAGCCGACAGTTTCAATGCTCTGTTCAGGTAAACAGGCATATTATTTATCTGAGGTTACATTGACTTAGTCAGAAGGAGGAAATTTAGATAATTTTGGAGGTTTCAGATAACTGGCATCCACACAAATGTGTCTTATCCGTCTTCTGTTTCTTTTTCTTTTTGAAGAATAAGCTAATCGGCTTCATCTATACAGACTCTTTTGCTGAGGGCCAAATTGTCACCGCTTCCTCTCAGCTCTAACTTTCGTGCTGGGCTCCCATTTCAGGCATTAACAATATGAAATATCTTTTTCCCCCAATTTTCCTTTGTGTGTGATTCATTTTATGATCTCATGCAGTTTAAGAAGCCACTTAAGAAGCCCAGATCGTACACTTGAAAGCAATTTTCTTCCCCAGCTCAGGACTTAAAAAGACAGCTTTTCTTTTGTCTAATCACCACTAAGTAGACCCTGATATCCATGCAAATTGGAGCTGTAGTTTCCTTCACAGATTCATGTGCGGCTATTTCTTCTCCTTGCATCATTCGGCGTTTAGAAGGAGAAAGAGGTTTCTATTGTTAGGGCACGGAGCTGAGAACTTGTCGATTCCGTGTGCCCACCACGCAACTGTTTCCAAAGAACAGAGTTCTCCGGGCTTTCCGGCGGTCCCCCTCCTGCCTTTTCCACACTCAGGCTCCCTGTTGGAACACAGAGATTTCCTTCCATAACGAGGTGTTGTTGCATTCATTTCCCTTCGGAGCATTTCGTTTGCGAGTAGGCGCTGTTGGATTGGTTCACGCTTGTTTCAAAGGCAAGGGTGAAGTTGGACACGGGAAATGGGCCCGTGTACCAGAAGAAACCCCGTTGATTGCCAGTATGTGGCATCGATAAGACGAGTCATTTTTGTTTGCCGTAATTTTATCGCCAGGCTTTGAAGCTCATCCAATGGACTGTTTAGAGTGATCGTTATAGGCAGGCTAAACTTCCATGGAGAGAATGAGAAAACATTGGAGAAGGGTGATTTTTTTAAAAGGAACTTGTTTACTTACAGTATACATGCATAGGATGGACACAGGGCGTTTATAAATGACCCCTAAGCTCCGCTGCAAATGGCTCCCAGCTCCGGAGCTGGTGGGGAAACATTTTTAAGCTCCGGAGCTGGTGGGGAAACATTTTTAAGCTCCGGAGCTAACAGAAAATTAAGTGCGACCCCGCCCACCTAAGCGTGATCCAGCGCACCTTTCAAGTACCTGCTCTCTGGAGG
Source organism: Phrynocephalus versicolor (assembly GCA_023846285.1). NCBI lineage: Eukaryota > Metazoa > Chordata > Lepidosauria > Squamata > Agamidae > Phrynocephalus > Phrynocephalus versicolor. Next base: position 4,980,601 of record JAHTLZ010000017.1, read on the forward strand.
TGAAAATTATTTGATGTGGTGCAACGATAGTGAGTGCGGGGCTCTCCTCGCTTCTGTTTGCTGTTTTTTGGCTCTCACCCCTTTAAGAACTACTTAAGAGCTACTGGAATGTTGCCGGGGCAAGAGACAGAGCGAAAGGCAGAACGGGAGGTGAGCCACGGTCTTTCTTCCTTTGTTTTCTCCCTCCCCTCACGCAGCCAGCAGCCAGGGTGGGGACACAGGAAGAGCGACAAGCACCTAAGATCTCTGGTCCGAATTTAAGTGGCCAGCGGATCTTAGGGGTTGTGTAAAAGCGCCCACAGTGGGTGCTGGTTTTGCAGGTCAAAAGGGCACAGGCAGAGCCCTGACTCTCTTTGCCATCTCTTGCCAGGAGGTTCAATCGGTTGCCAAATCAAGGTCCTTCAACCACTGGAAGCCTTTGGCCCTTTTCTCCTCCGTGAAAATCCTCATTCCTGCCCTGCTGATCTGATCCCCTTCACTCCTTCCAGGCCTCTCCTTTCTTGCCTCCCGTTTCCACTTCTCAGCTGCTTGTCCTGTTATCAGTCTTTACTACCAAAATTATTTGTGACATAAGAACATAAGCACCTAAGAAGAGCCCTGCTGGATGAAGCCAAGGGTCCATCGAGCCCAGCTTCCTGGATCTCCCAGCAGCAGCGTAGCAAGGTTTTGGGGTGCCTGGGGGCAAAGTTGTTTTTGTGTCCCTCCAGCCTCCCCCAACACCATCCCAGCAAGGGGGGGGGCAATCCTGCAGGCATGGGGTGGGCGTGGGGTGGGTGAGCGTGCACGTATAAATGTGTGCCTTACCTCTCACACGGTGGCGATGAAGAGTTGGAGGAGGAGGAGGGTGCCACAGCCACCGTGCTCGCACACCTGCTTGGTTTGCCGCTCGCCTGGCGCACAGCAATGGGAGGGCGCAGGGCTTCCTCCTCCCCCTCCCCCCTCCAGGCACCTCCAGATTTCTGCGCCCAGGGCAGGTGTACCCTTCTGCCCCCCCCAGCTACGCCCCTGTCTCCCAGCAGCCCCAGCAGATGCCTCTGGGAGCATACAAGACAACTAGGTACCCATCTCTTGATCCCACTCCCCTGTGTCTGGCATTTTGAGGAACTCTCCTTTTAAGCCTGGAGAGAACACGTATCTCCATCACGGCTTGTAACGGTGGATTTTTCCTCTAGAAATCTAGCACAAAGCAAAGTGCTGCCTAGATGTCATGCCTCTCCTTTGGTCCAGCTTCCTTTTCCATATGTTTTCTAAGCAGGTACATGTTCTGAGAACTTCAGAACACAAGACATGGCATAACTGCTTTTCCTACCTGTTGTTTTTTCCTCTGGCAGGTGAGACTTGATGTAGGGTGGGGTCATCTTTACTCCCCAGGTCCAGCATCTTCAGGGCTTGTAGGATTCTTGGAGGTAAATATGAGCAGGAGAGTGTTTCTGCCTCAAAATGTCTACTCATACCACCTGAATTGGGGATGCTGCACGCAGCAACATCAAGGGAGCCCCAAAAATCTGTTACTCAAACCCAGATCTATTTCGTGGCTGCTGCATCATTTTGGAACTCATTCCTTCCTGGGTTATGATTAGCCCCATCGTCCATTGGTTTCAGGGGGAAAGAACCTGTCTCTTATGGCAAGCGTTTTATGGCCTCATCCAGGTAACGTTGCCGACTGAATGGTTTTTCGTGTCTGTACGAATGCTTATGTATTTGGCCTGTTTTTGACATCTAATATTATTGAATTCAATATTTATATAATTACTGTATCTTGTAGTAGCCTTCCTTTACTAGTTACAGTGGTACCTTGTATAAAGGAATTAATTCGTTCCAAATGAAATTATGTTAAGCAAATTTTCCTTTATACAAATTTCCATAGGAATGCATTGAAAGCAGAGTGATCCCATTTTTATGTTGTACGGATTTTCCCCATAGGCAATTATGTTAAGCAAATTTCCCCTATCTCCGGAATTTTTTATGTTGTACAAATTTTCTGTTATACAAGCTGTCTGTTATACAAGGTACCAGTGTATTTCATTTTTTGATAGTCTGTTTCTTTCCAGCTGTTGATGTGGTTTTTATTCAGGTTGTGCTTGTATTTTGCATTATTGTGATTTGTTTGCCGCCCAGAGTAGTGGCTCTGCAAACCAACCAACCACCAACCAACCAACCAACTAACCACACTAGTGAGCTTGCCAATGACTTATCTGATTGAGAATAGATAAAAGCTGGGTAAAGCAAAGCAAAGCAAAGTGTTCTGCTTATGTACCGCCCCATACCACTTCAAGTAGTCTCTGGGCAGTTTACAGTTTTAATTACAGTATGGAGGCTACACATTCCCCACCCCCACCCCCAGCAAGCTGGGTACTCATTTTACCGACCTCAGAAGGATGGAAGGCTGAGTGAACCTTGAGCCTGCTACCTGGGATTGAACCCCAGGTCGTGAGCACAGTTTTACCTGCAATACAGGCATTTAACCACTGCACCATGGGGCTCCTAAAAGATGTCTCTTTGGTCTCATCCAGCCCACCTTTTTGCCTGCACTGCAGCTAAAACTGTGCTCACGACCTGTGGTTCAATCCCAGGTAGCCGGCTCATGGTTGAGTCAGCCTTCCATCCTTCCGAGGTCGCTAAAATGACCCCCCAGATTGTTGGGGGGGGGAGCAATGAGTAGTGCCTGCAGAATTAAATTGTAAACTGCCCAGACAGTGCTTAAGCACTATAGGGTGGTATATAAGCAGAACACTTTGCTTCGCATTTTCTCTGCTGCTCTAAATGATGCCACCTTTCCCCACCGGTGCCATTTATGCCTGGAGCAATCCTTTCAGAGTTGTGATTGTTCACAAGGTGAGAAAGGGAGAGAAAGGAAAAATATTAAGGGTTCTCTCCCTATAGGTGTTGTGTAGACACATCGGTGATTGGTCCAATAATATGCCTGAGGAAGTAGACTTAAATTAAAACATAGCAGTTTGTCTTTAAGGTGCCACAACTTTTTGTCTTCTTTATTCCTTTTAACTTCTGTTCTATTTTTGCTCCCACACACTAACTGAGATGACTTCTGAGAATTCAGAAACCCTGGAAAGGGTCACTGTAAGTCAGAAACAACTTGACAGCACACACACAATCATGTAAAACCTTGAGACCTTAATTGAGAAAGTTGTGATTGAGACAGAAGAACCTAGACCAGTGTTGGCAAACCTATGGCATGGGTACCAAAGGTGGCACTCAGAGCCCTTTCTGTGGGCACCCGACATCGCCCCTTCACAGCCACCTGTGTGTGTGTGTGTGTGTGTGTGTGTGTGTGTGTGTGTGTGTGTGT
>JAHTLZ010000017.1:4994937-5015729 GCA_023846285.1 Phrynocephalus versicolor
ACAAAACGATTTAACAATTCAAAATAAGAACAAATGGAAAAAATAAACAATTAATAGAAAATTATCATAAGGAGGGGGAAAATAACAGCGCCCTATTTATATAAGTTGGATGAAACAGAATGATCAGGGAAAGCCAACCTATAAAGCCAGGTTTTCAGTAATTTCTTGAAGGATTGTAGTGAGGGCACCAGGGGAATCTCTTGGGGAACCTGTTTCCAGAGGTGAGGTGCGACCACCGAGAAGGCTCATTTCCTTGTTGATACTTTCCGAGCGTCCCTCGGGGTCGGTACATTCAGATACTCCGCCTGGTTTCAACGAGTCATCCTGGCAGTTCTTTTGGGGAGAAGCCGTTCTGTCAGATACTGAGGTCCCAAACCGTTTAGGGCTTTGTATGTTAATACCAAAACCTTGAAGGCAATGCGGTAGCAAACAGGCAGGCAGCGCAGAGTGGCCAGGACAGGGGTAAGATGCTGGAACTGTTTTAACCCTGTTAACAATCTGTATGACAAGCTTTACATAATTACCTAAGCAGCGCTCTTGTCCTGGTGGGAGGCACTCTTCCACATGGATCCATTCGGCAAGGTGTATTGCTTTTGCTGTCCATAGATTTAGCTAAGCCTCTTCTCGTTTAATATTGAGATGGCATAGAATCACAGAGTTGGAAGAGACCTCAATGGCCATCCCGTCGAACCCCCTGCCATGCAGGAACCCCATCACAATATTTCCGACAGACGGCCATCCAGCCTCTGCTTAAAAACCTCCAAATAAGGAGACTCCACCACCCTCCTTTGTGGCAGCATATTCCACTGTCAAACAGCTCTAACCATCAGGAAGTTCTTCCTAATGTTCAAATGGAATCTCTTTTCCTGTAGTTTGAAACCATTGCCCCGAGTCCTAGTCTCTGAAGCCATGGGAAACAAACCAGCCGCTTCTTCAATGTGACATGCTTTCAAATATTAAAACATAGCTATCCTCTCATCCTTCTTTTTGTAAGGTTAAACATTCCCAGCTCCCTAAGCCACTCCTTGTAAGATATTTCTTCCACACCCTCAAGCATCTTGGTCACCCTCCTCTGGACCCGCTCAAGATTGTCAACATCATTTTTAAATGAAGAAAACATCCTTTTAATCTTAACCCTCGTCTAGGACAGGTGTTCTCATCAAGGGATGAGAACACCCACTCCAGTCTACTCCAAATCAGCCACCTAGCCTGAAGAATGGAGAGGTAAAATGAAGAAAGGGTAGGTTGAAGCTGTCCGCATGTGGAGACACACATACACCGATGTGTGGAATAATCTCACCTGGGGTAGAACCATGGATTCAGAGACCGTCTGGGTGCCGGCGGGTGCAAAACCCGGAGCTCTGGAGCGAGCATCTCATGGGCTGACGGACCTGAGATTGACCTTTGTGTTTCACCATTCTCAGGTTGGACAGTCCACGAAAAGCTCCTCCCTGGGTGACCCGCCTTCCTCCTTCGGGTGTAGTCACTGGAGAGAAGGAGGCACCTCCTGGCGAAGCACATCCATGGCCCGTCCACATCAACTGGGAGGAGGAGGCCAGGAAGAAGGCAGGGAGATGCAGGCAGAGAATGAGGACAAAACCCAGGAAGAAGAAGAGGGGGTGAGAAGGAAAAGGGCAGGGAGAGGTAACCGAGAAGAATATACCAGCTACTCATGCACTGGTAACATCCCGTATTGATTACTGCAATGCGCTCTGCGTGGGGCAGCCTTTGAAGACAGTTCGGCGATTGCAACTGGTTCAGAATCGTGCAGCCCGGCTGGTGAGTGGTGGGGCTACAAGGGATCATATCACACTGATTCTACGTAACCTTCATTGGTTACCAGTTGCTGCCCAAGCCCAATTCAAAGTGCTTGTTTTGATATATAAAGCCCTAAATGGCTTAGGACCTAGATACCTGAAGGACCGTCTCCTTCCATATGAACATACCCAGCAATTAAGATCTAGCCAGGGAGCCCTCCTGAGAGAGCCATCCCTCAAGGAGGTGAAAGGGATGGCTTGTAGGAACAGGGCATTTTCGGCAGCTGCCCCCAGGTTATGGAATGCCCTCCCAATTGACATCCGCCTGGCGCCAACACTGATGACATTTCGGCGCTAGGTAAAAACCTTCCGGTTTCTGAAGTTTTTTAATTGACGTAACATAGATTGTGGGTCCTGGTGGCAATTTTAGTGTTTTGTGTTTAAATGTTTTTATTGTTCTAATGTCCATTGCCTTTTTAACATTTTAACTGTGTTAAGTGTTCATTTTAATGGTAAGCTGCCCAGAGAACTTTGGGTAGGGGGCGGCATATGAGTTGTATAAATAAATAAATAAGAAGGAAATGTTGCAGAGGTGGATTTTCCAAAATGCAAGAAGATCCTTCACCAAATGAATACGTTTTAAAAACAGTGTTGGCTCTCTGCAACTCTGGGTGTAACATTCAACTATCATTGCAAGCCAGTGTGACAAAGACTTCTGAAGACCTCACAACACTTGGGCGCTATTCTGGTGACTTTTTTTTGGTAAGACTTCCTAATAAAGAGCTGGCTAGATGGACCAGCGAGTTTGGTCTCTACCTGCGGAGCCAGAGGTCGAGAGTTCAAAGCCCCGCTGGGCTTCCCAAGAGAAAAGCCAGCCTGGGTAGCCTTGGGCAAACTGCACGGTCCCAGAATGACCCTAGAAGAAGAAAAAAAGGATCATTACTCCCATCTATTCATTACCAGTGAAGCCCTCAAAAGGTTCACTTCGGCTCTTCAAAGACAATGATTCTCCAGGTAGTTAAATAATAGGAGATATAGAACAAAACAGGTTCAGTGTGCAGCTTCTAATTAGGTTTCATTGCTTTGGCATTAACAAGGAGAAATGAATGGATCTAATCTCATCTTAGAAGTTAATGTTTTGAAAGCAGGGGTAAAGCACTCTGTTTGCTTGTTCTCCACTTCACTCTATTAGTGCATTTCTCGGCTCTTTTGAGTGAAGTCAAGAGCCCTTTGCAGATACTTCTTTTAGCAGATTTTTTTTTCTGAAGGAAGGGGGTGGTAGATGAGGCAGAACTACAAACGGAGGATGAGTAAAGCCTTCCTAGTACGGCCAAACGGTCAACCAGAAGTGCTGCCAAGCTCAACCAAAGCTGACCCACGACAGTAGCAACAACAACAACAACAACAAAACCTGGAACGCTCCCCAGAGACACCCAGGTCAGAAGCAGCAGCAAGATTGACAAAAGTGGTGCTAGGTTTGGGCAAGTCATTAATTTCACCAATCACATTTTTTCTAGGCGATCCTTTTAATCTTCACTTCTGGAAGCACGCGTGGGTGTGCATTGCTGCTTAATTTGAAAAACCTTCCCTACTGAGTGGTGTTTATACTGTATTTAAAAAAAATTAAAATCTCAGTTCTTTTTGTATGGTCAGGGGCTAGGGTGCCAGAGATCAGACAACTGGCTAACTACGTTGAATTGGGGGACTTCTTGCTGTCTGTCTTGCTGTCATGTTAAATAAGCATTATCTGGTTTTATCTCAAACCAGAGACTTTGAGGCACAGTTGATAAACCGCAGGACTGCAGGCTCTCTACTCAAAACCTGAATTTGATCCCAATGGATTTGGATAGTTGACCTAAGGCTGAGTCGTTGTTCCATCCTCCTAAGGTCAGTAAATTGATCTGGAAGTTGAGTCATGGCTACTGGACTTCTTTTTTGAGAGATAGAAACGTTTCGCTGTTCATCCAAACAGCTTCATCGGTCTGAATACAGCTAGTGCAAATCCTCCATCTTATAGTCAGCTTTGACCTCTTGTCACCCTGGTCTGAATTAGGCTCATAAGATGAACAATGGCCTAAATAGGCTCGTTAGGGAGACAATAGTATCCTTAGCCTTAAGGTGAACAATGGCCTAAGGTGCTGAAACCTATCAAGAATGGGTCGTTAGCTATGGCCTTGGTGGTGAAGGCTTTTTGATTTGTCTCCGTAGTCAGTAAATTGAGTACCAAACTTGCTGGCACAGTGGGGTTGAGGAGAATGTGTCTTCAGCAAAATTAAATTGTAAACCGTCCAGACAGTGTTTTATCTACTAGGGGGCCATATATAAGCATGTTTTGCTTTGCTTAAGGTAAGTCACTCACTCTAATAGACAGTTCAGCTGAGGCATGCCCATCAGTCAAGGTAAAGGTAAAGGTACTGTAATGTGGGGGGGAAAAACCAAGAATAAATAAAAGTTTGTGGTACAGATCCCAAAAAGAAGGAGGAATAGGTATACCCAATTTAAGAAATTATTATATAGCTAATCAAATTAGTTGTTTGGGGGAAATTTTATTCAAACTGGAGAAGTTAATATGGTGGGAGCAAGAGTCGTTGGATATAAAGGGGGAAATAAATAAATTTCTGTTTACTGACTTTAAGGACAAAGTAAAGATTGACAATCCCCTTCTGAATGGTTTAATGACCACATGGAGAACATATAGAAAAATTTTGTCACCGAAGGGCTCCCCACTATGTTTAGTTACAGACCTGGAAAATTTTCCTACAAATTTGACACATTATTTAGAGTTATTTAAAGCTAAAAAAATAGCTAGATTAAAAGATTGGATGGCCAGAATTGGATCAACCCACGACATAAAAAATATCCTGCAATCTAGCGACCTAACATGGATAAATTACATTCAGTTAGGAAAATGGACAAAGGACTGGGTCAGAAGAAACAGTCAAATAAGAGAGTGTACAAAATTTGAACAGTTCTTACTATTGCTGGAATCCGACCAGGAGAATATAGAGAAAGGAACAATACGTAAAATATACAAAATAATAGGGGATTCATTGGAAATGAAGGAGTTAGATTCTCTGAGAGAGGTCTGGAATCAAGATCTTAATGTAGAGATAAAGAAAGAAGACTGTGTGAAAATTTGGAATATGAGAATCTTGAGATCATTATCGGTTAGGATAAAAGAAAATTATTGGTATTTAACACCATTTAGGCTGAATAGAATGAATCCTGAATACTCTAAGATGTGCTGGAAATGTGAAAAAAAGCTTGGTACATATATGCATCTTTGGTGGGAATGTGAAATAGTTCAAAAGTTCTGGAAAAGGGTTTTTTAGAGCTAAGTCACATAAGTTAGATATAGACTGTAATCCAGAGATAGCATTATTATCATTGTTAACTAGTAAAGATTATGATGTTACAACAAAGGAGCTAATAGCAAATCTTATGACAGCTGCCAGATTAATTGTAGCAAGAAATTGGAAGTCAAAACTAGATCTTAAGATGGAAGATTGGTACAACGAACTTTGGGATATAGCTATAAACGACAAATTGTCTTGTAGCCTAAAAGTTAAACGAGGAGAAATGAAAAAAGATGCTTTTTATGATATCTGGGGAAAATTTATAGACTTTGTATTAGTTGAAGGGAAGGGGAAAGAGCCAACGAATACTTCATGACATTTCTGGAGAAGAGGACTTTAAGAAGAGCACTAGAACAACAGAAGATGGAGTAACAAAGAAGAACTCATGGATGGTCCCGGGGGGTGGGGGTACACTTGTATTGTTAATTGTTGCTTGTTATTTTGTTTCTATTTTGTTTGTATGTAGTTTAAAATTTAATAAAATTTATTTTAAAAAAAAGAGGGCCAGAACAGAGCTAACTTTGGGTCAGTTTTTTCAAAGGGCTCATGAAGCTACCTATTGGAGAGCCCCTATTCCAAACAAAAATGTAGCATCAGATTCTTCTTGTCGCTTCCTAATAGATATATCTGTGCATTGGCTGAGTGAATCTGCAATCTGAGCCAAGCAAGAAGGATCTCTTCTGATCTGCATAAGATCCAGATTGAAGTGGTAGATTTTGGTCAGAGGCTATCATTGGGGCAACTGGTATTTTATCTAAAATGGGGCCAAAATATCTAGAATGAAAAAGCTGGAAGGATTAGCTCTGGAGCTGCCATCAACCTGCCATTTGAGGCCAGAATTTAATTTCAAACAGATAGGTGCCTGGAATGTACAAGTCCCAGATGCTAGCTGCGTGAAATTTGACAAAATGATCCACCTCTTTACGGTCTATCCAAATTACACCGAAAGATTATGGCCTTTTGGGGTTTCCTACACAAGCCAGCAGGATTGCTGGCCATCTGAGTGTATAAATTAATTTGAATCCCAGGGCAGAAGTCCAGTTGATTGCTCCAGATCACAACAGGCCAGACTGGGTCTGTCAAGAAGTGCTGGAATTATCTCCCAAACTGCAGTGGGTTATACTAAAGCACCACACAACTAGGAATTCATGTTTGGCAACCGACAACCTCTAAACACTGAGATCCGCTAATTCGGTTATTGTTTACGAATCTGCTTAGTCTCTTTTTTTAAAAAACTGTTTTTAATTTGTGAGACAGAAGCCTACATTCTATTTAACTTGCATTTATGCAAGTTATCGAGCCCTCAGCCTCCTGCCGCACTGCAAGGGCGTGCAAAGAATTGTAGTCCACATGTCAGATATCAATATTAAAATTACCAGTGTGTTAGAACAAACCAGTGGATCAATATGTTATTGCATTCAGGGACCAGACCACACAACTAGTAGGAAAAATGGCCACAGCTGAATGGAAAAGAGTGTTTTAAGAAGTATACTTGTCAGGCAAGTTCCACCTGCCAAAATTTATCTCTTAGGAGCCTCGTGACCCAGTGGTTAAATGCCTGCAAAGGTATAGGTAAAGTGCCCCCCCCCCGCACATGCATGCTAGTCATGCCTGACTGTAGGGGTGGTGCTCATCTCTGTATTCAAGCCAAAGAGCCAGTGTTGTGCAAGTCCATGGCCACGTGGCCGTCATGTCTGCAAGGAAACACTGGTTTTGGAAATGTATTTTTAAAGAACTAAGTGACATACTAGAAATGACTATAGAGCCCAAATCTGAAATTGCTTTGTTATCAATATTTGTGGATCATAGTTATGATGTTAAAACTAAAGAGTTGATTACACATTTGTTGACAACAGCTAGATTAATAATTGCTAGAAATTGGAAATCTGTATATGAACTATGTTTAGAAGAATGGTATAATGAAGTATGGAATATTGCTTTAAATGATAAATTGACTTGTTCTCTCAGGGTTTAAAAAGGAGAGTTAAAAAGAGATATTTTCTATGATATATAGGGTAGATTCATTGAATATGTGCTTGTACGGGGATAAGGGTAAGGTTTCCGCGCAACAATCGATTTTGTTCTGGAGGGGAGGATGATGAATGTAAATATGAAGAGTGATCCTGTTGGTGAAGGGGTGCACTGTTGTTGATGTTTGTCTTTTTTTAATGTAATTTGTATATGTTTTTAAATAAAAAATATATTAAAAAAGAAACCTGTGGAAAAAAAGGAAACACTGGTTTTATCTTCCCGCTTTTTATGGCGGTACCTATTTATCTACTTGCATTTACATGCTTTCAAACTGCTAGGTTGCCAGGAGCTGGGGTTATCAGCGGGAGCTCACTCCGCTGCGTGGCACCCGAGATTCGAAGCGCCGAGCTGCCAACTTTGCAGCCAACAGTTTTCGGAAGCCTTAGTCCACTGAGCCACCATGCCCATACTGCCTGTCCTGCAGCTAAAATTGTGCTCACGACCTGGGCTTCAATGGTTGACTATGCTTTCCATCCTTCCGAGATCGGTAAAATGAATACCCAACTTGCTGGAGGGGGGCAATTTGTAGTCTGCATAATTAAACTGCCCAGAGAGTGCTTGAAGTGCTATGGGGTGGTACATAAGCAGAAAACTAAGCAGAACACTTTCTTCCATGCAACTATGGACGGCATGGGTGCTCTCTCCTCCTCAAATGGCCACCCAGGCACTGGAAAGTCAGATAGTCAAATCTAACAAGGCTGGCCTAAGACATGTGGCTTACTGAGATGAAGACAAGATGATGCCCTTGATTCCAGTTCCATTGTGTGGAAGCTGAATAGTTCTGGCCCTAAACTATAGAGCCGTGATGGCGAACCTTTTAGAGATCAAGTGTCCAAACTGCGATTCAGAACCCACTAATTTTTCGCTAAGTGCCAATGCAGCAATTTAACCTGAATGCTAGTGTAAGGTTTTTATTATTGTTTTAATTATTTATTGATATTTGATGTTTAACTGTTTTAATTCTTTATTGTAAGCCGCCCAGAGACCTTTGGGTAGTGGGCGGCATATACGTTGTAAAAATAAATAAATAAATAAATAAATAAATAAATAAATAAATAAATAAATAAATAGTGAGCCACCTTGGGTCCCCTTATCAGGAAAGGCAGCCTATAAATAAGACAAACAGACAGACAGACAAACGGACTGACAGACTGCTGGCAGCCTCTTTTTCCCATTCCTGGGCTTATGTGGCACACGTTGGCTTAGGTAGTGGAGAGGTACCATGTGGCATGCTTGTCTTTGCTCTCCGGCATGTCAATGCTACTATTTGCCAGTCTCTGTGAAGCACGGCTGAGGGTACCACCTTGCCCTGCCAAACGTTAAGGCCACCCTCATCTGGTGGAAATAACAGAAGGCCATTGCCGTAACCAGGCATGTCTAAACTTCGGCCCTCCTGATGTTTTGGACCACAACTCAAACAATTCCAAGCCTATATTTCCAATGACAAAGGACTGTGGGGGTTGTGGTCCAAAACATCTGGAGGGCCGAAGTTTGGACATGCCTGCGTGTAAGCAAGGGAGCCCAACGAATGCCCAAATGAAGCAGGGCAGGGCATGCTCAACACACTTTGCTGCTTGAGCCAAAGCAGCACATGGCACACTGCCTTGGTTTAACTCAGCAGTTTAGGTATCTGGCTGCAGAAACAAAGGTTGGGTGTTTGATTCCCCACTGGGCCACCTCGAGAGCCTTTTCTCTTTGGGATTAAAAATACGATGATAATGGACGCAGTAAGTTTGTTTGCTGTCAATTCATCCTGCAGCTGCCTCGCTCTGACTAACGTTAGGACTGGTTCTGTAAGAGGGGCATTCTGAACCAGAGGCACCATGACAGCTGCCTCCTTCCCTTCTTCTTACCACCAATCCCACCCCAGAAACCACCGAGATAATGGGCCAACAGGGCACCATGCAACCACCTCACAACCTTTCCTTCATGCTTCTGGTCACGACGAGTCATTTACAGCTTTAAGGATAATGATCTGGACTTTGAACAGGATCCAGAAAAAGACGAGAGAATCCAAAGAAAGGTATTTTCCGTTGTGTCTCAAACCTCACTGATTCTTTTGGCTCACCATAATACATTCTAGGAGTCTTTAGTGGGAAGAAAGGAAAAACCCACAACCCCCTATCTTTTCAATCCAGATCTGATTTGACAAACCTCTCTCATGTCTTCCTTCATGAGAGGACAAAGCTTTATTTATTTATTTATTTATTTTTACAACCTATATGCCGCCCACTACCCAAAGGTCTCTGGGTGGCTTACAATCAAAAGAATTAAAACAGTTAAAAATAGAATATCAATAAATAATCAGAACAATAAAAAAGAGTTATACTAAAATCATTACACTAAAATTGTCATCAGAGGACCCACAGTCTATAATGTATCAGTTCAAAAACTTCTGGAACAGGAAGGTTTTTACCTGGCACCGAAATGTCATCAGTGTTGGCGCCAGGCGGATCTCACTCGGGAGGGCATTCCATAGCTTGGGGGCAGCTGCCGAGAAGGCCCTATGTCTGCAAGCCATCCCTCTCACCTCCTTGAGGGATGGCTCTTTCAAAAGGGCCCCCTGGCTCGATCTTAATTAAAATCAGGGTTTGGTTTCCCCCCCACCCCCCACACTCAATCCAGATCAAGGAGTGTTTATTTCTTTGTGAACTACCTTGGGAAAGCTTTGCTCTGAAAGGCAGCATAAAACCCACTTAAATAAATATTTTAAATATAATATAGAGTAAACCATCCTCATTTCCCCCTATATCATCCTGCCAAGAAATTTTGAAAGCAGACACCCAAAACAATACTCTTTAGGCTTTCACATTGGCCTCCAGAAGATGCCTGGGGATTTCTGTGAAGCAGAGTCCAGAAAAGGAACCATCCTAGAAGCTGGAATAGCTATTTCACTAGATCGTTTAGTTAAGTAGCCTCTGACCATTCCCCCAATAACAGGGCACAAAACAGCCTCTTTGCTTCACGAATCATGAAGTTGGAAGGCGCCAATAAGGCCAGCAATGCACAAGTCAGGAATCTGAATCAAATTAGATCTGACAGATGGCTACCTAATTTTCAGTCCTGGAACCTTCGCCATCTCATTGGTTCCGTTGTTGTACTGCTTTAACAGTTAGAAGTCCCCCCCCCCCCGATACTCAATTGAAACCTGGCTTCCTTCTTCATTGGATCTCCCAGAATTTAGAGATCAGATTCACAGGCATATTACTGTACTGTATTTAATGTACAGTAGCGTTTTCTATTAATGCTGTAAGATGTCCTCCAATTCCTTGTTCTCAATACTTGACCATGTCGTAATTGTATTGGACTTTATATTATCCCTCACAACTGTAAGCCGCTTTTGGGTCCTTTTCCAAGGAGAAAGGTGGGGTAAAAATACTCCAAAATAAATAAAATAAATAAAATAAATACTGCCTGCCTATGAAAATTCCACCAAGGGTCTGATACATAAACAAAAGCGGGCAGCTGTGGCTCAAATGGCCAGTAACAGGAACAAGAAAGGCTTTGAAACTCTGCATGGGGGGGGGAGTTACAAATTCTACCAGATGTTCTTTTCCTTACCTGAAGCTAAACGGAGGGGAAACTGCTCTTTCGGACAAGGCCTCGCCACCAACCTCTTCCCTTTCCTGCTGACGCCGCTGCGACTTTTAGGCTGCCATTTACCTGCTTTTATTGACTCTTGCCACTTGCCACACCAAACAGCACACGACCGGCTTCCTGTTTGTTCGTAGCAACGGCTGTGGTGAAATTTCCATGACACGACTGGACAAAGGCAGGCAGCTGGGAGGCCCTTGCAGAAGAAAAAAAAAGTTCCTTATAAAGTGACAAAAGAAAAGAAATAAAGGAAAAGGAGTGAGTGAGTGAGCAAGAGAGAGAGAGAGAGAGAGAGAGAGAGAGAGATGGTTGGGCCTTTTTTGACCAAAAACAAAGGCCGCTTTTACACGACCCCAAAAATCCGAGGCAAAGGGCTCCCAGATGGGGAGCTTAAAATTGTTTTCCCACCAGCTCCGGACTTTAAGCAAAATTAAGTTCGACCACGGCCACCTAAGCGCGCCCCAGGGCATTTCCCAAGTACCTGGTCTCCGGAGGTAAAAAAATTTCAGGTGTGGACTATAAAGCTGTGGATGCCGGGCTCTCCTCACCTTTTGTTGTCCTCCCACCCCTTTAAGAGACAGGAATCTCCAAGGGACTGCTCCGATGGCAGACGGGGGTGAGCAAAGGTGAGCCTGCATTCTTTTCTCCGTTTTTTCCTCCCTCCCCTCACCGCAGACAGGAGCAATGGAGTGCGGAAGGGTGGGAACACAGGAAGAGGAACAACACCCCACGATCTCTGGCCCGAATTTAAGTTGCTAGTGAATCTTAGGGGTTGTGTAAAAGCGCCGAAAGACAAAATGACTGTTCCTTAAATTTTTGCTTCCTTTCTTTTTCTGGCAAACCTTTTGACAGTCAGGATGAATTCTATGGTTTTACCAAACTGGCTGAAGGAGCAAAATCATAGGATAAAACATTTTATGATCATTTTTGTAAAAAAAAAAAAAAAAAACTCCTTGATCCTCTCCTTCTGAATAAGAGGCTTTGTTCAGACACTGACAATGTGAGGTTTCTTCTGCCTTCAAGAGAGTCTATTGTGATAGAAAATGTGATAGAAAATGTGGCGACTTTTTAGCCCATTTGGTCAGGACCCACAGGCAGAGATGAACTGAGCTGTTACTTTTGTAATGCAATTATTTTTAAATTGGTATTCGTTTTGTAATTACCTTTTAAATCTGCACTGAAACGGTGATGTTTACTCTTTTTGTATGCCGATAAAGGCTGATTGATTGATTGATTGATCATAGGATAATTGAGTCCAGAAGTTGGAAGGGGCCTACAAGGCCATTGAGTCCAAACCCCAGCTCAATACACAAGTAGCAATCAAAGAATATCTGCCAGGTAGTTGTTTAAATTTCTCTCGAACACCCTCAGGGTTGGAGCACTCCTCACCTCTTGGGTTCATGGGTTCCATGGCAGTACTGCTCTGAAGCTTTTCCTGACATTCAGCCTAAATCTGATTTCCTGTAACTTGAGCCCATTGTTGCAAATTCCTGCACTTGGGGAGGATCGAGAACAGATCTTGCCCCTCCTTTATATGACAACAATCTTTCACATTTTTGAAGAGTGCTCTCTTGTCTCCCCTCAGCGTCCTTTTCTCAAGGCTAAACATACCCAGTTATCTCAGTCTTTCCTGAAGGGACTTGGTTTCCAGCCCTATAATCATCCATGTTCTGAAACTTGTTCGCACCTTTCTTGAAGTGCAGTGTCCAGAAGTGGACACGTTACTCCAGGTGAGGCCTAAGCAGCAGTGCTGAATAGAGGGTCTGGAAGTTGAGTCATGGCTACTGGACTTCTTTTTTGAGAGATAGAAACATTTCTGCTCATCCAAACAGCTTCATCAGTCTGAATACAGCTAGTGCAAGTCCTCCATCTTATAGTCAGCTTTGACCTCTTGTCACCCTGGCCTGAATTAGTCTCATAAGATGAACAATGGCCTAAATAGGCTTGTTAGGGAGACAATAGTATCCTTAGCCTTAAGGTGAACAATGGCCTACGGTGCTGAAACCTATCAAGAATGGGTCGTTAGCTATGGCCTTGGTGGTGAAGGCTTTTTGATTTGTCTGGGTACTCTGGAAAGCACACCCTGATAAATAGCAGATGGACTATGCCTGAGGCCGCCACCTCTGTTGAGGGAGGGGATTTCGATGCTCACGTGAATGCCTTCCCTTACTCCTCTCTCAAACCACCTTTCTTCTTTGTCTAATATGTGTACATTCTCACTTTTGAAAGAGTGCCCTTTGTCCTTCAAATGGAGGTGTACTTGTGATTCTGGTCCTCCTATGTTGGGCCATCCTTCTGTTTAATGGCTGTTTAGTTTCTCCAGTGTAAAGTGTTCTGCTTATATACCGCCCCATACCACTTTAAGTAGTCTCTGGGCGGTCTGAACACCCCTCACTGCATTGGACCGCATATACTATATTGCTCCTTTTATGTTTTGGCATCGGATCCTTTGGGTGGACAAGTCTCTGCCTTAGTGTGTTTGTGGGTTTGCCAAAAATCCTTTTAAGCTTCTCAGACACCCCAGCCATGTAAGGAATGACTAGGTTCTTCCGTTGGGTCTGGGTCTCAGTCAGGCTGATCCCTTGTTGTTCTGAGATGGCCCACTGCTTTGTTGAAACTTGCACCTTGCAGCATCTGGAGACTATACTTCTGTTAATGAATCCTAAATGATAGAAGTCAAGAAACCCCTAGCTCAGATCAGTCTCCTTCCAGCTATTTGTGTTCAGTCTGGGAGAAAGGTCTTATTTCCCACATTGGGCACTACTTAGGGGGGCGTGGTGGCTCAGCGGACTAAGGCTATGAAAATGGCCGGCTGCAAAGTCGGCAGCTCGGCGGTTCGAATCCCGGGTGCCACGCAGCGGAGCGAGCTCCCGCTGTTCACCCCAGCTCCTGCCAGTCTAGCAGTTTGAAAGCATGTAAATGCAAGTAGGTAAATAGGTATTGCTGTAAAAAGCGGGAAGGTAAAACCATGTTTCCTTGCAGCCATGCTGGCCATGTGGCCATGGACTTGCACAACACTGGCTCTTCGGCTTGAATACGGAGATGAGCACCGCCCCTAGAGTCGAGGGAACCTTTACCTTTTACCTAGGGGCAACACTTATTGGAGTGTTTCAAGTACCCAAGGCATTAAAGGATGATTCATGGGTCACAGCCCCTAAATAGTGAATCATCAGAGACACCTATTCATTTTGGCCAGGCCAGCTCACCCGCTCTATGCGAGCAATGACTCTAATGATGAAGAATGCTGCAGACATCCGGGATCCACAGGCTCATGCTTTCCACCCAGTCCCCTGCTCTTCTTGCTTTTAATGGCTTGCTTATGTTTCACGTTCACTTGGCTTGAAGGCAAGCCAGGGAGCAGAGGGCAGAGGTGTGTGACTAAATGTGTGATGTGGGTTTGTGTGCCAGAAATCTGGGGTCATTCGGGGAAGCTGGCTGGTGTGGGGTGAGTGGTGGGCAGATTCAAAGAAGTGCCCGTTTGCACAGCACGTGGGATTCGCCAGCACAAGAAGCAGGGGTGGTTTCCCTCTCTACTCAGGATGGAAACAATTCCTGACAGTAAAAGTGGATCGGCTATGGGAATGGCTCGGAAACAGATCTTGAAAAAGTTATATTTTTTTGGACTGCTACTCCCAGCCAAGACCAGAGTCCACACGGTGGCTGAAGATACTGGAACTGTGGTGGCGAACCTTCAGCACTCCAGATGTTTTGGACCACAACTCCCAGAATTCCAAGCCTGTATTGCCAATGACAAAGGACTGGGAGTTGTAGCCCAGAACATCTGGAGTGCCAAAGATTCTGCTTCAAATATCAGCTGCTGGTCACCCCAGGAGAGATGCTGCTGCCGGGTTTTCCCAGAAGATGTTGGCAAGTCTTCTGGTCTTAGGTTCAAGTCCAAATCTTTGGGACCAGATTTCAAGCCCCAAGTCCCAAATAAGCTCTTTTCCCCAGGAAAAAAGGGAGGGGTGAGCAAGTTCCAAGTCATAAGTTGAGTCCAAGTTATGAAGAAAAAAAAAACTGAGTTGAGTCACCAGTGCAACATACATTTGACTTGATGAGTCCCACAACTTGGATGTCCATCCTAGGTTTTGCATACAGCTCTCTCTCTCTCTCTCTCTCTCTCTCTCTCTCTCTCTCTCTCTCTCTCTGTGTGTGTGTGTGTGTGTGTGAGAGAGAGAGAGAGAGAGAGAGAGAGATGCTTTTTACGATCTCATGCATATCTTCCCTTGTCATAAAAAGCCTCCTCATTTCCTTTCAACTACGGGGCTAAAGATCAACAGGAGAGTTAGACACTTCCATGTTGGCTGTTGGCTCCAGGTAGCTGGCAATGTGTGGGGGAAAAGATGGATAGTCACTCCTGCAGGCTATGGAAGAGGCAATATTTATCTAGATGGACCAACAGTCTGACAATGTGATACAGGTCCTTTGTACACGACCCCTAAACTCCACAGCAAATGGCTGCCAGCTTCGGAGCTTACAATTGTTTCCCCACCAGCTCCGGAGTTTGCAGGAAATTAAGTGCAACCACGTCCACCTAAGCGTGGCCCAGCGCACTTTTCATGTACCTGCTCTTGGAGGGTGAAAATCCCCAGATCCGGATGTAATCTGGTGAGTGCGGGCTCTCCTCGCTTCTGTTTGTTTTTTCTTCCTCCCGCCCCTTTAAGAGAAGGGGCAGGAGGCAAAAAAAAAAAAAAACAGAAGAGAAGGAATCAGGACGACGAAGGGGCTCCGGGCGGCTTCGGAGGTGAGCCTGCATTTTTTCCTCTCTTTTTTTCTCCCTCCCCTCACGCAGACAGGAGCAAGGAAGTGTGGAGGGGTGGGGACGCAGAAAGAGCAACGAACCCCCAAGATCTCTGGTCTGAGTTTAAGTGGCCAGCGGATCTTAGGGGTCGTGTGAAAAGGCCCACAGTCACCCCCGCCATTTCGCGGTTCAGGTACTGCGGTCCCACTATATCACGGGATCGCATACCTGCGGGGGGTGTGGCGGGGAGTGATCACATTGCTCCCCGCCGCCACCCCAGGCCCTTCCGGAAGGCCTTGGAGCCACACGGCGGGCGGCAGGGAGCGATCGCATCGCATCCCTGCCACCACCCCCAGGCCCCTCTGATCGTCCCCCGCCCCCACCCGATCCGCTTCAGCATATTGCGGATTTTCATGTATCGCGGGTTGGGTGGGTCCCTAACCCCCGCAATGGGGGGGGGGTTACTCTACAGGCAGTGGCTAGATGAAATGGAGAACAGGGCTCCTGTATTGTGAATAATTTTGCAGAAAAGGAGATCCCCCCGCCCCCCGGCAGCTTGGCACGCAGGTTACATTTTCTGTAAACGTTCTTTTTCACAAAATGTTTAACAGGGAGACCAGCCCAGTCTTTCAAGGGGCCACTATCCTGCTCTCAGACTATTTCTCGTGTAGTGCCGGGCCAAGGTTCAAGGTCAACTGGACAGCCTGAACACAGACTTAACAAGGAAAATGGTGATGTCCTGGGTAATCTAATTAGCATTTGGGATCCAAACTAATGAAGGCTTTAAAAAGATTGGTTCCACTTATTCTTGGCTAGATCCAAGGGCAAGCACTTGAACCATTCTGCCTGGTGGCACAAGTTATCTGCATCATCAGATTCTCCTACTGAGCCGAGCAGCGCTACAAATTTATTTAGCAGAATGGAATGTCTGCAGAAACCGCAAGGTGGCATTTTCCACCGACAGGGCTTGGATGAATGTTACCGCCACTTCCTAACATCTGTCAGGCAAGCTCCAGAAACTGACTGCAGGTTGACATTCTGAACAGGATCGTGGGGTGAACTGTGTGTTTTTGTTGTTGTTGTTGTTGTTTTTGAAAAATTCGCTGTCCTTTCTTGCCTCGAGCAGCAGTACCGTTCTCACTGGTAAAGGGACAGACTAATAACATAACATAAGAACAGCCTTGCTGGGACAGGCCACAGCCCATCCAATCCAGCATTCTGTCTCACACAGTGACTCACCATTTACTTCAGGGGATTCCCAAGCAGATGTCTTCACCTGCTTACGATTCCCTGCAAATGGCATTGAGAGATATCCTGCCTCTCTCTCCAACCCGGAGGTTGTCCTTAACATAAGAACATATGAACAGCCTTGCTGGAACAGGCCACAGCCCATCCAGTCCAGCATTCTGTCTCACACAGGGGCTCACCATTTGCTTCAGGGCATTCCCAAGCAGATGTCTTCACCTGCTTATGATTCCCTGCAAATGGCATGGAGAGAAAGCCTGCCTCTCTCTCCAACCCAGAGGTTTGTCCTTAGGCATTCATAATGTTAGCCACTGATACCCTTGTTCTCCATGAACTTGTCTAATCTTTTCTTAAAGCTGTCAAGGCTGACAGCTGTCACCACTTCTTCTGGCAGGGAGTTCCATAGACCCGTGATCCTTTGGGTGAAAAAGTCCTTTCTCTTCCTTGTTTGAGATCTAGCACCCAAAAGTTTCATGGAGTGCCCCCTAGTTCTAGTGTTGTGTGATGGGGAAAACAGTTTTTCCTTATCTACTTTGTCCACATCATGTCTGATTTTATAACTTCAATGAGGTCACCTCTTAGGTGCTGTCGTTCAAGAGTGAAGAGGCCCAGCCGTTGCAGCCTCAGATGGTAAGGAAGGTGTTTCTTAATAAAAGGAATGCAATTACCTTCCAGTGAAAAAATATCGAGTTAAATAAAAAAAAATGGAAATAACTTAAAAATAATAATATAATAATAACTTAAAAATATAATTCAGTAATCACCACCCCTCCCCCATACCCTCAATTATAGGATTTTCACAAAGGTGGACATTGAAAATTTTTCTGCTCCTTAGTGGGGTGGTAGCCTTAAAAAGGTTGAGAATCACTGGTCTACTGGCTATCCCAGTTATGTCAAGTTGCTAGCACTGGCTTCAGGTAGAATTGCTTTTAAGTATAGCAGAACTAAAATGTTTGGTTTAGAATTATTTAGTCCTAAATATGTGTCTTCAGTGGTTGAATCCACTGGCCTGAAATCTGCTCAATACTTTCCTAAATGTTAGCAAATGGTCTTTGCTGTATTTATTCAAGTCTGGGTACTTTATTGGGATGCTACTAATTAAACCCTTAATATCTCCTGCCAGGGATTAAAGTTACCAGTTCCTACATTTTTGTATGTCTGGGGCTGCTACAAGCACGTAGCCAAGTTGCTAGGCATTGAATGTTATCTGAGTTGGGCAAAGTAAAACCAAACACCAATTTAAAGGCCACAAAGTTACAAAATGAAACAATAAAGTGGTGTTATAACAGTCTTCCTTGATACAAACCCTCCAGCACTCTTCTCTGGATTAGAGCTGATCCAAGCTCAATGAGATGTACAGTGGTACCTTGTATAAAGGAATTAATTCATTCCAAATGAAATTATGTTAACCAAATTTTCCTTTATACAAATTCCCAGAGGAATGCATTGGAAATGGAGTGATCCCATTTTTATGTTGTACGGATTCTCCCCATAGGCGATTATGTTAAGCAAATTTCCCCTATCTCCGGAGTTTTTATGTTGTACAAATTTTATGTTATACAAGCTGTTTGTTATACAAGGGTCCACTGTACTACCAGGCAGCCATGAACAGAATTACACTTTTCAAGCTGTGGAATAAAAAGTGATAGAGTGTTTTTCATGGCACGGAAGTTTGCTGCTCTGTGCTGATCTTATTGGAAATTCTTCTGCCGCCCAGATGGTGTTCGTTCTTCTTAACTCGTTTTGTGCCAACATTGTTGGTGAATTCCTGGACCTCTTTGATTCAAGGTTCTTAAGGTTGGGGTCTTTTTTTTTTTTTTTTGGTGGTGCATTATACCAAGAGGAAGCCTTGAGTTCTATGACACCCCCTTGTATCACCCGCTCTTTGTGAAGTCCCAAACGAGGGTTGGGGTGGTGGGAAATGATGCCTTTGACAGATGCTGGATGCAAAATAGTGGGCACTATGGAAATGAGGAGACCCCTGCCCTCTTTGATCCTCTTTTCATTGCCAGAAACCAATTACGCTGCCTGGTGGGCTTTGTACTGAAGCTGTTCAGATATCCAACAGTTTGGGCGCAGATCCCATGCTGTTTTGGAACCAAGCAATAATGCCTTGAGGGGAACTGGACGAACAAGACTGTACAAAGCAGTTTGATCTAAAACACCATCCCATCAATAAAATGCAAGAGACAGGGTTGTAGGCAGCACATCTGATCAATGCAACATCCTGTTTTGAAATGGCCGAGACTAGAAGAATATATATCAGCTTTTCATCTGGTGCCTGACGTGCAAAGCTGTTTTAATTGGGAAACTGTGTGATGGTTTGGGAGGTATAACTGACGCCCAAGCTGCTAATCTTACTCCAAAGGAAGTCATGATGTGAAAATCTGTTCATTGTTTCTCTCTCAAAAAACTCAGCCCTCATTTCTGGAATGTGAGAGCCTTCTCTTCTCACACAGAAATGCATTTTAATGCTGTTTTCCCTTCCTGCACATCTTTTCCCCACCGGCGGAAGTGTGCCTGTTTGCATTTTTCAAATGCACACTTTTTACATCAGTAACATTTACTCCTACATAAATAGAAAGAACGGGAGAGAATCTTTTTAAAAACCCGGATTGTTCACCGTTTGCACCTGGTGACGGAAAACCGAAAGACACCCCCCCCCACCCCCATGCTTTCCTTAAAAGACTTGCAGACAGTGGGTTTGGGTACATTCACAAACAGCCGCAGCTTGTTCTGAATTTCTTTTCCATCCCAGATGAAGGTTGGTTGAAAAAGATCTCTCTCAATGACCTCGGGGAAATGGGCACACGGTTTGATCTGCGATCTGAAAGGAGTTATTTTTAGGAATGTAGGAAGATACCTGGAGCAATGTAGATGACCTAAGACAGGTGTACTTGTTTTAGTTTTAATCCAGTGGCTATTTCTGGTTTAGAGGTTAAACTGTCCTGAATTTGGGGATCTAGTAGGAACCCCTGACTGCTTTTCGTCAGCACTGGCCAGGATAGCAAAGGGGAAGCATCGTGGGTCATGTAGTCCAAGAGGCAGTATCTGAAGGGCCATACATCCCACGTTAATAAGTGATGCTTTGAATCAGGGCTGCAATGGACCCATCCCCTCCATATGTGGCCCTTCAGAGTTACAGGCTTAGCTTCCATAACCTCTAGCCATCATGAGACATGCTGCAATTGATGGGGCTTATATCTGGAAGTTGAGTCATGGCTACTGGACTTCTTTTTTGAGAGATAGAAACGTTTTGCTGCTCATCTGAATTAGGCTCATAAGATGAACAATGGCCTGAATAAGCTCGTTAGGGAGACAATAGTATCCATAGCCTTAATACAGAATAAGATTCATACTAGACAGTCAATGGGTTACATTCGTCAACATGAAGGTTTAGAAAAATTAATAAGAACTCCCCGATTAATCATATGCCAGATGTTGCACATCTTTCTAAACTCTTCTGACAACATACATAATATGGCATGGAGAGCAGGTACCATTCCGTTCTGAGCATTAGCTCCTGAGATGAATCACCAAACCCCTAAAACAAACAAACAAAAAAAGGACTTTTCTTTTTAGCATGTATGCAAATTCAAGAAGATTTAACTAATTGCATCTGTGGCGAGACATGTCCAGAACTGACTAAAACTGGATGGCCATGCTAACTGGAGGAGCCAACAAGAAAGCATAAAGTCATGTCATTACATGCCTTTATTTCTAAACAACAGGATGGGCGACAATCTATCTCACAGCAGATAGTTGTCCCTTGGACTGATTTTTCAAAGCAGATTCCTGCCACACAATTATCTAGCAGAATCCCCACCATTTATTCTCTACAACAGCCCCCCTCCCCGCTGTTAATTTCTGTGTGCTGGGCTTCCAGTAAAGACACAGAAGCTTTGCTAATGAAAAAGTTGGCATTTTGGCAATGTTACTATAGGGTTATAGGGTATCCTTCCAAAAGGCTAATGAATGCATACTGGAATGTGGAAAGCATGTTTGTGAGATCTTATGTTGAACACACACACACACACACACACACACACACACACACACACACACACA